>CM077628.1:3470678-4070678 GCA_039566895.2 Turritopsis rubra
CGACGCAAACATATCAAAACTTTTTGATATTCTTGAGTTATCTCTTGCTTCACGTAAAACAATAGCTTTTTAGCTATTATTATTATTAATGTTTACCCAGGATAGCCTCTTCAGTTCTGATAGAACTGTTATCAATGAGGGTCCTGCGTAGGGAGTCCTAGAGCATTTAAAGCCCCCATTTGGGCTACGGAAGCCGCAAGTATGATTCAACCGATCGACCGGACAACCCCCTTAGATATCAATCCCGCTCTCAAGCTGACTGCTAAGCTGAGTGGGTCGATTCACACTGTTATAGTCGCTGGCATGGTCGGCTGCTTTGTTCCTATTGTTAGTTACATTACGTTTTATATGTGAATATTTACAATTTTATAAGAATGAACAGGCTGAAATTTTGCTAAAAATAGATAAGGCTAACATTGGAAGGCTACCATTTTCACTAGACAAGTTCCTGTCACACAACAACTAATGTTTTTGCTTTGAAAATTACAGAAGTAGGCACTTTAAGCTAAAATCGCGTTTCACCGTTTTTTAAATACATCCGTCGTTCAAAAGATATATTCATTTTTTCTTTACTCCTTCAATTTCTTCAACTATTGTGTTTTATTGCATAATAATTTTTGAACGGAATAATTATTTTGAAAACGCTGACACGCGATTGTTAAGCTATATTAGATGATCACGTGGGTATGTCTCTTTTTTTCGTTTCCATATGGTTAGTTGTGTGACAGGAACTCTTTATTTGTGGAGTTTTGGCATAAACTTTGTTCTGAGAAAAGAGAGTTTTTAATTTTTATGCATGAACGTCGTTCAGAACGTGATTTCGCACGAAACAAAACAAAAATGTTGTTATTTACTTCTTTATCCAGTTTTTTCCACTAATAGAGACTTTTTCCATATTAAGAAATTATTGCATGTGAAAATTTATAAGAAGATGCATACTATGTTCAAAAACCAGAAATATCGAGTTTTTTCTATTTTATCCTTTCAGTAATTTTAAGAACAAAATAAAAACAATCAGACTGAATCAAAAATTACTTATAAAAAAGTGTAGTTTATTTCGCTATCATTTTCTTCAACCTTACTTAGGTGCCTTGTTTTTAATTCATCCTTCTGCAATGCTTATTGAACTTTAAGTGATTTGCACGGGTGCTAGTAGTTTTAAGAAAACTAGTTTGGTGGGGTGTGTGATACCCAACTGGGCATTTCTTTTTTTCAGTGCAAATGAACATACAATAATTTTGAATGATTTTCAGTTTAAAGTTTCAAGCAAAAAATCCCATCATACGGTTGTTTTTTCAGTGAATGTTTACGGGACGGATGTAAGAAACCCCACCACTCTAATGAAGGGTTAATCGAGAGAGACGCTTAAAATAAGTTGCTTAATCGAATAATTACGGTATTGAAAACGTTTGCGAAAAATATGAACTAGGCCATAATACAGAGAAATTGGGAAAGGTCTATCAAACATGAATGGAGAAAAAAAACTTCGATGGAAAGATACCAAGATTACACACTGTTTTCACGGAACATAAACTAGTCAACAAAATATATCCTATCATATTCCCTTTCGTCGCAATCCGTGTTTAAAATCGACATGACCAAAGATATAAACAAATAAAGAACGTTCAATCCAGAAAATTACTTACCTAAAAAATTAAAAGACCAATCACTTCTCTACTTCATGCCATAACTGACGGTTTAGTTGCTAACCCTGTTCTAATTTCCTTATGTTTATGATTAGATGGAAACCAGGCTTCACTAAGCAAATCTGGGTTGTATACTTCATTTTTATTGAAAGCTTTCATGTCAAACTTCACACGTTTATTAGATCGCAGTTTAGTGAACAAGCTTCTTTTTTTATCGCTTCTTTTCTTCTTTTTGTTTTTCAATTTTATGTAGCAGTAAATTAATTCCATAATTACAGTGGGAATTTTCAGGTTAAGAGGTTTACTTCGGGGGTATCGCTTTTTATTATTATTATTAACATCACCGACAAATAATTCAAGGCTAATAGACATGAATTTCTGTGCCCTTTATGTATAAGCGTATGAGAAGCAATTATATCTTTATCACTGTTGTAAGCCTTCAGATTTAAAATCGATTGACGTCAATATAAGGGAGTGATAAGCGAGGTTTGCAATTTTTCGATTTATTGAAGCGATTTTGTTTATTAAGACATATCGAAGAATATCGATTTTATACTTTGTTTGTACTATTCGATTTTTTTATTGATTATTTTTTTTTATCAAATATGATCAATTATAAGACAAACAATAATGGACACCACAAAGACGTTACACATAATACCTCTCCAAGGCGCCATAGACAATTTTATCAGAGATATAACTGTGAAAGAAAATTGATGCGTAAAAAAATAACAAAAAAAAACCATATGATCATTAATAACAACGTAAAAAAATACAGTACTAAGTTTAAGGAGGAAGCATCAATTGAAAAGAGAACCTTTGAATCTATAGCGATAATATATTTAATAACAGCACAAATGATTACACAGTTGTCTGTTTCTATCAACTGTGTACTGCCATACAAAATTTTCTGACAAAGGGTATCACTTTGATACGGTAGGACTGAAAAAGAATGGTTGCAACCCAGTGGGCACACATTCGTCCTTCAGACGAACCATGGACGTCCTTTCGTCCACATCTCGTCCACGTACCATTGGGTACGTACTTTAGAAGTCCTTTAGACGTCCTCTTCAAGTACCTGTTGGACATCCTATTTGAGCGGACGGATTAGACTTCACATTCGACGTTCCTGTGCCCACTGCGAAAGGTCATTAAATAACAATGAACGTTCCAGAAAGTAGTCAGGGTAATGCAATAAGCAATGTTTAGTGCTTTCAATGGAGTTAGTACGACATGAGCAAATGGGATTTGTAGTGTCTAAAACTATGTCTGAATTTATGCTCACGCAGATGAATGAAACCAACTCTGAGACGAGTCAAAAGGGTAACTCCAGAGTGATCATTTGCTCTAAATACTGATCTCAAAGAAGGCCGAAAGAACTGGAAAAAGGCATGTTTGAATGAGGATAATGATGGAAGATCTCTTATATGACTTTCAAGTTTGTTCCACTGGGATAAGCAAAATGGAAAAAATATGTTTCGAAAACGCTCTGGACGTACTGCCATGCACCGATTGGCTGCCTGGACCTCATTGCGTGTGAATTTACAATCTCTTCAGGTAAGCAGCTCTTAAGATAAGAAGGAGCATGACCCTTTAATATTTTGTAGAAGAAACACAATCTTCTACAAAATCTTCTATCAGCAAGGGATTCTTAACCAAGTTCACATTCCACACGAATGCATCCTGTAATAGCCAATGCAGCATGTCACGTTCACCATTTAAGGCGATGAGATAATAAGAAATATTACAGAAAAAATAATCGGGTTTTCGGATTATGAAATATAATTCTTTGCGTAAGAAAATTATTGAAAAAGGACATTTTTGAAGGGGATTATAAATAAATAATTTATATCATAGAATTATCGATCTCCACTTGGTTAATCACCTTACTCTTGAAAATCTATCGTTAAATATCTTCCAGTTTGTCTCAGATTTCCAAGTAACTGGAAAAGGGGCAACGTGGTAACAGTTCATAAAAAGGGGAGGAAGGATGCTATCACTAATTATATACCAATGTTTCTTCTACCAATATTCAGCAAACTCTCTGAAGGTGTATTTATGACTCATTGTATGAGTATTTTGAAAAACATAAGTTGTTCTCTTCGTGTCAGTCCGGCTTTTGTAAAGGTGATTCTTGTATATCTCACCTGCTATCCATAACGCATGACATTTTTAGGGGCTTTGATGTGAATCCGACCCTTGATACTGGTGGCGTATTTTTAGATATTTCTAAAGCTTTTGACAGAGTTTGGCACGAAGGATTGATATTCAAAATGCAGTCTTACGGTATTACTGGACCTTTGTTAAATCTTCTCAAGAATTTTCTTTCTGACAGGCTGCAAAGAGTTGTACTTAATGGACAAACGTCCGAGTGGAAAAACGTTTTGGCAGGTGTTTGTCGGGGTTCAATCTTGGGACCATTACTCTTCCTAATTTTTATTAACGATCTCCCTGACAACCTTGAGTCCTCAGTGAAAATTTTTGCTGACCATACATCTTTATTTTCTTTGGAGCTGGGATCAACGTACTAGTTCTAATAAACTAAATTCAGATCTAGCAAGAATCGTTGGATATGCTTATCAATGGAAGATGGCATTCAATCCTGACAATTCCAAACAGACTGCAGAGGATTATATCGCAATAAACTATTTAATTCTGTTGATAATCCTATTTTCCTATTTAACAATGTCTAATAGTGACTCTCAGAAACACTTAGTGGATCAAAAGCTGGTTTTCATCGTCATATTGAAGAAAAAATTGCGAAAGTTAATAAAGTCTTATTACTAGACTTCGTAGATTTGTAGGTTCGTAGATTGATTCTCTATTAACAATCTACAAAGCTTTTTTTAGACCACACTTAGATTTTGGAAACATACATAACTAACAAACATGAGAGCATGCAATTGGCTTTACGCGAAAATTAATGCTCGGAAAATTATACTCAATCTAAACCTCACGAAAATTCATAGGCGTAAAATGTTATGCCACATTTCGCGAAAATTAATGCGCACAAAAATTAGTACAAATATTATTGTACAGACCACCTGGTTCTAATGGTTCATTTTCTAGTGTTCAATTGATTAGGATCAATGTACATTGGTTGATCAACACACACATCATTATTGTCGTCACTTTCAGCATGTTCCGTAGATGACGTCTCGATTTCCTCGTCACTGTTGACGTCATCATATAAAGGTTGATCATTGTTCTGGTGGTCGCTTGAGGACTCAGTAGGATCTATATACAAGTCTTCCTGATAGGGAAGTAAGCGATAGACATGATGGTTTTCTAACGTCTTTGTAGGAGAGTTTGATTGTCTATCTGTTGGAAGTAAATACATATTTTCATCGTAGATTACTTCATCATGACTATCAAATTGCACCTAAAAAGGAATTAATTATCCTATTAATAAATCTTTCACTTTTAATTGTCTGGATGGATTCCCTTCTTCTGTTCAGTTCCTCTCTTTTTCAGATCTGGACGCACTTACCAAAGAAAAACAATGCCATTCTGTGTCCCAAAAAGTTTCTTATTCTCTTACCCCTTTTCTACTACTATCACCAAAACCTTTTTGCTGAAAACATGTTTTTGTGAGATTATAAGGCTTTATAAAGGCGTAGCTCGGTTCTTCATACACGTTCTCCGCCCGTGTTGGCGGTATTGGAAAACCTCCATCGCCATGGTTTGGTCGCGCTTTTATATATCGACCATCTGGATGTTCAAAACCTTCATCCTTTCGAAGACTCTGCATGAAAGGCATGGGTGGAAGTCCTTTGTTTTCGTTACCACGGCTAAACCACATAGGGTCTTTCAAGAACCGTTTTGTACTGGCTGATATTTCTTTGAATGAGCTTTCGTATGAAACAATAGGCTTTGTTTGAAGCACATCATTTCTAAAAAGTAATGAACATGAGGTTTTAAGAAAATGTTCTTTCGTTCGTAGATGTACGCTTAAAGACTAGTCCAGATCTTCACATGTTACAAATAGCGAACCTTTCATAATAGGTTTTTAAAGGTTGTTTTTTTTCCTGCGTCCAAAATGATATTTAGAGGGATGATAGAACTCACAAAGTTGTTTAACAAGTCTTTTTATATTTTTCGGAAATTCTGTTTCCTTGAGCAGGTATGTAATAAGATAGGATTTCGTTGATGTGCTTAACCTTTGAACTAGTAAAATATTGAAGATTCATTACTCTATCATTCCACTCATATAGTAAAATTTCTTCTTCACTAATATAAATTACAAAGATGTAATATTCATTATATCAAAAGTTACAGTGAAGAAAAATGTTGGCTTCAACATAAATTAAAAAAATGTAAAGATTTTAAAAACGAAATATCTCAAAAACTATAAAGAATACACCTTTCCTGAATTCATGTTTATGTGTCTCATCCTGAGTCACTGCGATTTGCTAATGAGAAAAATATATAGCTAAATAATTCCTGTGAAACAATGTTAAGCATCTAAACGATCTAAACGAGGCCCATATGGACAACTGAATCAGGAAGCGACATATAAACGTGAATTCGGGAAAGGTGTATCCTAAAATACTGAAAAGAGACTTTTTGAACTCTCATATTTCAACAGAATCATTTTGGACGTACGAATCTCTTTAAGAATCGTTACGTGTAAAGTAACTTTTCATAACAAACTTTGTGGATTGAGCTATTCTAGTTATATGAACAGTCCAATCACATTTTTTAAACGCACAAAACTCTTACTTGCAATTCTTTCGGTATACCCTAACAAAAACACAAACAAGGTACACGACCACCATCAGACATGAGCAAATTATAACAATGATTAAGATGGTGTGACGTTTTCCAAGAGCTTTATCTATTATTCTTTCTATTTTATCTGGAGGCCACTCAGTAAAATCGCCATTTTCAACGCCAATTACTTTTATCATTACTAAATTGAAAATGAACAGATGAAAGTGAATATATAGACAAAACAACTGTTAAGTGTAAAGGACGTTTTACATTAGGCGAAAAGACAAAGTCAAGTCGATTCCGCCTAATGGAAAACGGCCTTAAACGTATTATACTCCAGGCGAGTAAGCCATTTGATTGGTTTACAGCACTGGTGTTTGGCGGGAAAATTAAACATGACCGAACAGAGAAGATTTTGGATTTTATGGATTTTAAACGTCATTTATTCATTTAAAAGTAAACTAAGACATGTAAAATATCTTTATTCTTCGAAAGCTTTTCGTAAGTATAAATTACACTTACTATTCTATCCATTACCATGTTTTATATGCCTTAGTTTACTTTAAAAAAAAAAAAAAAGGGTATGATTCTTAAAAAAAAGGGATATGATTCTTTGGAGTATAATGTGTTGTCTAAGAAAAATTCTGTTACTGGAAACAGGTGACTTGTTGAGTAGAGTTGCTAACGGAAGCTTATGTAAAGTAAACAAATACAAATTCTCTTTTTATAAGAACAGAGGATATAAGAACATAAGGCTTCGAAGGTCTTAAATTTTAGAACATGCTAAGAACATTCTTTGGAACATTTGTCTTAAAAAAAATATATTTTACATTTTACAGGAAAACTTCTTTATAGTCAAACATAAGAATGTTAGCATCATGTTTTTACAGCAGTATCAATTCAACTTAAGATCAGAAATGCCAACCAAGTCCGTTGAATAGTATAATGTATAACATGTACTCTCAATGAGTGAATAGACAACATACTTGGACAGTCTTTGGTATTGCATGATCTTGTTTCAACACTCTCTCCGACACAAGATCTTCCACCATTTTGAGGGACAGGGTTATCACAAAAGCGTTCTCTTATTGATCTGCCCTCATCACAAGTACCTGTACAACCAGACCAACTGGCCCATAAAGACCAACTTCCATCAGTAGTTACTAAAACTACAAAAAATGTTATCTGTAGAAGCTCATTCCCTGTCTTTTATACAAGTTCACTTCTTTCTTTTACAACACAGCAGAATACAGAATTTCTTTTCTTTGGGCTGGAGGAAAGAACACGTGCATGTGAGATGCTAACATACCTGGGCAGTCACTGATTTTGCATGATGTTATTTTAGCACTTTCTCCAACGCAGGTTGTTCCTCCATAACAAATGCGCTTTCTCTCCGTCCTACCTACATCACAGGTAGATGTACAATCAGTCCATATGGTCCAGACAGACCAACCTTGTACAGCTAGAAAAACATGAACAGAGCAGATCAATTTCATGCCAAAAAGTCTATTTTCAGCAGCTCTTCAGTCATTTGTCTCATTTACAAACATTCTCTTCAAATACAAAGACTTACTAGTGCAAAAGTGATTCACCAATTTTTCGTAACTGACTGTACTTGTTACAGTTGGATCATAACATTTTAACAAGTGACCAGAATCATGTAATCCGCTAATATTGTGATTCCAGTGTCTTGATATGTTGTGTATTTCATGCCATATCCATAGAGCGTCGCAATCACACTTGAAAATATTCTCAGAAATATCTCTAAATTATAATGAATAATCATGTTAATAAACCAACTCTCTGGCCTATTGCAAAACGTACACATTTTTAGTCAGCACCAGTAAAGCAGCTGATCTTTCATCAGCATTTGTACGTCCGCAATCCTGAATTTGTCCCTAGTTGTGCCTGACACCGCAGTTTTAAAGGCTGGAATATAGACCATGGTAGTTCACGGCAATTAACACAGACTATTGAACGTGAAAGAGGAGACGTGCAGAATAACTTCCTTTTATTTCATCGAAATCATTGATCGTGATCTGATCATTTTATATTCTACATTCCACAGGGAAAAACATGAAAGAAATTCTTATTATTACAACAGTTCTGTTCAAAAAACTAAACGGAATTTAGTTTTGTATTTAGAACTTTTAGTTGTAGTATGTCCATCACATCAAGCTAGCTCCAGCTGATATATTTTTTAAAGAGACCCTCCAACACTTTTTAAAGTAAGCTTGATATGAACTGTACTTTCGGACCTCGGGCTTTGTATTTCTCTGTACAGATGCGCGAAGTATCCCGTTAGTACGAAGTATCCCGTTAGTGCGAAGTATCCCGTTAGTGCGAAGTTAGTGCTTTCGACGCTTACTGAATAATATAATCAAAGCACAAACAACGTGAATCAGAAGCGAATACATTTTTTAAATCTATTCTAAAGATGAAATGTATACTCTTCTAAATTTGATTTAAGCGTATATTTACCCAAAGAAAAAAGGAATTCTCATGAAATGATATCTCCCACCCGTTATGATGAACAACGAAAGGGCTCCCGTTGTTTCATGAAAGCATATATACATCATATCCCGTACTTCCTTTTCCTTCACAAATCTATTGTTTCTTGCTAAAAATGTAAACGTAGATGATTTTTGCGAAAGTCTCACCCAGTCTCATTCTTAACTGTTCTATAGTGCACAGCTGATCCATGTGAACCATATTCACACAAAATATACATGTTTTTAAGTTTTTAAAGACGCAATTTTGAGAGTATTATGGGAGTGTTGGTAGGAGTTCATTTGCGGACTTTTGATTTCCAGCGGACAGTGGTCTGCTGGAATTCAAAACGTTTGCCTGGAGCGGAAACCCAAACCTCGTAACGGGAGTTATTTCAAGAACCCTGTATATCCTGGAGGCCATGTTGGGTGATCGCAATTTCGTACCCAGAATCATTTGTCTCTTTGATGTAAAGGCAACGAGACGCAATTAATTCCTGCGAATGTTTTTCAAACCTTAAAAAGGGGGTAGTATTTATGAATAGAATTTAAATAATCTTTTCTATGTAAAAGGAATCGATCAGAGAAGAAAGGACTTTAAATTAGTTGATCGTCTTTAAGGCGTTTCCCTGAAAAATTCTTGCTTCACGTCATTTCACGTCATATTCCTCCCTTCTAAATTGGGTCGGTCAGTCGGTTTTTAGCAATTGCCGGCATATTTAGCTGAACTTCTGAGTTCATTTTCTCTATTTTTTTAGGAATCAAGAATTAAATGCAGTCGCAATGTTATATTGAAGTAACAAATGTTACGTGAAAAACTATTGGCTCAAAATTACTAATTCGAGATTTTACTGACTCGCCAACTCGCCGATTTTTCAGGGAACTGCCTAAAATTATTGTGTCATTGCAGATGTGTGATCTGTAAGGAATTGTTTTCTTTATCAGAAAATTGAGACGGAACAGTTTCATTTATCATAACTTGACCATTTCATCATTGGTGCCATCAAAACTTATGGTGTCATTGTTATTTTGTTAGCTGCATTTCCCAATTTCTGGTTGTACTATAGACGTTCACTTCAACTTTTAAATTGTTTACCCATCCAAGTTAAATATGGTAACAAGGCTAGAAATTATATTACCGATCGTATAAAACCGACTCCAGGTCACACAAGAGAATAAATCAAATTTAATTCTCTAAACAGACGTCAATAATGACATCGGAATGCTTTAGTCTACGCACCAACCAAATTTCATCAAGGGGGGATTTTTCATTTTCGGACCAAAAGTACGACAAAAGGGTATTATTGGGATCGCAAGTCTAAAAATTTTTAGACTTTTTTTAGATTTTTCAAGAACATCCAGGGTCCATGTCCCGTCCGGATCCGGTTTTTAATTATGCCGTAAATATGGTGTAAAATATTTTGGTAGGAGTTTTGATAAAGCACTCGTATATTGCACGTACACAAAAAAAACTTTTTTTCTGCAATGACTTTTTTCTGCCGCTGCAAGAGAAAGGCTATGAAATTTAATAATTACACGCAGAATGTTATATGAACTGTTCTAGGTATAAGGGTCCTTCGTAAAGAATCTTGTGTACCACTTTTGTGGTATGCCCGCCGCGCTGACCTTCAGGCCCCACCCACGGCCTCTTGTTTTCTTTTTATAAGAAAGAATATTCTAATAAGAATACTCAACTCTGAACGTAAGATTATAAGATTATATTATAAATATAGATAAAAACATCGGATTCATCAATTATTATTCAAGGTTCATAAGTGTAACTGCTACCAGTGTTGCCATGATTGATGATTGTAGGCCACCTATCACTGTAAGTTCTGCACCAGTAGTTATGGTGATGCACTTATTGGTATTTATAAGAGCACATTGTTTTTTATTGTTGAAACCTTGAGAATGTTCTCATGGAAATAATAGCTATTTTGCAGTAAAAACTTTGAAGTCCAACTAAAAAGTATCCTTCTTCATGTCCAATGGCTTTGGTGTACAAAAACGTTTTTGGGGAAATAAAGCTGAATGGATATTCCAGGGAAGGCATTTTTAATAATGTATTTCGGATGTTCAAACAAACCCTCTTAGCATATTCTTAACTTTTACACTGTTGAAGCCTTGTGTTCTACGTTAAGAATGAAACAAATTAAATGTGATCAATATGTCACCTATGGGCCACGGTAATGTTCTTATAACGTTCGTTCTTTTAAGATAAAAAGAAAATACAAGTAATACACATTAAAAATAACCAGATCTGGCGGCTCCAAAAATTTAAACAACATTTACTAGTACAGTTTCGCATACCCCAAAATTTTGAGAGACTTCAAGCACCTGAGAGTCCAGTTTAATAAGTGAACAACTAGTAAACGATTGATATTACTCGAACGTTCGGTTTAACAACTAGTAAACGATCGATATTACTCGAACGTTCGGTTTAACAACTAGTAAACGATTGATATTACTCGAACGTTCGGTTTAACAACTAGTAAACGATCGATATTACTCGAACGTTCGGTTTAACAACTAGTAAACGATCGATATTACTCGAACGTTCGGTTTAACAACTAGTAAACGATTGATATTACTCGAACGTTCGGTTTAACAACTAGTAAACGATCGATATTACTCGAACGTTCGGTTTAACAACTAGTAAACGATCGATATTACTCGAACGTTCGGTTTAACAACTAGTAAACGATTGATATTACTCGAACGTTCGGTTTAACAACTAGTAAACGATTGATATTACTCGAACGTTCGGTTTAACAAGCTTAATAAACACAAGTTTACTCAGATCATGAAAAATTAAAAAATTAATAATAATAATAAGGGCCTTCTCTTGATTTCTTATAAAAACATTTTGTGCACTAACTTGATTAAAACTTGATTCAACATTATGAAGAAGACAAATCCACGATTGTGCAGGTGTAACTAACAAAAACACTTACATCTTCCGTAATGGTAGATCTTTAACTTGTTTAAATGTAAGTCCAAATCGTGGTGAAAAGGATGATCTCAGCTCTCTAAAACATTTCAGTAAAACATTTTACAATCATCTCAAATGTAGTAGATACACCGAAACATGAAATTTTCATCATTATTCACAAATGAGAACTCACAAATGATTAAGAATAGGCGAGTTTTTAAATATATTATCTGGAAGTCTTGTAATCTGTAAGTCATTCAAATATCTAAATGCAATAAAAAAAGAACTTGATAACTTGCAAACTGTATGTCCTCAAAAAATGATTTCAGGACAAATATTAGATCTTACTTTAAGAGAGTACAGAAAACGCAGAGTAGTGTTTCAATTAGGAAATCTCAATATTGCAATCCTTAAAAAGTATACCATGAATACTATGTTCATAGCCCTGCAATGTAGATGTGAAATGGAAGGATTGTCTAATCCTTATCAATAAGAACAAAAAACGTTTACATAGGCTTATGAACCTTATAAGCCTATCTCTCACGGAAACATCAACCTTGGGGAAGCTGCATTGAGCTCACTGCATTCAGTTAGAATGTCAATATTTCCCTGGAAAGACAGACTGAAGGGTTTATAAGTCCTTATATTACATTAACATCTTTTCACCTCTTTCGTTCTGTTATAAGCAGTAGAATTTTTTTGAAATATCAAAAGAAGCAAAAATAACAGCAAAATGACTTGAAAGAGACAATTTATCAACAAACATTTGTTGGTTTCACATACAAATTCTTGCACACAACTTACAACTCTTGTAATGAAGAGAGTCCTGCAAAGCTATCTTTGGGTAGAAGTATATGCTGATTACCAGAAAGACTTCTAAAAATATTAATAATACAAAGATCTGTTTCTTCCTAGTTAACATAAGGAAAAGGTTTTCCTTTTCTGAAAACACTCACAATATAGTTATATACTTACAAATTTTTAAGCTTTGACATTTGAATAAATTCGGATCCAAACACACTAAGATTGTTATAACTGAGATCTCTGGAAGATAAAATTTTGCAAATAGATAGGTTAATCCTTTTACAACCATTACAAAACGCTTAAGCTTGAATGATGCTCATATCAAAGTAATTTGTTTTTTATTTGCATAAAGTCATGGATATTCTACCACATTTAGACCACTTTCATCAATCTATTGCTTTAAGAATTCAGACCTGAATAAGATTGTTGGCTTTAAAAATCTTTATGTAGGGAGCATAGCAAGCATTTAACTGCTACAAATTATGAGGTTGTATTTATTCAATACAATAAGAGCTCAGTCAAGATTTGTGGAGGAGTTTACTCATTTAAAGTAGAAAAGGAAAACGTGTAAGTAACCTAATCAAGGTTAAGACTGAAAAGAAATATATAATGTTGGACTCCACATTGACTGACGCTGAATACACCTATGCATTTTTTGTGGTGAATTATTTCAAATTATATTTTCAACTATATGGAATTCTAGTGGTGCATAACTTATCATGACTTTGACAGTCTGTTAAATCATTTTAACAATTTTCAAATTACAAAAAAAGACATACAAATGCTTCAGATTCTTCAAATTTTTCACTGCAGCTGGTACTGTTATCAAAGAATTATGATGCAAACTTCTAGAAAAATAGCAATAAACACGACAATATTTAGTTGTTCATCTAACATCTAAGCAAATATTTCACATCAATTCTATTATTTGGATTGTCAAAACAACTTAAATTCAGCGTTTTTACATTGAATTGTATGGACATTGTAAAAAACAAAAATGCTGTTCCTTTGATTCAGAAATTTATAGGTCCAAGGAAGGGAGGGATTATTTTCAAAGTATATATTATTAAAAAAAATTGGTAATTCGTATTTATGTCTAGAAGGAACCAAGTTTTTCAGCTCTTGCATATTTGGTCTGAAAAGAATGACATTATTCTATAACTTTGATGCAAATCCTTTGCTTATCAATCTGAAATGCATCTGAAAAACATTACTTACAATTCAGTTATATTTTGTAAACTGGCAAAGAAATAATCAGCTATATGATTGATGGAATTCTCTTCTAATTTTCTAGGCAAGAAAATTTGCACTATTATAGAAGAATGTTAGTGAAAAAGAAATATTAACGAAAAGAAAAAGAAAAAATTGAAGTTGATATAAAGCACTTACAAACTTTTAAGATGTGAGAAAGATGCTAAAGTGCCATCACCATATAATGCTCCCAATGAATTTCTCCTAAAGATTCTAAATAAAGTCAAAAACATTTGTTAAATACTTACTTCATCTACGAAAAAGAAACATTAGTACTATCGTTTACTATAATAACTATTATTATCATTAGCCCTTACTTTCTTATTGTCGCAATTAAATTGTAACATTAACAAATACTGCATTTAAATGTAAATGTAATATTGACACATGATCAAAATAATCCAAACCGCAACACATATTGACACAAGATGACAGTTCTAAACATTGATTAACTAATCAGATCTTATTCTCGAGTAAAACTTACATTTAGGATTAAATTAATCATCAAACTGACCCCTGAAATATTAGTTCAGGTTATCTTCGATATGAATGAATGATGATTTCATTTATTTTCCAAGGAGCAGTACCAATATGCTTTAGTGAAAAGCAAATAGCCCACTTGATGGAGACCACCCAATAGTATAGAACTAAACAAAGGGGGCCACCAGGAATAATTATAGATAAACAACTAAATATTTAGCTAGTTAACTGGGAAAAGTAATAATAATAATACTTTCAAGAAAAACAAGAAACAAGAAAAAGAGAGGTGAACGAGAACAGCTTAGTTGCAAGAGGTGGAGTTAAATTATGTACTGAAGAAAAAAGCAATTAGTGATAATATGTTTTAAATGAGAGTAGCTTAACGCTGGAAGGTGCAGTTGATCTTGAAGGTTGAAGTGCCTAACAAAGAAGTTCCAGATGTTGATTGATTGATAACTTAGCGAGTTGACTCCATAACTGTTGGTATTAACATTAGTTTGTTCAAGACAACCAAAAACATTATCTCTGGTAATGTAATTGTGTTTTACATGAGAAACTGAAAGTAATAAGAACGTCATCAGGAATAGAAGCTTTTTATTAAGCACATTGTGGGTAAAAAGAACATTCAGAAGTTTGACAAGATCAAATACTGACAGAAATTTGAGAACAAATGAAGCGAGTGTGAGCGAAATGGAGAAAAGGTGATGATTCGAGCAGCATATGTTTGTAAAAGCAGAATTCTTCTATTGATAGAAGTATCAGATTGACCCCAAACTTGACATCCATAGTGCATATGGGAGGCAAAACACCCCGTAGAAATCAGGGTATTAGTAGGGACATAATGATGTATGCTTGTCATTTACTTTGATATTGAAGTCAAGTTTTTTTATTTGCTTAAATAAAATCACTTCAGTTATTTCAGTATTGAGAGCAATTTTGTTTAAATTTAACCAATCAATGATTGAGTGATTCTAAACAGGTACATTGAGTTCATCAGCAAAATGGACAGATTTCCACAGGACATTTATCTCTGACCTCTTCTTTTCTTTATAATACATAGTTAAGTAAACTAGTATTGAAGTCTGAAATTAATTAAAGCTACTATGGCCCTTTATCTTTTTGCTTATAATTGTTTTTGCTTTCTGTTGCCTTCGGAATCTTGACAGAAATAGTCATGCCCCATTCGTAATGGTGTTTTCGGAAAGCAAATTGACAAGAATGAAGTATAGAAGTGTGTTCCAAGTAACTGACAAGGCGCCAGTGCATCAGCTTTTCAAGTAGCTTTTCAATGTTTGAAAGGAGAGATACTGGACAGTAGGTAGAAACTTTTAAGGAGAGTCTTTCTTGAATACTGGAATTTAGCTTTACCATCAGAAATGAATGAGACCCATTGTTCTACTTCATACTTCATAGTTGCAAAAACAAAAATAGAAAATACTTTTGGTGAATTTAGGTAGTTAGAACAGTAGTGAGTTCAAGATTTCGGAATTTTAAACCAAACAGTGTCTGAGCAAAAGAATTCATTAAAATTATTTGCAATTATCTTAGGATCTGAAGAAATTGAGTTGCCTATATGTAGAGATAGGTAGGTGTGGAGGTAGACAAAGATCATGAAGAGATAAGTTCTCTTACGTTCTTACGTACGCTCTTAAGTTCTCTTAATAAATGTTTTTTGACTGAACTTAAAGTGTTTTCTGGTCACTTGAAAACAAGAGGGCACAACATGTCAACCAACTGAAGAACAATGTTACTGCAAAGTAACATTGTTCTCTCTTATTTACGGTTACCAATGATGATAAGATTTCTATGAATAACACACAAGGTAAATAAGCAAAGAGGCTATAGAACAACAACTATACAAAACTGCAAAATATTGATATGGGGTTTCACTTTCGCTTGTTTTAGAATACGGCTGCAAAGTGGACTTAGGTTATAAAGCAAAGTGGATAATACAAATCACAAAACCAACCTAAAAGAAAAAAAAGAGCGAAAAGCGATTCGAAAAAGAATTCAGATGATTATTTTGTCCAACTGACTGTTGTCCAAGGAAATATGTAAATAATGTAAATGTTTTTGATCTATAAATGCTGATTATGATGTTTATATAATATCATAGAAATCTTTTGTTTGTTGGCATGGCTATCTGACTTTTCCAACTTTATTTTCTCACATATAGCTAGCAATTTAAAAACTCTCCTCTCATAATTCACAACTGGGTAAAAGATATTATATGAGAAGAAACTCCTACTTAAAAGTACATTACATCCAACAACACCCACCTCACAACACAGATATATCTGTCTCTGTCTGTCCAACCTGCACAATTTCAAGTAGTAGTAGGGGGTTTCTCTCATAAACAATACTTCACTGCTGAGCAAAAAATAACAACATGCATTACATGATGATGATTTGCGGATAAAGAAACAACTGATTCTTGATGGGCGTGGCTTTTAAGCCAATGAAAGTATAAGCAAAGCACTCTACTTTAAAAACTGATCAAAAAGAAATCAAGATAACATTGAATAAAAAAAATTTTTCAGAAAATTTTCCTAAACCTAATTGTGCTGCTGTCTCTATGTAAAACACAGCATTGAAAAGATGGAAACCTATCTGTAATCAGCTATGCGGCTAACAATTCTTCATGCATGTACATTAACATATGACTGGTGATTTTTTTCTCCAACTAATTGGTAGGCATTAATCACGGCAGGAAGAGAATGTCTGGCATACTCGGTCAACAAAAATTGCCAAAGAAGAGAGCTGTAGTGTCTACTAGCACATGTTTACTCTGTGATAAATGGACCAGATCATTGTTGCTTAAACAAAATAGTTTTCATTTTTATTTGTACGTGTTTTTAACTTCATAATAACCTATACCTATACTTTGAGTAATGAAATGTTAAAACCTGCCTCTTTAGTCTTCCATGCATTTTAAGCTGTGGGAATGAGTAATTAGCAGCCAAAATTATTTTTGATTTAAAGATATATAAAAATATTCACCATTGAAGTAGCTTAAATTTAAATCTGAAATTCCTCTGTTTAAGAGATTCTAGAAATTTTTTGTCAAGATTAGGCATTATTATTAATTATTACCCCCCCCCCCCCCCCCCCCCCCCCTTGAAATATTGACCCTGGTACAGCCTTGTCTTGCCAGAGAGGTAGCTTCTTCCATAAGGGTTTTTAAGATAATAATAAAAGAATCTTATTACCTTCATCAAAACAGTTTAACTCAAACATTTACCATCTTTAAAAATGCCTACAAGTTGTTGTGTTGTTGGTTGTACAAACAGGCATAGAAAAGACAGAAAACTGGTTTTTTACAGACTTCCTGCTGGAAGAACACCCTTTGAAGCTAGAAGACGTAGAGATTGGATAAAAGCAATCAATAAAAAAGTTTGGGAAACATGGTCCAATGAAAAAATATCAAGAGAGAGGGTTTGTGGAGAGCATTTTATATCAGGTAAAAGTGAATAGAGATAGTATTACACATTTATTTTCTTTTTTTATCCATTGCTACCGTTTTAGTAAATGCACAATGTCCGTTACTTCTGTTTAAGTTATATTATGTTGTTTAAATTTGTTTCTTTGAAATCCAAGTTTAATATGTTGTCTTTCAATTCCAGGGAAAAGATCTGATGATCCACAAAACATTGATTGGGCACCATCTGTATTTAAGCATACCAGAGCAACAGAAATTTCTACACTTGTTAAAAAGGAACAGACTAGAAAGAGATTTGAAAAACTAACCAAGAAACAGGCTCCTGCAGTCTCGACACCCATTATGCATGTTCATGAGATCCCTGATGAAGTGGAAAAGATCAATAATATAAAATATATAGATATTGGATTTAAAGCAGATGCTGCAGTGCAGTGTGATCTTTTGTCTGAACAGTTGGAACTTTTAAAAAATGATTTGCAACAATATAAACGGGAATTAAATGATCGTAACAAAGAGTTATATCAATTAAAGGAAGAGAATAAAAAGCTCAAGATGAACAGGTTGTCTTCTACGGTTAGGGCCATTGCAAGCAATCATTATTTCTAAACAAGGCTTTTCATATGATGCATAATAGTTTTCTATCACTTT
Organism: Turritopsis rubra; assembly: GCA_039566895.2. Lineage (NCBI taxonomy): Eukaryota > Metazoa > Cnidaria > Hydrozoa > Anthoathecata > Oceaniidae > Turritopsis > Turritopsis rubra. The sequence continues at coordinate 3,489,081 of CM077628.1, forward strand.
CAATTTACTGAGTCATGTTTTCTTGTAACAATTTCAGGTGGATACTTTTAACTAATTACTTTTTTAAAAAGCTTTTTGATCCATACCTTACTTGAGAATAAATAGGAAGTCAGCAGTTGTAACCTTGTAAACCAACATTTTTAACTGTATCTCGTAACAGTACTTATGGTTGGAAATTTATTTTGTTCCTAAAATACTTTGAGGTTTAGACTCTGTTGTGTACCATATTTGGTATTCTCGTTTGGTTTACATATGTACTATTAGCATGATGAAAAATAATGTCTACCTTTGAGAAGAGCATGTGTGGGACTGATATAACACACAAAGAAATGAACAAGTAAAAACATTTTTACCCAGAATGCTGGCATAATTATTATTTTTTTCTGTTTTACATTAATACGTAAGACCTCTTTCAGATTTAAAGTTGTTACTCTTCCTCCTCTGTGGATCATCCAAATAGGATTTCAGTTGTTGCGGGACTTACATGTATTTGTATATCCCTTTCTATATTTATAATAACGCTTTTTTTACAAATTGGCCACATGTTGTGATAACTGCAGTTGGATCATACAGTGAGGTTGATGGCTCTTGCAGCACGATGGTCTCCTTTGTCTCAGATTACCTGTGTGTTGTTGTTTCAATGAAATCTCATCGTAAATAAAGTTTCACTTGGATTACATTATTATATAAAGCTGTCTTATTTCTTCTAATGTATAAGAAGAAATTGTCCAGGGAGGGGATTCTTTGTGAAGTAATGAATTATGTTTTGTGCTGTTTTTGCTTTTGGTATTTCACCATGTTTAGATTGTGCAACTATGGTAATTTAACCAAAGACCAGTCCAAGTGACTAGACTTGAAACTGACTAGAAATTCCAAAAACTTAGTACTAAAAAGAAAGATGCATTAGAAATAGCTTATTTAAAGATAATAATAATAATAATAATGTGTGGTAGAGATATATGATCCAAAATGGCTACCACCATAGAAATTAAGCGAGATTTTGGCTAATTTCTTTATCAGTGATTAATCAGATGACAAACTTTCAGTGCCTAACAGTTGGGACTTGTTTATCTATATTATGGAAGTAAAAACTCAGCCAATTTTCAATTATTAGTTATATACAAGTTCTTTGCCATTGATAGTAATGGAGCCTTTTGTAACCTTGAGATTCATATACTAATACAGAAGTGTGCATCTAGAAAAAAATTACTTTAAGTTGCATTGGGTAAATGGTGTTGTTGTGTTTATAGATATTTTGGTTTAGATTCTGAGCCCATACTTAGTTGCTGTGTCTTTATTATTACTTCGTTAATTATTATAATCATCGGTGTTCGTTAATTATTATAATCATCGGTGTTCGTTAATTATTATAATCATTGGTGTTGCCATTATATTTGTAAGACAGACATAGTAAAAAACATGAGAGAATTCAAACCAATCCTTGGACTGGATGAAATCAACAAAAGTCGACAACTAAATATTAATGTCATGACAACAAATGGGACAGAAACTATCATCACCGTTTCAGCGAGTGATCAAGTCAAAAGTATAAAAGAAAAGCTATTGGGAGAGGCAGGGGCTAAGGATTTGCCGAGCTATAAGGTTAGCATTTCCATTGATGTTGTTCATATTGTGATTTTAAATTGGTTTATTGTTTATGTAGCTTTTCGATTACTATGAAAAGGTTTTCATTAATATTTTCATTTATCTTCAGTATTTGATTAAAATGCATTCTGATATCATTGTGTTTTATGAAGAAAAAAATTGTTAATTGTTGTTAAATGGAAAGTGCATGGTAAAATGTTTGAAAATTTTCAGTTAAGAATGATAAAAGTATATACTTTATAAAGAGTAGATAAACTTTTTTAGGTGATTCTATTGACACCAAGGCGTGTGTTAGAAGACCAACGAACAATGGAACAAGAAGGGATTGTGGAGAACGACAACTTCATTGTTTGCCCAAAAAGAAGAAATGCTGGTAGCCCATTCAGAAAACCGACAACCTTTTCAACAAAAGGACCTGATGTTCAATTAATTAAAAAATGCACTGAACATTTAGGTAACAGAATTCTTTCTGACATTTTGGCTCATATATGCAGCTGAATATTGATAAAAGCAAAATTTAAAAATGGTTTGTTCTGGTTTTCGCTGATATTGAACTGAACATCATTCAACTAACCCATTGGGCAAAATCTTCAGAAAGTCTATAAGGAGAATTGTTTTCTACAGGAATGGCAAGCGATATTGCCTGCTATTTTAATGAAAAAATACTCCTCCACAGAGACTTTTTGAAGATTTTGCCCGCTGGGAAATTATAAAATGATTACTGTCAAACCTGTGTATATCGTTCACTCAAAGACCTTAGACAAGTAGTTGTTGTATGCAGGTGGTCATTCACTCGGAGACCTTAGACAAGTAGTTGTTGTATGCAGGTGGTTGTTTTATACAATGAGCTAGCTTTGTACTAAAATACAACATGGAGATTGAAGTGGTTCCTTTAGACAGGTGGTCCCTTTATACTTTGAGGTTTAGACTTTGGTTCGTTATCACAGGTTTCACTCTACAGCATTTCTATGCTGTAGTCTTTCTTTCACTGTATCAGTATTTCTTAACCACTTAAAGTGACAAGTGATCGATTCATCATTGTATTCAACCTAAGAACACAATTATTTCTGTTAAAGGTGAAGAGAAAGGAATAGCAACAACAAATCCTGGCTTGGGATATGCTGGTATGTTCGATTTCTTTGGTGAACTGAAACGTATATTGGTTTCGTTGACTGAAGTTGCGAGTCTCATACAACATGTTAACAGTGAAGATGGACAAGATTCGGATGGCGATGGTGATGAAACTGACATACAGGTAGTCCAATATAATTGTAGCATTCGTTAAGTCAAAAGGGTCAAGAAAATGCAGGAAAATCGTTGGTGAAATGTTCATTGTTCATTCTTGGCATCAAATAGATATCTCGTTTGCTTGAAAGCCTGTCTATCAATGTGTTTATTCTATATTATCTACTATCAATCGCCCCAGAATGCGGTAAAAGAAACTCTCCTCTTGCAAAGTCTCACTCGGTATAAAATGGCACTGCAATGGAGAACACGAGATCTAACATTTGATTTGAACGACCTTAAAAATGTTTAAGATTTTCTGTTTAAGATTTCTTCCTTCTCTAGATTGATCCACTATGCTTGCAAAAACTAACAGATATGGGTTTCTCAGGAGCGCGTGGTCGCAAAGCATTAATTCTGAATCGGATGTGTCCTGTACAAGCGATGGATTGGCTTTTACTTCATGACAATGATGAAGACATTGATAAACCTCTCACCTCTGAAGAAATCGCCACAATTATGCCCGAAAAACGAAGGAAACGAAAGAGAGGCGTGGGTAAGAAAAGAGAATTCGTTGCGAATCCACGAGCCGTTCCCTTATTGAAAGAAATGGGTTTCGAGGAGAAGGATGTCCTCGAAGCTTTAAAATTCGCCGCAAACAACCAAGAGCGTGCACTCGATTGGTTGCTAGGTGACCGCCAATCCTCAGAACTGACACCGGATGGCGGATTAGATCCCAGTTCCCCTCTATATACAGCCATCATGGATCATCCTATCGTTCAACTTGGAATGACTAATCCACGAATACTTCACGCTTTTGAAGACATGCTAGAAAATCCCAGTAATAGCGGCCAGTATATAAACGATCCGGAAATTGGTCCGGTACTGTTACAGATTTCCCGGATTGTGCAATCGTTTTCAAGATGATCAACTCATCATGTTACTGTCCAAGTAAAAACAAACTTTTATCAATGAATTTTATATCTTTTGGTTTTTTCTCCCGCAGTTTTATTTCAAGATCCAGAATGCATCAGTTTTGTTTTCAGTCAATAATACGTTGAAACTGTACTTCAAAGTGGAATTTAAAATTTCTTTTCATTCATAGTGATTATGGCTTGACCACTTTTAGTCTATGTCCCTAATTCCTCCAAACGTTTGCCAACACAGTAATTAATTTTCGTGTTGTTTGCACCCACCCTCATTTAGTCGTGAACTAGGAAACATGAACCGTGCCAGAAATAGAAATTATATAATAATTGTTGTAGAGGAATTGCCAATTATGTATTCTATCTAACCTTGCGTTAGATTTTAATAATTGTTTTCGATATGTATTGAATTCGTACATCCACTCTCAAGAACAAATCAATTGGACCTGTATAGTACTCTCTTTAAAAGCATTAGTGATACTCCATCAATGCTATCTCATGTTTTCTATATGCACCTATATACTTGTTCAAGTGTAGAGGACCTGTCGTTACTGCGTTACTGTCCCATCCGTGCTCCCCTTTCCAAAGGGTGATGAAAAATAAAATCACAATTAAAAGTACTACTAAGTTATAGAGCATGGAAAGGTGATCAAAAGAATGTATAGGATTGCATGTTGACGACTAACCGTTACTGCGATATCGACGTTCAAAGAATTTACTGACGTCACAGTTCCCCAGTTTCCTCATTTTTTTCTCCCACGCATTAGAATCCGTGGCCAAAATGTGGAACCCCAAATTACTTTGGTTATCGAGATGTGTGCCTTTGGATTTGGGTACGCAGTGTAATGGATCCACGCTGACGTCGCGCCAAAGTATAATAATTGTTTGTGTGAATTTACGCTGCGCATCCACGTAAGACAAAGCTCAGTGACTACACACTTCTCGAAATAAAAACCCACCTTTTAAGCGAAATAAGCCTCGTAAAGTCAAGTCTAAATCTACTGCAAATGAAGCAGTCATGGAGAAAAGCAACGCTGATTCAATCTTGTAGAGTACGTATTTTCATGATTATCGCAATAACAATCTTTTAAGCGGGATTTCCACTTCAAAAAAAAATACGCGTATCAGCACGTACCGTATCGTTGAGCATGCACATTGATTGTAATTTGGGAATGCACTTATCAATTAGTAGTTAGCTGACTTGAAAACGTCTGAAGTGGGATTTCCACTTCGCTATTTTGATACGTGTATCAGCACAAAATACGGTACGGTACGTTCGATGCAATGCGCGTATTCAAAAACTATGTTCGTATTTTTTTTATTTTTGTTTACAGAATATTCATGCAAAACTGCAGACGTTGCAAAATTTTAGAGTTTTGGTTGGTTACCTTTTTCTGTGATCCGCGCATTTCAAAGAAAAGTTGAATCCAATTTAACTTTATTTTTTGGTACGCGAAGAGAATTATTGATACACTGTGCATGCTCAATGATACGGTACTTGCTGTACGCGTATTATTTGTTGAAATGGGAATCCCGCTTTATAAATCAAACTTTTATCTGCTTTTATCCCACATTAATGCTTGTATATTTCCTGTAAGTTTGAACATTTTATTATTATTATTATTATTATTATTATTATTATTATTATTATTATTATTATTTATTTCTGGTTACCCAGGATAGCCTCTCAATAAGGGTCCTGCGTAGGAGACCATAGAGCATTTAAAGCCCCCATCTGGGCTACAGAAGTTGCATGTCTGTCTCAACCGCTCAACCTTAAACATCAATCCCGCTCTCAAGCTGAGTGCTAAGCTGAGAGGATTAATTCACACTGTTATAGTCGCTGGCATGACTCGGCCAGGATTTGAACCCCAGCCTCGCGCACTGGGGGCGAGCACTCTATCACGGGGCCACCAGTCGGATACGCTAAATGGTTGTTTTGAGAACAATAATTTGTTGTCATAAGCTAGAGACAAAGCTTTTGTGCCATCATAAAAAGATGCCTTTAAACTTGAAGCCATAAAAACACGTGGATAGACAAACACGCAAATTTGGTTTTCTCACATAGATAGTCAACAAGCAACAAGCAAGCAACAAATCAGGCTGTAAAAGAGAACATTGACCCTCAACCAAAATTTCATTTTGCTTGTAAAAAAGCGTGTACGACTGCGATGATACATGGCGTGTGACGCGACAACAATCAAATGGTTACTTACAATGTATTGATTGATTGCAACCAAGGATATGTGATATGTCTCCAATGGTGTAACCGAGGTTGAAAGTTTACATCCGTACAATCTAAAACATTACTCAAAATTTTGCATTTCGAGTACGGACTTTCAGCAGTAGAAACAGATAGAAGAGTCCATGAGACTATTATCAAGCCCAGCATATTATGCAGTGGACATTCTGCTATTCTTGTCAGCACCTCGTTGATTTAGTGACGTCAAATCATACCCCCAAGAAATCAACTCAAATCACGTCTGACGTCAAATTAAATCAGCGCCATCGAAAAGTGAAAATTTTAATGAACTATGGATTTCTTTCAAAATAAAATTAGGTACAACTTTTGCCCAAATTGCCCCTTTTTGGCCAAAGTATGAAAACTGAACTCCAAATTATTCCAAGTTTTTTTAATGGAAATCGGAGCACTTTCAAAATTCCAAAATGTGACATCATAGATTGGCGTGGTCAAAAGTTCTATGTTGACAAGAAAAGGTATCGACTCTGGACATTCTTTCAAATAAATCGTCCAATGTAGGTTTGACGAATTTGCTTCAACATTCTATCTTGGTTCTTGGAAATTTGGTTGTTTCTTTAATTTTCGACCCAACATTTTCATTTTTGAACAAAAAGTACTCAAAAGGGATATTTATTTCTTTATTATTGTAAACACGGCTACGGAAGCCGCAAGTATGTAAATCCCTCTCTCAAACTTAATGTAAAGCTGAGTGGATTGATTCATACTGTAATAGTCACTGGCATGACTCGCCCAGGATTTAAACCCTGAGCTCCCGCGCTGGAGGCGACCACTAGTTGGAGTGGGATCAAAATTGTTAGGAGTCAAAATTCTCTCACCAAATATAAAATGTACTTACCTAATTTTGTAAGTTACACTGAGTCTCATATTTCCAAATTTCATTGCAAACGGAGTATTTTACATTTTTGGACCAATTGTACCCAAAATGGGTATTTTTGGGGTCAAAATTCTTCAAACCAATTTGACATCAGCATACTTAAATCGCTTTACTCGCCAAATTCCATCGCAAACGGAACACTTTATATTTTTGGACCGATTGTGCCCAAAATGGGTATTTTTGGGGTCGATATTCTTCAAACCAACCCTATATTTGACATCAGCATAGTTGAATTACTTTACTCACCAAATTTCATCACAAACGGAGTATTTTACAGTTTTGGACTAATTGTGCCCAAAAAGGGTATTTTGGGGGTCGAAATAATTAAAACGAACGTTAAATTTGGCAACAGCATAGTTGAATTACTTTATTCGCCAAATTTCATCACAAACGGAGTATTTTACATTTTTGGACTAATTGTGCCCAAAAAGGGTATTTTGGGGGTCGAAATAATTAAAACGAACGTTAAATTTGGCAACAAGATGCCTTTCTTAGCGTACATATCAAATTTCATACCAAAAAGGGAAATTTTTGATGCCTTTTTTAGGTCAAAGTTCTGAAAATAGATAGGGTCCGGTTTTTCTGAAGGTCCAGGGTCCAGTTTATCCAAAGGTCCAGGGTCCCGGTTTTTCCAAAAGAACATGATAAGGAACTAATTAATTTGTTTCTATCCGTTCTATTGTTCTATCCGTTCTATTGTTTTTTAATCTATTTCATCAACATTTGTTATGACTTGTTATGACTGAATCACAATTTTAGAACTGAACACGAGAAGATTGACGTTAAAAGTGTCGAGAAGATTGACGTTAAAAGTGTCTGTTGAATTGTTAAGTAGATGTATAAACTAATACCAACCACCTCTGTCACTGTGTTCAGTTTGATAGCAGTTGGGTTTTTGTTGTTGTGGATAGGTTGCGATTACTCCGCCATTCCTACTAGATCACAACCGCCACAGGCGGTGGGTCGATTCAAAAGTGTTAAATTGCAGAATAAGAATAACCCAAAGTTGATATTGCTTTATACGTCTTGGTTTGGTGATCCTGATTGGACTGGCTTTATAGACGTAAATTTGAAGAACTATACAGACACGTGTCGGTGCCAGATGCGAAACTGTCATTTAACGAACAATAAACGATTGTTCAACCGAAGCGATGCTGTTATCTTTCACGGTAGAGATTTTCAGTACTACATGTACAGTAGAGAGTTTTGGGTTCGCTTGAATGAACAAAGACCAAGAAATCAAGTGTGGATATATCTGATCTTAGAAAATCCCTTTAACACGCCTATGATATTTCCATACCACGATTTTTTCAATTTAACATTCTCTTACAGGACGAAAAGCGATCTAGTTCGCTTTAGGTCACGTTACAGACGATTAAGTTACAACGAAGAGAGACCGGACCCCGGAATAAATTATGCACAGTCAAAAACAAAGCAAGTGGCTTGGCTTGTCAGTCACTGTAACCTTTTACGAGACAGAATAGCAAGGAAACTGCAAGAGTTTGGAATACATTTCTCCATAGGTGGTAATTGCTATAAAGACTCAATGCATTGCAAGGATAGAAATTGTCTGGAGGAAAGAAAAAAACACAAATTCTACTTTTCTGCTGAGAACAATTTCTGTATTGACTATATCACCGAGAAGTATTGGGTTAATCCATTCGATGTTGATCAAGTGCCTATTGTTTTTGGTGGTGCAGACTACCACAGGCTAGCCATACCTGGCTCCTATATTGATGGCTTAAAGTTCAAAAATCCGAAATCGCTTGCTGATTACATTCTCTATCTCAATAAGAATGACACTGCGTATAATGAATATTTTTCATGGAAACAAAAATATAAACTAATTGCTGCCACAGGAATACAGCCTGGATGTCATTATAACATCTGTGAATTATGTACAATACTGAATGATCCAACCTATCCATACAAAAATGTCGATTTAAGAAACTTTGTAAACAGAGAGTTAGAGTGTTTTGATAGAGAAAGGACAGCCAAAGTTTGGTTGAATAATTAAATAACAGTAACTTTATTTGCTGTTTTTATATCCTGTTTCTTTGGGGTTTTTTCGTAAATGAAAAGAAAAGTATGAAATATGTCAAAACGAAATAATATTACTATTTATATACTACTACTATATACTACTACTATTTATTTTTACAACGTGAAAGCTCTTGTCATAATTATTTCAGAGTAATCTGATGACATAATATGAGATGTAAGTGAAGCAATTGTCACGTAATTAGTAGCATTGATTGTTATCAATCATTTGAAGATACGCGACAATAACAAACAAATTAATTCGTTACTAAAGTTATTGATTGGAGGTATAAAACAGAAGGAGAAAGAACATAAAATTCTTTTGTAGCATCCGTGATGCGCTGTATTGTCGAAGTGTTAACTGCGAAATAAAATGTAGTTGCTATCATTTTGCATAATTTAAAAAAAATTTTACTCCCTCAGGTAACCATCACATTCTTATGAATCCCCTAACGTGATTAACAATGGTGTTAAAATAAAGTACTAAGAACTCTTCATCGATTGTTTAATACGGCATACTTTGAAAACCGGACCCTGGACCTTTGGAAAAACGGACCCTGGACCTTTGGAAAAACGGACCCTGGATCAAAAATGCATCTTTTTGGTATGAGATTTGATAACTAAGGCATCTTGTTGTCAAATTTAACATTTGTTTTAATTATTTCGACCCCCAAAATACCCTTTTTGGGCACAATTAGTCCAAAAATGTAAAATACTCCGTTTGTGATGAAAATTGACGAATAAAGTAATGCAAGTATACTGTTTAATTTAAGACTCGTTTTTATTGTTTCGACGCCAATAATACCCTTTTTGGGCACAATTGGTCCAAAAATGTAAAATACTGAAATTTGGCGAGTAAAGTAATAAGCACATCGAGTCTTGACCAAAATTTAGACGTTTTTCTTGCAGAGCGAGCGGAGCGGAACGGAGCTATTTTGGCAAGATCAGATACACAAAAGATCAAAATTTATTTCAAATTCTGATCAAATTCTGTTCTTATGTATTGGAAAATGAGAGAGTATATAAAATATTGGCAAATGTATGAGGCGCCATAGCGGACAAAAGTGTAAGTAATATTTAAATGATATGTAGGGTGGTTTAATTTTCATAAAATGTCTTCTTTTTATAATAAATAATATGAGTTAGGGAATTATAAAGTTTAAAGTGTAATTTTTATGATATTTAGTGTAATTATTAATGTTTATGATATATAATAATAGCGGCTGGTATAGTTTAATATATATATATAGCGTAACTTTTTATAATATGTCGTCTAATTTTTATGATGTTAAGTAATTTTATGATATACAACGTATATTGAATTTTATGAGATGTGATCCAGTTCCATATTGATGCATTAATTAATACACAATATAGTAAGTAGTGTATTTTCGAGAAGAAATTCATACAACATACAATTCATACAAATCTACGCATGCGCAATATCACGACAGCATAGAAAATGGCTGACCTTGCGAACATCACACGTGTGTTGTTAGATATTTCAAGAGAAATCGTTCAAGCACAGAGAAGTGTTTACTCTGGTAACTTTAACGCATTTGAACATTGGGAGCTAAGGCTTGAAAATAATATTTTATTTCTTAGAATTATATCACAACGATTACAAGGGAATGATGATCTTTTTACTGACGTGATGAACCTCTTAAACTCTGTCATGACTGTATCCAGACAGTTGGAAATGAATTTAATGGGTGGCCAGCATGAGAATAATATTGTTAATATATCTTATGGAAACTATGAGAACGAAAATTCTTCTAATTCCACTGGCGGAAGACCACGTAAGGAGATTTCCAAAGATGTCCAGTATCTGTTCAACCTATAACACAATTGGAAGATAGTTGCTAGTATTTTAAAAATCTCCGAAAGAACGCTCAGAAGAAGAAGAATCGAGTTTGGCATAGAGGTTTTTAGTTCATCTGGCCCAAGAAGTACCTTTACAGATATAGACTCTGCTAATCTAAACGAAGCTCTGCGAACTATCTTAGCCCGCAATCCAGACGCTGGAGAAACTATTGGTGCGGTTTATGTTGAATAATCGTGGTCTCAATCGAGGAAGCATGATTGTTGGATCTTCTGTTCACAATCAACGAATAGAAAGGCTCTGGCTTGATGTAAAACGGTTGATTGTTCGTTATTACAGTGGAATATTCTACATGATGGAATCTGAAGGAAGGATAATCTCCTAGCACTCCACATGGTTTCATCCCTCTGATAAACGAATCAATAACGGAGTTAATTGAAGATTCGGCCAGTAATTTATCACCTAATCAGTTACGGTATTTAGTTCTACTAGTTCTACAACAAACCCTGGACGTCGATACAGCTCATTTTGATCACTTGGTCAATTGCAACTGGGAAGGATATGGTATAGATGAAGAAAATGGATTTGAAAGTGACGAAGAAGATCAAGTGGTTGTGCCAGAAAACAACTTTAGTTTAAGTCTCAAAGTAGAGATAGAGAATGGACCGTTCTGGGCCACCTCTTTTTATCACTATTTTTTCTCGCTATTTTAGTATTTGCGCAACTAGTTCAATTAATGTAAAATACTCGCTAAATAATGTAATGAATTTTTGATAAATAAAAAATCGGGAATTTCCCTTTTTTCAAAAAATTAAAAAAATAAAAAATAAAAAAAAAAATAAAAAAAAATTAAATATAAAAAAAACTTTTTTTCTAAAAATTTATATATAATAAAAGGATGGGTAGTGATTTTTTTAGAAATTTAGTGAATCATCTTTTAAATAATGCGATGGCGTATGCATTTAATTATGTTAATCGCGATACAATATTAAAAGAATGGGATGTGATGGATTATAATGAGCTGATGGAGAAGGCAGCTGAAAAAGGTAATATAGAGATTGTTAAACTATGTAAAGAATGGGGTGGTATGACGGATTTTAATGATGTGATGGATAATGCAGCTAAAAATGGTCATATCGATATTGTTAAATTATGTAAAGAATGGGATGGTGCGGCAGCGACTAATTTCAACTTTAATAGGGTGATGATTTTGGCAGTTAAAGAAGGTAATATAGAGATTATTAAATTATGTAAAGAATGGGGTGCGACTAATGTTAATGAGGTGATGTGGCATGCAGCTGCACGTGGTCATATCGATATTGTTAAATTATGTAAAGAATGGGGTGGTACTTTAAATGATGATGATAGACCAGGAAAAAAATAAAATAAAAATTTATATATATAATAAATGGAGAAGGAAGGAATATATAGTATTTGGAGAACAGTTAGAATTGGTGGTTACACGTTGTTGTACGCCTTCGCAGGGAAAAAGATCTTTAATGTCACCCCACCAACTTTGACGATGTTGGAAAATTCGGAAGTTATCTTGAGTTAGCGATTGTTACTGATGATATGGCACTTAAGAAAGGTTTGTATAAAGATACTATTTCTATATAAAATAAAATAAAAAAGTTTTGTCCACTTTCAAAAAGATGAATCAAATTTTTAATTTTATATAATTAAAAAGATGGCAACATTACTAGCTATAGCTGTTGGTGCTGCTTTAAACGCAGGTGCTTTCATTGGTGGAAACTATCTCATGTATTATTCTTCTGCTGAAGAAGCAGAGGAAGAACGACGTAAAAGAGCAAAAGCAGTATTAGAATTTCAAAAAGCTCAAGTTAAAGCGAATCGAGAGGAACATAATAGAATAGAATGGATAAACGAGAAATTACGAGAAAGAAACGCTGCAACTAATTATATAAGAGATCTTGATGAAGGTATGCGTGAATATTATCGAATAACAAAACAACATCTTAATCCTCTACCTCCTAAACCTCAATTCAGCGATTTTTATAAACCTTCTGAACCACAAAAGTTAAGTGAGTTGATGTTTATTGGAGGAAGTTTAAGTATTTTAGGGTTTTTTGTGTATCATCGTTATATATATAATAAATGAGTGAAAAAAACAAACTGAGTGATATTTACTACCAACCTGAAAACCTTTGGATAGGTCGCAAAGCTGTTAAAGAGCTTCAAAAGAGATCTAATTTAAAAAAGAAGGAAGTCATACATTGGATTGTTAAACAGGCGTTATGGCAGATCCATCTACCTCGTCCTAAACATATTGATTATGCACATTTTTACGTAACAAAGGTAAACAATATACATCAGGCGGATCTTATGTTTTTACCTCATGATAAGGTGTATCAGAATACGTACAAGTACGTTTTGAATGTTATCGATATCGCTTCGGGATATAAAGCGAGCAGACCTCTAAAAACAAAGAAAGCGAGCGATGTTGTCGAGATGTTTGTCGACATCTATAAAAAAGGACCTCTGAAATATCCGGATGAACTCCATGTTGATAATGGTTCCGAGTTCAAGTCGGTAACAAGCAAACTGTTTGAGAAGCACGATGTTAAAGTGAAGAGAATTACAACAAAGTATCATCATAAGTTTACAGCCTTTGTGGAAAATTTTAATAAAACTTTAGCTTTGAAACTCTTCAAAATACAAGATGCGCAAGAGATGGAGGATCCAGAGAAAAAGAGTACCACATGGATTCGATACTACCAGAAAAGTGTGAAACAACTCAACAACACCGTGCTTTCGAGGACGGGTATGAAACCATCCAAAGCGATAAAGCTTGAGAAAGTTCCGTTAAAAGTCGATTTCTATCCGAAGGAAGACGCTTTGATTGAATTAGGATTGTATCGCTATCTTTTACAACCAGGTGAAGAACATGATGATATAAGACGTCGTGCAACGGACAACAACTGGAGTCGGAAAACGTATCGCTTCCGTGAAATCTTACAGTATCCAGGACAACGTATTTTGTACTATCTCCAAGATGGACCCGAGAGAGCTTTCGTTCGAGAAGAACTTATGCTAATTCCGGAGGATACGGAAGTACCTCCGGACTATGTGAAAAAGTGGTAGTTTTGAAGTTGTTTTACAATAATAATAATAAAAGATGTCTACTTTGAAGAATTTAAGAGAGAAAGCAAAAAAAGAAGGTATTCGAGGATATTCTATATTAAACAGAGATGAACTTAGTGCTCTCTTGAGAGGAGAAAAGATCGTGAAATATAAAAAAAATCAATGTAGTATTGGAATTCAAACAGAGTGGAAAGAGTGCCAGGATTGCGCTTTGAAGACAGTTTTTAGTCAACACGCGAGGAAAGCATCACCACCACCAAAAAGAATTATTCAAACGACACCAGAAGGTGAGGAAATTGATGTTCAAACGGGTGAAGTAGTAGGAGTTGAAGTAGATTATAACAGAATGTTCTATTCCAAATGGAGAGATGAATGTTAGTTGGAAGTTGTTTTTACAATAATAAAGATGTTACGATTTGGACAACTTAAAATTTCACGAATAGATTTTAATTCTACTAATAGTATAGAACTTACAGACATTTACACAATTGATAAATCTAAAATCATTGTATCAGAAAAAATTTTAACAAACAAAACTGATATTAGATATTATATAGGTTATGAGAAGGAACCGGGTAAAATCATTCCGCTCTTAATCAAAACACCTAAAAATTGCTATTCCTCTGGTATATCAAGATATAACGAAAGTTCGGTTTGGAAGATGGGTTTCAAAGTGATAGATGATAAAAAGTGGTGTGATGCTTATATAGCAATCATAAATCGCATTGAAGAGGATCTTTTTCAAACTCTTACAAATAAACCGATCACCACTATGGGTTGGATTAATCCTAAACTTATCGTGTGGGATGATGATATTAAAACAATATTTAACGGTGATATACCATTCTATCAAAACTGTAAAGTAACAGGTGTATTGAAAATCGGAAGTATATACACTCAGAAAAACCATAATTACTATTTACAAGTGTATCTAAAGGAGGGTAAGTATAAGCGAGTAGACATGGATGAAAGTCTTCTTAGTGAATCTGATAATGATGATGAGATTTAGTTAAAGAGGTTTTCCCTCTACAATAAAACAAAAATACTAAAAGGTGGATCCCATTTCACGATTGTATAAATTAATCAATCTTCATTGTACTCTTTATTATACAACGTGAAAAAAATGGGCTTTTTTATAATGTAGTAATGTGTAAATTTTTTTAACAAAATATAGAATATTATCAATGTTATTTTTCTTAACAAAATAGAGAATGTTATCAATGTTATTTTTCTTAACAAAATATAGATCCCATTTCACGAATGAAAAAAGCGATCTATATTTATATATCAATGCTAGTTGGAAGTTGTTTTTACAATAATAAATAAATAATGTTATCTATATTTCATGCCATTCCCGCTAACACAATAGAACTGATTTTTGATGCTGAAAACCAACCTTGGTTTAATCGTGCAGATCTCGGAAGGTTTCTAGGGATTGTTAATATACTAACCTCGATGAGACCGCTAACTATAGCGTTAAAAACACGTTATGAATTACTTGATGAAGGTGTACATGGTATGTACACCTTTGGGAGATCTAAAAATCCGCATGATGTGTTCGTTTCTTTAGAAGGTGCTTTAGACATCACAATTCTCTCCAAGAAACCCAAAGCAGTAGAACTTACAAAATGGCTTATACACAAAGGAGTTGAAAGGATCGTACAAGAGAAAAATGAAGTACAGGATCATCTTATGGAAGCCCGAACTACACTGGCTCTAATAAACGATGATCTTACTGAGACACAGAATCAGATCATAGAGGCGCAGAATCGTGTTACAGAACTTGAAGCACGATATGTACCACATCGAAGATCGATCGATAACATTCTCTGTGTTGTTAAGAAGAATAACATTGATAGACATCCGTACTATATGATACGATGTCAACGGAGACAACTTAGTAATAGATTGAATGTATTAGGAATAAGGTATCCGGAGATGGAAGAGCTCGGCGAATGCGAAGACGCCAACGCCGTACATGCATGGTACCGGTTCCGAGAAGATGTCCTAGGTAAAGACAATTTCTGGAGAAACCATTTTACTCTACCAGATGATGATACGCAAGAGTTGTTCGAAGATATGTTCGATATCGACATGTAAAGTTTTATAGTTTGATAAAACTATAAAACTATAAAACATAGGGAGGTGGTGATTCATAGATTATGTAACATCTACATCCGGGATATTGGCACGAGTTATGAGCTTTTTTGTGATCTCTTCACGACCTTGTTTTCTCCCAATCTCTAACAGCTCCTCTTTCTGGTGATCATAAAGTTGTTTAATTGCTTTACTCGATCTGGATCGCAGTTCTTGTTTCTTACTCAAATAACGTTGTTTCTCTCCTATAATGCAACTGAATTCATGATGATCAATATTTCCATCTTCTATACTCTTCGAGATAAGCATAATCAAACCATCTAATATGTTTTGAGCAGTTATAGAAATATCACGATTTTTCAGTCTTTTCACATCAAAACCAGAGACACTTTTCCGGATTATCATCAATATTATAGTTAAAACAAGAGTCGTCATACATATTGCAATACTCATCGATTTATCTATACCAGAGATTAGACACGCGATTTCTCCACTTGCAAGCACAACGCTCGCCGCATTTAGAAAGTAAGAGATATACGTACCAACTAGAATGTAACGTGAAAATTTACGTTCTAAAGATGTTCTGTTTACTATCTCTTTAGATAGGAACGCTTCCGTCTCCTTAATTGTTTGAAGTCTATAGTTTTGTGTTTCCGTATTAATTGTTTGAAGTCTATAGTTTTGTGTTTCCTCGTCTTCTAGAGGAGGAGCATTGGGGGATAAATCAGGATATAATTTATTATTAGGGTTTAAATCATAACTTGCCATATGTTTATTTTAACAATATTTCCATTCTAACACCAACATCAACATCTTTATCATTCTCATTAGTAATCTTAAAGGTTAAGGTATTTATTGGAGAATTCAAAATTTTAGCAATGTATATAGGATTTGAAGTATAATCATATATCATATGATCGTTGTACTCATACTCTCCTTTAGCAAGTTCAAAATTGGGTAGTGTATTCGTTATGTTCATATTTTCTATCATGTTATGGAATTAGAGTTCTTCACATTGTAGGCGGAGCGCTTTAAATGTACAGAACTTTGGAGTTTTTCTATAAGATCCAGCTGTGAAATGTTTGTTTTTAGGCATCGTTAATCCGAGAAGATTTAATAATCATCTGTAGCTTTATGATCTTTCGATGTGATTATGCGAGAATTCTGATCTAAATTAAATCATTGGACTATGATCAAAGCATCAGATAAGTACAATTCAGTTCCCACTTCCAAAGTGCAAGGTAATCTTGTTTCACCAAGTTTGTTTATATATATATATTGATCCATTTATTATATATAAGAAATGAAAAATCTTTTAAGTTTAAATTTAAAAGTAAAATATATACCTAATTATGGTAAACCCAGTGTTTTAATATCATCAAATGAATTATGGCAACAACGAATCGTTGTTGATCAAAATAATTCATCATTCGCTGTAAATTTTCGTAATATCTTTCTACCATATCAACCTAATGCGAATGATAATTTCGGAGAACCGTTTGATTTTTATCTTGGACAACTTTCATTTAGTTTCTGGTTAAGTACTATAGGTTGTGGAATATCCACCTTTCATCTTAATCATAAGAATCCAATGATACGATCTATTTTTCGCTTTCATACATACCTACAAACTCGTCTTATTCTAGAGGAAATGGATATACCTTTACCTGGAGATTTATTTTTTAATCCAAGAAAAAATTCATATAATAAGACTGCTTTTCAAGGATTTCTCGAGAATTCGATATCATACCAGAACCTACATATTGGCGATATTTATTACGAATTAATATTGGTAATGATAACATTAAAATGTGGCTTGAAACTCATGTAAACGGATTAACACGTGTAGGATTGCAAAGGTTATCACAATCTATACGATATTATACATATCTAATTTTAGAATCACAAGCTAGTGCGAGATCGAATATTATAGGTAATACAGGACGTGCTTTAGATGCACAAAAGATTTGTTCAACTTCTTTAGAAAAAATTATTCAAAAAAAAAATACTATACAACAAGAGATTACAAATTTTCAAAATGTTTTGAAATATGCCAGAGCAAAACCAAATTTTGGTGTTGCTTTAGGAACTTATCTTATACCAAGCGATTTGAAGTTAAAAAATTTAAATGATATAACAGATTTCACTATAAAATTAGTTAATGCAAATCATATTGGAACAATATTGATTCCTCCTCAATATGTGAAGAAAAAACATGATCCTTTTAAAGGTTTTCATACAAAACATCATGAGGAGATAAAAATAAAAAAAATAAAAAAAAACCTATTAATATAAAATTACCTGAAATATCTAATACAACACAACAACATGAAGAGGAAAAACAAGCTTTAATTATTTCTGGAGTATCACTTATTTTGCTTGTAATTTACTTTTCTTAGTAACCAATTTCCTATCAAACCTAGTAGGAAAACAATAACTAACCATACATTTGAACTTAACATCATAATCCCCTTCTTCAGAAAGTTTAATAACCAGCTTACAACGCTTCCAATGATATCTGGTAATGCAGCTCCAAACTTTGCACCAATCTTTCCGAGTAGTCGTCCAAGAGCTTCGAGTTGCTTTTTCATCCACTGCTGAATTCCACCTTTTCCCGGTGGTTTTCCACCAACTACCATACCCACCCCTCCGATTAATGAAGTTACGATTGTAGATATAACGAGTCCGAGCGCTGTTATGATTGCCGTAATCGTAATACCTTGTTCTCGAAAAAGAATTCGAAGTTTTTCACCTAATGATGTATCGCTATCCGCTATTTTGGTGATGGTCTCTTTTATTCGTGAAATCTGTGATGATTTTTGTTTCTCAATTCCTTTTTTTTCTTCAATCAGTTGTTCAAGTTTTTCTTCCCCCTCTCTATTTTCAGGATCTAAATCGAGAGCTCGCCGTTGTTCTGATATCTCCTGATTTATCTCCTTAAGTTCATCATTATATATTTTAATTTTCTTACTAAGATCCTGCATCTGAATATCCTCTGTTTGTAGAGAAGTGCCTAATTTAAGCACATCTTTAATCCTGGTCTTTCCAATAATATTGATGATCGTATTCTTATTCAACCATTTTCCATTACGTTTATCAGTAAGTCGAACCCAATCTCCATCCTTATAGTACTCGAACCGAGGAACGTCTTTGTATTCCGAAAATTTAAAATTTTCCAGATCTATAAGGTTCAAAGAGCCTTTAACATTAAGATATTCATACAACCTCTCCAAGTTCACGCGAATTAAACCCTTCAGCGCATTAGCTGTTGCTGTAGTTGCTTCCGGTAAACCAACATCTGTTCCACTCGGTTGTATAGGATCGGTTGTTGTAGAGATAGGATATGAATCGTCTTCACCTCCTTCATCATATCCATGATTATCGAAAATATCTGTCATTTATTATATAATAAATGACTTCATATGGAAAGATATTAAACCCTAATAAAAAATATAGAACTCGTTTTGGTATAAAAGCTATAAGACAACATGTTAAAATAGCACACATCCCAAGCACCGTTAATCAAAATGAGTTTTTACGTGTAAAAATACCAAACTTAGGTGAAAATGATGTTATAGAAAGTGGAAGTTTGAAACTTACTTTCGATTTTGAACTGAAGAGTACGGATACGAGTAGATATATTATGAACAATCTCGGAAAGAGTTTGATTACTCAACTTATAATTAAATATGAGGGGAATATCATACAAGATATCACTGATCTTGATATCTATCAGCTTTATGCAGATAAGTGGGATTCAGAGAAACGAAAACTTCTAAAGATCGAACAAGGAGTAGATACAGAAGGAAATGTAAATAAAATTAGAATTAAAACATCTGGAGCAAGTGGTAGTGCGAGTAAAACAGCATTGGCTAATGCACATGGAAATAGATTTGTGATACCATTATGGGAATATTATGATATCTTAAAACACCTACCATTTGTACAGATTGATGATCGACTCGGTTTTGAACTGAAATTTGCACCTTATGGAAATGTGATCAGAGATGTTGGAACAGGAAGCGGAGCATCAAAGAAGGATCCTGATGGCTCCTATACCATATCTAACATCGCTTTGGAATTCAATAAAATAGAAGATGATGAATTCAAAGAAACCGTTATGAATACTTTAATAAATAAATCATTTCCTTTTGATAAAATATTAAGACATAGAATAATACCGCTTAAAAAAGAAGATACTATGTGGAACATACAGGTTAATGTACCAAGTGAAAGTTTAAAAGGTATTTTAATGCTCTTTATAGAACCTAATAATCGAAAAGATTACGCTTTTGATAATGAAAAGTTCTACAATCCGAAAATATCAAAAGTAAACATCACGGTAGAAGGTCAACCAAATCAACTCTATACAGAGGGTTTGTTACCTAAAGATATGTATGAAAATTCTTGGTTATATTTTAGCGGTGATGAGCATACGAGTATATCACCAGCAGAATTTTACAACACGAGTTACTCATTATTCATTGATTTTAGAACCACACCTGATAATAAGCTACTTGGAACAGGGAGACAACTAAAGAACACGAGTGATGGTGTGACATTAGCAATCACAAAAAAAGCAGAAACTGCGGGATCTATCAATTGTTACCTCTATGTTTTGCGAGATGGACAAATCAACTTTGAAGATGGACGTTTTAAGAGTGTTGTATTTTAAATAAATGGACTATGTAAAGGAACCTTGTACAGCAATTTTCTCTGGACCCACTAGATGTGGAAAGACAGAGTTGGTTTTAAAGCTTCTACAAACCAAATTCAAACAACATTTTGAATATATTATCATAATATGTCCTACTATTCAATGGAATGATACCTATCAAACATGTCAAACCTTATGGGAAGAAGACGATATTTTTCTAATTAAACCTACACAGGTAATAGGATTGTTTGATTGGATTGAGAAATTCTCAAATACCTTTCAAAAGAAAGAGACACTATTCATTATTGATGATTGTATAGCAGATGAGAAACTTAATCAAAGAAGAAATACACTTTTAGATTTAGCTATCTCCGGATGTCATAAAAAACATAGTCTCTGGTTACTCACACAAGTTTACACAGCTGTTCCAAAGGATATTAGAAGACAAGTAAAAATGCTCTTTAGTTGGTATCCAAAGGAAAAGAGTGATATGAAGATGATTTATGAAGAAACTAATGTTATAAATGATGATGATTGGATAACCATTAAGAAACGTTGGAAAAGTGGTAAACATGTTTGCTTATATATACGATTAGAACATCCTAGAGGATATCACATTCTTCAGTAACTTGTATGATAATAGTTACTAAAGATGCTCACTTTTTTATTATATGAAAAAAAATTATCATAATTGAACCGTACGCATCACTAAATCTTTAAAAAATTCACTCATCCTTTTATTATATATAAATTTTAGAAAAAATTTTTTTTTAAAGTGGACAAAACTTTTTTTTATTTTTTTTTTATTTTACGTTTTACCTCCGAATCCATCAACATTTTTCAAGTTTTTGAGCGATGAATCATTCGTTGTTGTTTTTTCTTCTTTCTTTCGACTCTTAAAATATACAAAACCAGCTATTACAAATATTACTAAAATTCCACCACCACCTATGATTTGATATGAGTTGAAAGATTTATTAAGTTCTTGATTAAGTTCTTGATTAGGTACTTTATTAAGTACTTTTAGTCCTGCCTTATTCATACGATTCCATTCCGCTAACTTCTTCCCTGACGCTATTCGACCCGGGTTCTTCGTTTTTATAAGTTTCTTCTCTTCGTTGCTCATTTATTTTAATTCGCTGTTGTTCCTCCGCAAGTTTTGCAAATTTTACCCAATCGAGGTTGGTAAAAATAATCGCAGCGTAACCAATTGGAATAAGAAAATTACGAAAATTAGAGTATATAGTAGAACCTATAGTATCTATAGGTGAATCGTTTGGAATTAAATCAGTCATATAACTTGTTAATGAGTTATAGGTTAGAGGGTTTTTATTGATCTCATCTATCATTTCTTTTAAATCTGTTACACCTATAAAATTAGACAGTTTAGAGGGAAAATCATTTGTCTTAATATTAGACATTTTAGAGGGAAAATCATTCGTTTTAATATTAGACATTTTAGAGGAAACGGTACCAAAATTTCATCATACTGCGCATTTTTGGTACTAATGAACACTCTAATTCTACCATGAAGATATTGGCTAAGACAGGACCCAAAGGTGATCCCATGGCAACACCGTCGGTTTGCGAAAAAAACATGTCGTCGAACGTAAATTGGACAGATTTGGTACATAGCAATAGCAATTCTTTCATATCTTTCCTTGGAATAGTGGTTTTGATTTCTTTTTTGTTGTAAATACGTTTCAATATAATATTTATCGTCGTTTCGAGAGGAACATTTGTAAATAAACTTTTTACATCAAAGGATACAAGTTTGTAACCTTTTGGAATTTTCTTATTCCTTATGATATCGATAAACTGTTTTGTACTATTAATGTTATATTCTGATTTGGTAAGCGGTAGCAATAATTTTGATAAGAATTTAGCTGTTTCGTAGGTTGCTGTACCCAGGTTGGAAACAATAGGACGAATAGGAAGCTTCTCAACTCCTTGGTCTGGTTTGAGTTTATGGATTTTTGCAAGCCCATAAAATTTTCCCAAATTGGAACCGGTTGGGTAGAGTTTCTTATAGGTATTATCTGGAAGGTGTTTCTTTATTTTCCTCAGTGCACGTTGAACCTTTCCTTCGATTAATTTAGTTTTGTCTTCGTTGTCTTTTTGGAATTGTTTGCAATTAAGAAATTCGATGCATTTCTCGGTATAGGTGGTTTTGTTTAAAATGACGACACCTCTTCCTTTGTCTTGTTTCATCACGATAATTTCGTTACGTTTTCTCAGATTTTCGATAGTCAGGCGATGTTTGTAGGGTACTTTGATTCTCGAATATTGATCATAGGTGTGACGTAATTTGTTTTTTAAAAATTCTTTTGTGTCATCGGTAAGTGGGGAGATGTTTCGAACGATGTCTTGGTAGAAATTTTCAAACTCGACTTTGAGACCATTAGGGTTAATTTTCGTAGGGATATGTTGATCCAGACCAAATGACAAAGCGATATTCTCTTCAGCAGTAAGTACATAATCTGAGAAATTGTGTACGACTTGTTTAATAAATTTATTGCATTTATTGACAGTTTCATTATTTTTCTGGGTACGTAGTTTCATTAACTTACGTTCGTGTCGTTCAACAGTTACTTTCTTTTTGGATGAAGTGTATAGTGTCAATCTGTATAATAATGCGTTGAATTCCAAAAACGTCAAAACTTTCTTTAATTGATCTTGTAATTGTTTAAACGATTTCATCAATCTCCGTTTCTCTGAGTGTTTATTGTTAAGCTCGGTATTCAAAATCACAGTACAAAGTTTGTCTTTAAGTTTCACATTATCTCCCTTCAAATGTAAACTTATTCGAGTAAATGTAGGATTTAAGTTCTCCTTTTTGCACTTCTTTATAAAACAAATATCTCCATCGATTTTAACAATTTTGTACTTGATTTGTTCAAATCTTCTAACAATATCCAGTATAGTCTGCCCATGCTTCACTTTGATATAATAAAATAAATTTAAACGGGCAAGGAGTTTTATTAAGAAAATAAACAGAAGCATCTTGATTTTATTTAAATATATATTCTATTATTAAGACGTTTCGATGCTCTCCGAGCATCATCCTCAGTAAAATGAAATTCATATAAAAAAAAAAAAAAAAAAAAATTTGTTAAAAGTTAGAGTTTGATCAATAAAAGGTTATTAAAATAAGTACAACAGGTGATAAAACGATAAAAGAAATAATTGAGTTTAATTAAAAAGTAACAAAGGAACTGATTTCTCTTGAACATTGAGCTTGGGTCCTTTTTACACTAAGGTACACTAAAAGGACTCGTAAGCCGTGCTTTTACCATATCGAGCAAAGATTATCTCCTGAAAATGGAGCTGGACCATTTAAGTAAAGTTTTTGTCGACATCAATGGCTACCCCAAATGGTTAGTACACCAAATAATCGAAGAAGAAAGAAAGAAAAAACAGGACCCAGTTATTGATCAGCCAAACGAACCAATTGAAGAAATTTCAACAAAGAAAGTGCAAATTTGTTTACCTTACCAAGGAGGAAAAGGCGAACTGTTGACAAAAAAGATGAAAAATTATCTCAAAAACTGTCTACCAAATACTGAAGCTCGCATTACGTTTAAAGGTTCACGACTTAATTCAAAATTTCCCATAAAAGATAAAATTCAAGATACACATAAACACAATATTGTGTACGAAGGCAAGTGTCCAGATTGTGAGGCCACTTATATAGGTGAAACGGGCAGAAGACTCGAAATTAGGACAGATGAGCACGCGGGGAAAGACATAAATTCACACCTACTGCGTCACTCCAAAAAGACAGGTCATACACGCATAAGCATGGAAAACATGAAGATAATTGGTTCAAACTACAGAAACTATTTTAAAAGAAAACTCTCTGAAGCTTTGTTCATCAAACAAAAAGGACCCAAGCTCAATGTTCAAGAGAAATCAGTTCCTTTGTTACTTTTTAATTAAACTCAATTATTTCTTTTATCGTTTTATCACCTGTTGTACTTATTTTAATAACCTTTTATTGATCAAACTCTAACTTTTAACAAATTTTTTTTTTTTTTTATATGAATTTCATTTTACTGAGGATGATGCTCGGAGAGCATCGAAACGTCTTAATAATAGAATATATATTTAAATAAAATCAAGATGCTTCTGTTTATTTTCTTAATAAAACTCCTTGCCCGTTTAAATTTATTTTATTATTTCTTTCATAATTTTTATGTATTTTTTGGTTATTTAAATGTTTTTTTAAAAAAGAATTGTTCCAAAAACACCAAATGTAATTCCAATTCCAACTTGTAAAAGGTGTACAAAGTCACTTTCTAAAAAATTTACATTTACATTTAACCTTTAAATGCAAGCTCAATTTCATCGTAATTTAACTGTTTGAATTTTATTTTTGCAACAACCGCCATAACAAACGCGCTAACTTTTCTTCCATGATTAACAGCAGCATCGATTTCATTTATCAATGCTACAAGCGAATTGATATCACACGATTTCATTTTATCAAGTTCGAAAAAAATTTCATTTCCACGGACATCGTATAACTTTCTGCAATCTTTAAAGAATCCACTCTTAATGAAAAGTGTCCTTTTTTCTACAATGTATAATTCTAAATTTTTAATTTCTGAATTCATTATTATTTCTTTCATTTCTTTCATAATTTTTAGATCTTCCAAAACGGTTCAACCAACTCCTTTCAAATAAATTATGATGTGGTTTTATCACTCGTTTTGGGTTATAATACATCCTCCAGATTTACGTATAAGTTCAACAGATGTACCATGCGCCCATGATCGTACACCATCAACATCTTGAAGTCGCTTATCATCATTTTTACTTAACGCAATTTTATTGATTCTTTGCGTATACATAACATGTTTTCTACTCCGGAATGTTAGTTGACTTCTATACATAATAATATTATCTTTCCAGCACTGGAGATAGTTATCGAATGTGATATGCTTTTTTACTACACATTTCTTGATTTCCTTACATTTTTTTTCTTCCTTTCCATCTAATTGTTTATAAGAATACATTTTAGGTCTCAAAGCAACAAACTCCGTCATGATTTCCCCATTAAGTTCATCCTTTATCATAGCTATAATCTTTTTATTCTCTCCAATCGAAAGTGGTCTATTATATTCCTTGCTATAACCACTTGTATCAAATCTAGCTTTTTCTGTGAGATTTCGATACATATTATCTTTTAATTTATCTTCTCTTAAAACATCTTTTTCAATATCTCTATAAAAATCATCTGTTTCGATGTGATAGATTAATGAATCTGTATCCATATATAAAAGCTTAGTTTTGCTTTCATATTTCGGTATCATATAGTCATAGTGAAATTCATACAATAAAATCTTACTAAGATCTAATATAGCTTGTCCAAGATATACCGGTTTATTCATCACAACTTCTACACGACGCATATTCATCGCGATTAGATTTTCTGAAAAACGTATTGTATTCTGATAGTTCGGTTTGGAAGCTAATTTCTTACGTTTAACATCATTACATACAATCTTTATGTTTTTATGTTTACGAACATTTTCCATTATCTTACCAAACACTGAATTATTTGCTAATTTAAAAAAATCTTTCTCAAACGAATTCTTTGCTTTTGTACGTAAGTTTGTATTCATTTCAATATATGGTTTCATCCATTCACTCTGTTGAAATTCAATGACTTTGTATACCTTTTTCAAAATCAATCCATGTTCCAAAGCTTGTTTTAAAAGACGAATGTGTACTGAATATCGTTCTTTATTATTAACATTAAATGTTAGTTTATCTATATTATTAGTTAAGCGCATCTTTTCAGGTAGAAATGGTATCTCGTTATGTTTCAAATGAAGCTCTTTAGGATATTCTACATCAACTTCTAAATAATAACCAATATCTCCATTATTATACTTTAAAATTTTATCTGTTGTAAACTCCTCTCCATTTATCCATTTAAAACCTTGTGTTGGTAACTTATTTATCATCGACCAACCATATTGATTGTTAAGATCAAGATATTGAATATATAACGATATTTTCTTGTTATTATATTATTCATTCATATACTTATTATTTGCTTTGGCATGATGTTGAATAACTTGACAAATTCCTCCACGAATACCTTTTTCAAACATAAGAAGCATATTTGTATCTGTTAATAGTTCTAATTGAATTTCAGTCTTCTTCAAAGCTGCTTGCCAAAATAATCCTGGAGCTGTATAAAAATGACATGGATCTAAACCATAAATTTTATGACATACATCTCGAAATTTCTCAAACACATCAGTTAATAATAACACATCTCCGTTCAAATATAAGTCATGATAATCTCCAAGATTTTTACATTCAAACGCTTTCCATACTTTCTGCGCATGAACATAGTCATTTTCAGTTATACCACACAAGTTTAAGTTGCTATAAAACATTTCCTGACACGGTAATTCTTCTTCTTTAAATCTTTCAAAATTATCCATATATTCATACGGATATACACCTTTACGAAGCATAAGTCGAAATTGTTCATCACCACCAGAATATTGATATGTGTCGTTAAACCTCTTCTTAAGTTCCTCCTGATTCAACTTCTTCACAGTTTTGCAATCACATTTTTTACATTTAATATGTGCTACATACTTCACATCAATCTCTAAAACTTCCATCTCATCTTTACAATTCACACACATCACACCACTCGTATCAGTTAAATTATCAACTAAGTTCCTAAGAGAACTCTGCATGAACCTACAACTATCGATAAATCGCACCATACACTTCTTCGTTAGCTCCTTTTCCTTCCCAGTTTTCTTATCCTTAAATATGATAGGTTTACCGCTATCATCATACATCTTCACCCTTATAGGAACCGAAAAACTGATATATTTCTCCGCATTTTCAGCAATGTATTCCATATCATCTACATCAAAATTCTTTGCCAACTCTCGTATAAACAGATGAGCATCATACTTTGAAAGGTTGTGAAATATTACAGGGATATGCTTTGGTATTTGATATGCTAAATTACAGTTGCTGTGCGCTGCACCACGATACTTACCAGTGTAGTGACAATGATCCCGTACTTTAGAATCTCCAACAGATTCTGTTTGCTTCTTAAACACCTTCTTACACAGATAGCATTTCTTCGCTTCCCTATGAACCTTCTTCTCTTCTTCTGTGAGTGAATTCATAGCTCTCTTCTTATATCGAATAGCTCTGTAAACCTGCTTCTTTAATGACTTACAAAACACCTCTACACAATCCTCGCCCCGAAGATATAACACATTCAATGCGATTGAAGGATTCTGCTTCTCAAACTTAGACCATTGGTTACACGGTGTTGGAAAGTTGATACCTTTCCAGTTGTAGTGATCTATAAAGGGTTTCAACTTCGATATACGTTCCGGGTGAACAGCAATTTCCCCATGATGTAAAGCTGCTATCACAGCCCACATAAAACACATATTATCTTTCTCATTATTAGGATTGATACAACATTCCTTGTTAAACACCCAGTCAGGTAGCTCTAAATAAGAGCTTCCACGCATCAAATCCACTTTGTGACTGTGATATGTCATCTCAAAAACGCGATTAAACACAAAAGAGCTATTATTTAATGTTAATATTAATTTCTCATATTGTTCTAAAAAACTTTTAAATATTTTATCAACTATCTCTATAAGATTACTACCCATCATAATTGTATCATTAGCACTCCATATAAAATTAATTATTTTATCATTTTCATTTTTATTATTAACAAATTCTAGAGCTAAATTTAACTGAAATTTCCAACTATTACCATCTTTAATTACATCTTTCATAACCTTAATTACATGTTTTCGAATCATCATCAGATATTCTTCAACCGTTATGGGTTTTTCCCCCTCATCAACACCTTTGCTTTTAAAACGTCTAAAGTTTCCTCCAAATGCACCCTCTTCTTTTTTAGCTTTATATTCATCATTTGCAATATACTCAACAATATCTTTCAACTTCACTGTGCGATGTCTCACAATATTTTTATTTAAAATATTTTTAATAATATTCATCTTCTTACCTCCTATAACCTGTAGACCTGTATCACGCGCTTTTTTTTTTGAGATCTTTAACTGTTAATTCTTTAAAATTTTCAATTTGGGGTATAACAACCCTTCGATGGAAGAGAATAGTATCAATTAGATCATTTTTTTTTAAACTTGAATAACCTCTAATTCCATCAGATTTTGCCATTCTCTTCAAAGAAGACATTTTCTCTCTATATAATGTACCTACCGTATCGCGATAGTGTTGTATACGATCAACTAATATAGCTTTATTAGTTCTGCTATATGGAACATTCTCCACCCGAGCAATCTTCACTAAGTCCTTATAAGTTTGATTCATCATAGGATTATTATTAGTCATCTTTATTATATAAATTTTTAGAAAAAAAATTTTTTTTAAAGTGGACAAAACTTTTTTTTATTTTTTTTTTAAAATGTTTTGTTACATCTTAAAAAACAGACCATATTAATTTATACATTTTGAAAACAATTACAACATTGTTTGTGCGCTTCTCCATACCAATTTTTACTAAAAACAGATTGACGAAATTCTTTGAACAAAATAACATAATGTTCTAAATATGAATCATATTCACAAACAAAATCACCAGCGCAAATATTTTTATGATTATAAAACAGACATATCCAAGTATCTTTTAAGAGGTTATATTTTTTTGCTAATTTATCAATTACTTTTCCAGAATATGGCGGTACATCGTCGTTATTATCATTATTAATTATTAATTCCCATTGAGTATGCTTTACAATCTTCATTTTTTAATCTTTTTTATTTTTATTTTTATTTTTATTTTTTAATTTTTTCTGGTCTATCATCATTTAAACCACCACCCCATTCTTTACATAATTTCATAATTTCGATATGACCGTATTTAGCTGCATACCACATCGCCTCATTTTAATTAGTCGCACCGCATTCTTTACATAATTTAACGAGATCAATATCACCATTTTTAGCTACAGTCTCCATCAGCTCATTATAATTAGTCATCTTTATTATATATAAATTTTTTTAGAAAAAAAATTTTTTTGAAAGTGGACAAACCTTTTTTAATTTTTTTTTTTTTTTTTTGAAAAAAAAGGAAATTCCCGATTTTTATTTTTTTTATTTTTTTTATTTTTTTAAAAAAAAAAAGGAAATTCCCGATTTTTTTTGAAAAAAGGGAAATTCCCGATTTTTTATTTATCAAAAATTCATTATATTATTTAGCGAGTATTTTTACATTATTTGAACTAGCTGCGCAAATACTAAAATAGCGAGAAAAAGAGATGTCCTGGAATTGCCCATATCCTATCTCTAAACGAATTAACGAGTGGAAGAAAAAATGTATGGTTTATAAAAGCAGAAACGTGTACTGTACTGGTAACTGAAGAACATCTTACTTATTTATATGTTACAGTTGCACAGAAGAAGTTGTCAAAAATGGACGCAAATGGTTTTTAATTTATTTCTTTTTTGTGGAATTGATTGTTTTGTAATGATGGAATCAACGAGTGGAAGTATAAACATGAAAAAGTGAATGAAAACACGAACATAATGTCGTTGTTTTTGGTACTAACGTGTGCTGGAAAAAGCGAAGAAACTGTTAATTGAATTGGAGAGGACTGTTAACGAAGTGGCATTATTTTTTTTACTTAAAAATGGTTGAGCCGTTGCGATTGGTTTCATGTCGACCATGTGGGATTATCAACATTATCAAGATGTTTTGGAAGAGCTAAACTATTATTTCTGAGGGGTTTCTCTGCATGTGAAGCAGTAAATGGTTTTGTGTTACGCTGAGATATTATTGCTGATGTTGTTGTTGTTATATTTCAAGCGAATTTTTGTGGCTCTTTTCAAGAAAGTTGAAGCCCCCCCCATACAAGTTCATTTCTTTTATTCAATAAATCACCATCAGTAAATTTATTAATTATAAATAACTTCTCGCTTAAACACAATATGCATGACTTTGATCGTAACGTAATGTGTTTAAGCGAGAAGTTATTTATAATTAATAAATTTACTGATGGTGATTTATTGAATAAAAGAAATGAACTTGTATCTAAATGTAGACATCAAAACAAGTATTTATTAAGCAATGTGAAATCAGGTAGCATGGATTGAACTTTTCAAAAATTTGTTTGCGATTTTTTTCTGTATGTATGTATTAAATTTGTTATTTATATTGTATTATTTTAGTTAAAAATGTATACCTGAAGATTGGTTAATACCATGAAACACAGTGTCGTGTACAAATGAGTATTTAATTTGTCAACCTCCAAACAACTATTCGCTCCTACATGTTGAGCACTTTTAATGAAATCATTCATTTAAATTATACATATCTATCTATCTATCTATCTATCTATCTATCTATATGTATTAAAAACTCAATAGATAGATATAATCGTTACCAAATAAGGACAAAAAACAACCTTTCATATTGTTCGATTTTTTGATGTAATAGTTTTGATGTGCATTTTGAGCTCTATAGCGTGGTACTTCTTATCCTTTTGTAAGGTGTGATTTCATTTTTCGGCACCCTTATATTGGAAAAGAGTAAGAGCACAGGCGGTGGGGACGGAAACTAATGGGAAAAATGAACCTGTAAAATGTTTTTACCTGGGATACTAGTCTTCTTATACTAATACGCAATCTTGCTTTTTTCTTACCTAACTTTGAAAGAAAGAACGTTAGGGAAATTTTCTCGGGAAGTTCGTCACTGGATATTTGTTTATGTTTTTTCCGTATTAGAATAAGGCACTCCGGTTTAGTGCTTATAATTGTTTTATGATATAAAATACGTTAGGGAAGACATGATATAGCATCTCAGGCGGAGACTTCGAATTACAATCGAACGTAGCAGCTATTGATAACGAATGAAAAATAGTCGTTTGAAGAAAAAAGTAGCGTTTGTTTACATTTTTTAAACCGAAGTATTAATAAGAAACATGCATAGAAAAACAATTTTTTTTACGAAGAATAGTTTTACATATCTACGACTTATACGTAATGTTGAAGGTTAAGACGTATCAAACGGCATTTTATCCAGTTTCGGTTTGTTTTCTTAGATTTCCAAATAAAAGAAAGAAAATTTAGTGTTGAGCATGGTATTTTTTAGCACAATGATAGAAAGAAGAAAGTCAAGAAGTAATAAAAGATTAGAGATTTGATTAATCTGTTGGTTTTGGCAGTGAGTAAAATTAATTACCGATGGCGTTTTTCTAATTGGCGATCTCTCTGTTCCTGGAATTTATAGAGAAAGAAAACTCAGCTTTGAAGAAAGAAACATTATTCAGGTATGATTCTTTTTAAGATTTAGTTAATACCTTATATCTTATATATGTAAACCTGTATATACTGCAAAAGTTAGTTTTGTGATGGGCAGTGTAGTGTGTGAGTGAGATATTTCACAATTTGTGAATATTTTTATCTGAGATTTAGTATTGATAATTATAAGTCTGTTCACCACAAAGTCTGAAAGTATTTTTGGTTGACTATAAAGTTAGAAAGGTTAGAAGGTTAGAAGGTGGGTAAAATATTTATGAATCGATGAAAGATTTTAAGCAGCGTTTTGGACTGCGTTTTTGTATTACATAGAGTTATTATAAAACGATTAGCATAGCGTGTAAAAACATTTTATTGAGAAAGATGTAAAAAAATTTTACACGGTATACTAGTCTATATACCGTAAATGCTCGATTTACCGCCCCGGGCGCTTATTTAAAATTTTGACTTTTAGGGTGGGCGCTTATTCGAGAGGGGCGCTTATTCGAGAGGGGCGCTTATTAAAAAAAACTCATTTTGTGTCAAGTAAAAAGTTTCCTTTTAGGAACTACGATGGTTGTGAAATAACAAAACAGAAGAAATTAATGTGCCTGTAAAAAATGTTTTTGAGCGTAAATGTTGCTTCGATTAAATATTCTCTACGTCAATAAAACCGTCCTCGATATCATCATCGTCCAACATAAAAACTTCGTTTGTCGCCTCTTCGACGTCTGAATCAGTTACATTATGCGATGAAAAAGGATTAGTTTCATCCTCCGCATCTCGTAACACCTGCATTTGTGTTTTGAGCATTTCTTTACCCGCTGCACAAGGCTGTGATTCTTTAAAACAGTGAATATCGTCATCTTCAGAACCATCAACTTTTATATTTAGTGCGCATGACTTAAAATATCGTTTAATGGTATCAGCTGATAAGGATGACCATGATTCTAGAATCCATTCAACGATACGTCTACGAGGTGGTGCCTTAAGGTTGCCTTCAGCAGTTTCGTTGTGTATTCTCTCTTCTGCAAGCCATTGATCGTATCTTTTTGTGCACATCGCCTTAAAGGGTTTATTCCATGACACATCTGGTGCTTGAATATACTTAGTTCATCCTCCGGGAATAATAATCTGGTCAATGTTTGAAGACTTTAAGGCGACTGCAACACTACTTTCCATATGACAAGCGTAGGAGTCCCACGCTAAAAATCTCTTACCAAAAGAAAAACTTCCCAAAACCTTTTTAGTGTAGTCAAGAGTCAATTCAGTATTCATCCAGCCATTAGATGACGAAGCTACCACACAACGTGTTTTGAATTCGTCGTTAAGTGTTTTTGACTCACGTTTTGCGCCTTTAAACACGATAAATGGTTTCAATCTCGTTCCATCCGCTTTTGCTGTTAAACAGATTGATACTCACGATTTTTCATGGCCAGTAGTTTTTATGGTAACAGTCTTGTCACCTCTTTTTTGTACTGTTGTATCAGATACCATATCTGACCAAACAGGCGTTTCATCCATTGCTATGATATTTGACGGTGAATAATCGTACTTAGAAGCGTAACGTCGAGCGTGGAGTATGTAAGACACAAGCTTATCGAGCAATTTTGAAGGATCTGTTTGAGCGACAGAGGTTTTTAATCTCAAAGATGCAACCACCCTGTACTTGCTACAAATGTTTTACTACTTTCTGAATCATTTTCTTTTGCTTTCTCGTTATACACAAAAAGAGCTTTTTTCATGATTAATTTTCTAGAAATTCGAAGTCTTTTATCCCGTCTGTCGTATATCCATTCAACAAGAACATTTGCTGATCGAGAGGTTTACATCCAGCACCGTCTAACCGTTTTCTTTTTGAACCTTGATCTTTCTTTCTTAAAGATTGCAAACCTTCTTTACACTTTAACCATTCTCTTATTCTCTTTCTTTCAACGTTGAATTTTTTGCTTGCGGAAGTTATGCTGTTCAGTTCGGCGTAAGCTACTGCATCAAGCTTAAACTTTATGGTATAGCTAGATATCTTCTTACCTTTGTGAGACATAGCGACTTTGTTAACCTCATTTTCATCCGCCATATTTACGTCACGTTGACAACTTTGATACGTTTCTTTATGGAGATTTTTATTTCATTTCACGGATCTATTTTAAATGTTCTTCATCACAGAAGAAATTATTTTTCAAAAGTTCACCTTTCACCAATTTAAGAGCCCACTTTGACTCTTAAATTGTATTCTAATAACCGCCCATGGGCGCTTATTCGAGAGGGGCGCTTATTAAAAAATTCACAAAAAAGGGTGGGCGCTTATTCGAGAGGGGCGCTTATTCGAGAGTGGGCGGTAAATCGAGCATTTACGGTACTAATAGCGAGTTGTGCATAACAAATTTAGTTTGGTCAGTGTGAATAAAAGGACTGGGAACGAAATGTTCGTATGGAAAATGTTATGATTGAATTTTAGATCGCGCGTAACTGAGTTGTCGAGATATAGGCGATATTAGTAATATAGGAATACCGCGACGTCAGTGGGCACATTGCATTGCCCCCTAAATAGAACGCGATATTTAAGGGCAGATATCTCGAAAACCAATAGAAACAAACTGACGTCACTTTGGGGGTGCGATATTGGCGATGGGGTGTCGAAAGATTTGGGTCTGAAACTTTTTGGGGACGGGTGTGACGTCATCATAATCTTTGATCGACTATATCTCCGTAACGGTAAGTCGTACACAGGCGATCCCATACATTTTCTTGATCAGGCTTTCGAGCTCTACAACTTAGTGATACATATTTCTTTGAATTGTTTGATTTTATTTTTCGTCACCGCCATATTGTAAGAGAGAGGGTAAGCACGGGGGTTGGGGACAGTAACTCATGGGAAAAACGAACCTGTAAAATGTTTTTACACGCGATACTAGGCTATATATTAATATTAGTTAAAAGTTGTTAAAATAACTGTAAAAGAGTAGTGAGTCATACAAATAGACAAGGAGATATGATTTTAGTTTTGCTTCAGTTTTATAATTAAAGATTGTCTTTATGATAAAGAAAAATATGTTTATTCCAGAAGAACCACAAAAGATTTTTGTGTAGAGATTTATGATATATGAAGCCATTATTAAAAATCTTTTGTAATCCATGCAGTTTCTTTGACATGCGATTAAACTGGACATGAAGATAACCCTTTCGACCGTTCGTGAAAGCTAATTATCTTATGCGAACACGGAAAGTTTCGTTCGGGTTGTACTGTAGATTGCAACTTAATGGGAATTGCATCGGTAAAAACGTTTTACCCGGGCAGCTCATTGGGAACATGAACCTGTAAAAAAATTTTACACGCTATACTAGTCTATATACTAATAGCGAGTTGGGCATCCACTTTTTAGTTTGGTCAGTGTGAATAAAGAGACTGGGAACGAAATGTTCCTATGGAAAATGTTATAATTAAATTTTAGATCGTGCGTAACTGAGTTGTCGAGATATAGGCGATATTAGTATTATAGGAGTAGCGCGACGTCAGTCGGCACATTGCATTGCACCCTAAATAGAATGCGATTTTTAGGGTTAAATATCTCGAGAACCAATGGGAATAATTGACGTCACTTTGAGCGCGCGATATTGGCGGTGGGGTGTCGAAAAATTTGGGTCTTAAACTTTTTGGGGACGGGTGTGACGTCATCAGAATCTTTGATCGACGATATCTCCGTAACGGTACATCGTACACAGACGATCCCATACATTTTCTTGATCAGCTTTTCGAGCTCATCAACTTAGTGATACTTATTCTTCACCTTTTTATGATTTTATTTTTCGTCACCGCCATATTGTAAGAGAGAGGGTAAGCACGGGGGTTGGGGTCAGTAACTCATGGGGAAAGTGAACCGGTAAAATGTACTAAATCTTGCTTTTTTCTTACCTAACTTTTAAAGAAAGAACGTTAGGTAAAATTTCTCGGGAAGTTCGTCAATGGATGTTTGTTTTTCTGTATTAGTATAGGGAGAATTTCCCATTAGGAGAATCTCTAGCTCCATCTTACGGGTTTTTATTACTTCGTGGAGTGTTGTGCCTTTAGGAAGACATCATAAAGCCGCACGGAGGAGAAGGCAATGCAATGTTTTTTGCGTTCGAAAGTTCATCAAATTTTCTCAACGTTCATTTTTTTAAACGAGAAATGAAGACGCTGTGTGTAAGATTTTTTGTTTTGTTTTAAAAAAAAATTATATACAACGCTTTGAATTCAGTAATAAAGAGTAAAAACATTGATCGTCAGTAACTACTCTATCCAACGGGATAGTCGATGTAGACCTATTATCTGTTCGTGTTATCAGTTCATCATTTTCTACTGATGCCTATTTTTAAATGTGTCTGAATGTAGCTTTTTCGTATCAGTTAATTAGATTAGAAAATTGAATAGTATAGATGAATGTAATACAAGAAGAAATTTGTGAAAATCATGGTTATATACAAATATACATGGTTTTTGTATCATGATGCACAAGTGTAGATTTGGGTTTTGACATTTCCACAATTGATAGCAGAATATAGATTTGAAAGATAAAAACGATGCAGATGCAGCAATGACTATGGAATAGTCTACTGTAGAATTTAGCTCTTCCAAAACATGTTGATAATGTTTCCCACATGGTCGAAATGATTACAACGACGGAACCATTTTTAATCAATGTTAAATTTGTAAATTCCACTTCGTTAACAATCCTCCAATTCCATTAACAGTTTCTTCGCTTTCCAGCACACCATTACTACCAAAAACAACGACATATGTTCGTGTTTTCATTCGCTTCTTTATGTATAAGCACTTCCACACGTTAATTCCATCATTACAAAACGATCAATTCCAAGAAAAAGAAATAAATTAAAAACCATTTGACAACTTCTTTTGTGCAACCATTTAATAACTGTAGCATAAATAAGTAAGATGTTCTTCACTTTCAGTACAGTACACGTTTCTGCTTTTATAAACCATATATTTTTTCTTCCACTCGTTAATTCGTTTAATAATAATACAATATCCTTCGTTTCATTTCTTCGTTCGTCTCGCGAATCAATCTTTACGAAAACAAAAACAGATTTGTTTACATTTTAAAAACCATCGTTTCTTTTCTGAATCATCATCATGCGACTGGTAGTAACTTTACTAATACTTTCGCAACAAACAACAATATTATTCTTCCCTTTTTGAAATAAAAACAAACAACAAAAAACAAAAACAGTTCTTCGCTCTTCTTGTTCAAACAAAAATGATCGTTGAGAATATTTCAAACGAAAAACCATTGCATTGCATTCTCCACCGTCGAGACTTTTCATTGTCTTCTTTTGCGTACAAACACGGGAAAACACAAAAGAGCCCGTAAGGTGGAGTCGGGACTATTACTAATACGCAAACGAAAAACCAACTTGCTCGTGCCGTTTCAAACTTTCCCAGACAAACCTGTGAGAAACAGACCGTGAAAAATCGGCAACCTCACACGCAAAATATTTTACCAAACTAAATTTGTTATGCACAACTCGCTATTAGTATATAGACTAGTATCCCGGGTAAAAACATTTTACCGGTTCCTTTTCAACATGAGTTACCACCATCCCGTGATTTTTCTATCAATAAAGTAAAATAAAGGCGTAAAGTAAAGTAAAGTGAAGTAAAGTAAAGGCGTGTAAAAACATTTTACAGGTTCATTTCCCCCATGACTTACTACTCCCAACCCCCGTGGTTGCTCTCTTTCATACAATATGGAGGTGACGAAAAATAAAATCACACAATTGCTAACAATAAATTTCACCAAGCTGTAGAGCTCGAAAACCTGATCAAGAAAATGTATGGGATCGCCTGTGTACGACTTACCGTTACGGAGATATCGATGATCAAAGATTTTGATGACGTCACACCCGTCCCCAAAAAGTTTTAGACCCAATTTTTTCGACACGCCATCGCCAATATCGCGCACCCAAGGTGACGTCAGTTATTCCCATTGGTTCTCGAGATATTTAACCCTAAAAATCGCGTTCTATTTAGGGTGCAGTGCAATGTGCCCACTGACGTCGCGCTACTCCTATAATACTAATATCGCCTATATCTCGACAACTCAGTTACGCACGATCTAAAATTTAATTATAACATTTTCCATACGAACATTTCGTTCCCAGTCCTTTTATTCACACTGACCGAACTAAATTTGTTATGCACAGTCGCTATTAGTATATAGACTAGTATCCCGTGTAAAAACATTTTACGGTTCCACTCCCAAGAATTATGATAAGAAATATAAAAATGCAACCTAAATATGTTTCTGTTACATTTTCCAACTATTGAGTGAAACCATAAAATTGTCTTTGCACGGGATACCTGAATCAAATGTGAGTCATAAAAAAATTATACCTGCTCAGGATTCAACCAAAGGGTCTTTCCACCATGAATTCATTAAATGATTCATCCCAATTGCATGTACCATATGATGTAAAACCATGATTGGCACATTCATTCTCCTTGGTCCATATTTCGTTTTATTAAATTTTCTAAATCTAAAAAGAAAGAAATTGTATAGAACAGAAGCAAATACATGATCATCAGAAACAGAAAAAAATCTCTTAGAATGTAAAATAGCACTACGTAAATAAATATCATGTGCCCTGTCATTTCCACTATAGAACCAAGATAAGCACCATAGCTTAAATTCAGCCTGGGGATTCCTAAACGACATACGTAAAGTCAGCAAACAAAAACACAAACAGTGATAAATTGAAAGAAATATAAGATATAGATACAGCAAAATGGAATGACCTTAATGGTCTCCCTCCCACGCTAACAAAAGAAAAAACAAACAACAAATCAGCAGCATATACTTTAAGGAATAATAGTAATAAAATCATTGCTCGAAGGATAAAAGAAAATCTGAAAAAGCTTGGGATGTGTTGTGGTCAGTTATAATTGTCATGGCATAGTAAGTGGTGTGGGTAGGGGTAGAGGACAGGGATAATCAATCATCATTAAAACCAAACCATCTTGCTCCAAAGTTTCAACATAAATATGGCAATAATATATTGTCAGCCACGATAATTCTTCTAACAACAAACTCTAATATTACACTGTCGTTAGAAATAATTTTCCACATTCTTGTGACTATTATGCATACCCTATTATAAAAAAAAGGAAAACAAACCAAAAAAATAGATATATGCTATGAGTATTTTCGTTACAGCTCAGAGCCAAACACAAATCTATTATATATTTCATTTCCGATAGAGAAATTCAGAAGCAGTGACACAGAATCAAAATAAGATGCTGGTAGTGGGTAGAATAATTTAAATAAAGCAGACACGATGATGGGGAAGGGAGAGCTCTAACTTTCTTGAAAACAGCCACAAAAATTCGCTTGAAAAATTACAACAATGACACAGCAGCAATAATCTCTCAGCGTAACATAACACTCTTTACTACAGTTTCACATGCAAAAAAACCCACAGAAATAATGATTTTGCCCTTTATCCTACCATAAATATCAACATTATCTGTTGCTAATGTTTCCCACATGGTCGAAGTGATTGCAACGGCGCAACC
Organism: Turritopsis rubra; assembly: GCA_039566895.2. Lineage (NCBI taxonomy): Eukaryota > Metazoa > Cnidaria > Hydrozoa > Anthoathecata > Oceaniidae > Turritopsis > Turritopsis rubra. Next base: position 3,528,553 of record CM077628.1, read on the forward strand.
ATTTTTAATAACTGCAAAGAGAAAATAAATGCCACTTCGTTAACAATCCTCTCCAATTCAATTAACAGTTTCTTCGCTTTCCAGCACACGTTAGTACCAAAAACAACGACATTATCTTCATGTTTTCATTCACTTTTTTATGTATATACTTCCACTCGTTGATTCCATCATTACAAAACGATCAATTCCACAAAAAAGAAATAAATTAAAAACCATTTGCTTCCATTTGACCTCTTCTTCTGTGCAACCATTTAATAACTGTAACATAAATAAGTCAGATGTTCTTCAGTTTCCAGTACAGTACACGTTTCTGCTTTTATAAACCATACATTTTTTCTTCCACTCGTTAATTCGCGTTTAATAATAATAGAATCCTTCGCTTGATTTCTTCGTTCGTCTCGCGAATCAATCTTTACGAAAACAAAAACAGATTTGTTTACATTTTAAAAACCCTCATTTCTTTTCTGCATCATCATCATAGGACTGGTAGTAACTTTACTAATACTTTCGCAACAAACAACAATATTATTCTTCCCTTTTTGAAATAAAAACAAACAACAAAAAACAAAAACAGTTCTTCGCTCTTCTTGTTCAAACAAAAATGATCGTTGAGAATATTTCAAACGAAAAACCATTGCATTGCATCCTCCTCCGTGGAGACCTTTCATCGTCTTCTCTCACGTACAACACCCTTCGACATGAAAAAACCCGTAAGAGGGAGTTGGACTATTACTAATACGCAAATGAAAATACCGAAAAAACGCTTCTCGCAGCAGCGTGGTTTTACGCGCCCCTCCTGAGAAAATGACCGTGAAATTTTTCTAAATGTATCACTCTCTAAAATAAAAGTGGTATGCACACTCGCTATTAGTATATAGACTAGTATCCCGTGTAAAAACATTTTACGGTTCACTCTGAAGAATCATAAGAAATATAAGAAAACAGCCTAAAAATGTTTTAATTATATATATTTTCCAACTATTGAGTGATACCGTAAAATTATGCCTTTGCCCGGGATACCTGAATCAATTAAAATGTGAATCGTAAAAAAACATTATACCTCCTCAGTATACACAACCAAATGATCATTCTTCTATGAATTCATTAAATGCTTTATCCCAATTGCTTGTACCGTGATTATGTAAAACCATGATTGGCACATTCAATATTCTTCTTCATAATTTTTATTTACACTAAATTTTTAATCTAAAAAGAAAGAAATCGTATAGAAAAGAAGCAAGAAAAATATACATTCAGAATGTAAAATAGCACTAAATAATCAAGATAAGTACCATGGCTTAAATTCAAACTGCAGATTCCAAAACGACAAACGTAAACCAAGTAAAAAGGTTTTTTAGGCTCCGCTAAAATGCACATGATGCAGCAAAATAAGCACTTGAAAAGAAATGATACATTACATATTACACACTCCCTTTCCCCTCCCACAGACAAAATAAAACAAACAACAAACAAAATAAAACAGAGATAATTTAAAGAAATATGACTGTGGCCATCATGGAATAGGTAGATGTTATCAATGAAGAGTATAAAGGAAAGATATTAAGCTAATAAGATCCTCTCCTCCACTAAAAACAAAACAAACAACACACTTAAAAGCATATATAGCAATATAAAAACATAGGTTAAACAACGAAATGGAATGGCTAAAAAAATTGGATCTGTGAAGTATAGATAAAAAACCTATAATTTAGGCTGGCGGTGTGGGTTGTATGTAGGGAAAGGGTTAAGGTTCAATCATCATATGAGGGTAGAGAGAGCTTTAACTTTCTTGAAAACAGCCACAAAAATTCGCTTGAAAAATAAACAACGACAATAACACAGCAGAAATAATATCTCAGCGTAACACAAAACCCTTTACTGCTTCACATGCAACAAAAAAACATCAGAAATAACGATGTAGCTCTTCCACACAATATGTTGATGTTTCCCACATGGTCGAAATGATTGCAACGACGCAGCCATTTTTAATCACAATATGTAAATACCACTTCGTTAACAATCCTCCAATTCAATTCAATCTCTTCACTTTCCAGCACACCATTACTACCAAAAATAACGACATTATCTTCGTGTTTTCATTCACTTTTTTATGTATATACTTCCACTCGTTAATTCCATCATTAAAAAACGATCAATTCCAAGAAAAAGAAATAAATTAAAAACCATTTGCTACCATTTGACGACTTCTTCTGTGCAAAACAATTTTTAATAACTGTAAAAGTAAGATGTTCTTCACTTTCCAGTACACGTTTCTACTACTATTTCTTTCTTCCACTCGTTAATACGTTTAATAATAATGATACAATCCTTCGTTTGATTTCTTCGTTCGTCTCGCGAATCAATCTTTACGAAAACAAAAACAGATTTGTTTACATTTTAAAAACCCTCATTTCTTTTCTGCATCATCATCATACGACTGGTAGTAACTTTACTAATACTTTCGCAACAAACAACAATATTATTCTTCCCTTTTTGAAATAAAAACAAACAACAAAAAACAAAAACAGTTCTTCCCTCTTCTTTTTCACCAAACAAAAATGATCGTTGAGAATATTTCAAACGAAAAACCATTGCATTGCATCCTCCTCCGTGGAGATCTTTTGTTGTCTTAATTACCCTACAACACCCTTCGACATGAAAAAACCCGTAAGATGGAGTTGGACCATTACTAATACGCAAATGAAAATACTGAAAAAACGCTTCTCGCAGCAGCGTGGTTTTACGCGCTCCTCGTGAGAAAATGACCCTGAAATTTTTCTAAATGTATCACTCTCTAAAATAAAAGTGGTATGCACACTCGCTATTAGCATATAGATAGTATCCCGGGTATAAACATTTTACCGGTTCACTTTCCCCATGAGTTACCGCCATCCCGTGATTTTCCTATCAATATAGAGGTGACTGAAAATAAAATCACACAATCGAAACGGATAAGTAGTACCACGCTATAGAGCTCGAAAAGCTGATCAAGAAAATGTATGGGATCGCCTGTGTACGACTTACGGTTACGGAGATATCGTCGATCAAAGATTTTGATGACGTCACACTCTTCCCCAAAAGTTTTAGACCCAATTTTTTTTTTCGTCGCCCAATCGCCCAATATCGCGGATCACACAAACGTCAGTTATCCCCGTCGGTTCTCGAGATATTTGCCCCTAAACGTTGCGTTCTATTGGGGGGTGCAATGCAATGTCCCCCGTGCCAAAAAAATCATGTCACGTCATTAGCTACTACTATACTAATACTGAAAAAAAACGCTTCTCGCAGCAGCGTGGTTTTACGCACTCCTCCTTTGAAAATGATCGTCAAATTTCTTAAAATGTATCACTCTCTAAAATAAAAGTGGTATGCACAACTCGCTATTAGTATATAGACTAGTATCCCGGGTAAAAACATTTTACCGGTTCACTTTTAAATGACGTCACACCCGTCCCTAATGAGTTACATGAGTTACACCCCCATCTTCACCTGTGTTCTTTCAAATTATCGGGATGACAAAAAATAAAATCACACAATCCAAAAGAATAGGTACCACTGAGTTGAAGAGCTCGAAAACCTGATCAAAAAAATGTATGGGATCGTCTGTGTATGATGTACCGTTACGGAGATATCGTCGATCAAAAATTGTGATGACGTCACACCCGTCCCTAAAAAGTTTTAGACCAACATTTTTTGACGCCCCATTTCCAATATCGCACGCCCAAAGTGACGTCAGTTATTCCCATTGGTTTTCGAGATATTTGACCCTGAAAATCGCCTTCTATTTAGGGTGCAATGCAATGTGCCCACTGACGTCGCGCTACTCCTATAATACTAATATCGTCTATATCTCGACAACTCAGCTACGCACGACCTAAAATGTCACTTTATAACAGTCCATACGAACATTTCGTTCCCAGTCCTTTTATTCACACTGACCAAACTAAAAAGTGGATGCACAGTCGCTATTAGTATATCTACTAATATTCCGGGTAAAAACATTTTACCGGTTCACTTTCCCCATGATTTACTGACCCCAACCCCCGTGCTTATCCTCTCTCTTACAATATGACGGTGACGAAAACTAAAATCATAGAAAGGAGAAGAATAAGTACCACTGAGTTGTAGAGCTCGAAAACCTGATCAAGAAAATGTATGGGATCGCCTGTGTACGACGTGCTGTTCTGGAGATATTTGACCCTAAATGTCGCGTTCCTTTGGGGGTGCAATGCAATGTCCCCCGTGCCAAAAAATTCACGTCGCGTCATTTGCTACTACTAATATACTAATACTAAAAAAACGCTTCTCGCAGCAGAGTGGTTTTACGCGCTCCTCGTGAGAAAATGACCGTGAAATTTTTCTAAATGTATCACTCTCTAAAATAAAAGTGGTATGCACACTCGCTATTAGTATATAGACTAGTATCCCGGGTAAAAACATTTTACCGCGCCCCTCCTCTTTTAATATATAGTATATGACGAAAAATAAAATCACAAAATCCAAAAGAATAGGTACAACTGAGTTGTACAGCTCGAAAACCTGATCAAAAAAATGTATGGGATCGCCTGTGTACGACTTACCGTTACGGAGATATCGATGATCAAAGATTTTGATGACGTCACACCCGTCCCCAAAAAGTTTTAGACCCAATTTTTTCGACACGCCATCGCCAATATCGCGCACCCAAGGTGACGTCAGTTATTCCCATTGGTTCTCGAGATATTTAACCCTAAAAATCGCATTCTATTTAGGGTGCAATGCAATGCGCCGACTGACGTCGCGCTACTCCTATAATACTAATATCGCCTATATCTCGACAACTCAGTTACGCACGACCTAAAATGTCACTATATCACAGTCCATACGAACATTTCGTTTCCAGTCCTTTTATTCACACTGACCAAATTAAATTTGTTATGCACACTCGCTATTAGTATATAGACTAGTATCCCGGGTAAAAACATTTTACCGGTTCACTTTCCCCATGAGTTCACACCACCCATGCTTACCCTCTCTCTTACAATATTGCGGTGACAAAAAATAAAATCACACAATCCAAAAGAATAGGTACCATTGAGTTGTAGAGCTCGAAAAGTTGATCAAGAAAATGTATGGGATCGCCTGTGTACGATGTACCGTTACGGAGATATCGTCGATCAAAAATTGTGATGACGTCACACCCTTTCCCAAAAAGTTTTAGACCCAATTTTTTTCGACACCCCATCGCCAATATCGCGCGCCCAAAGTGACGTCAGTTATTTCTATTGGTTGTCGAGATATTTGCCCTTAAATATCGCGTTCTATTTAGGGTGCAATGCAATGTGCCCACTGACGTCGCGCTACTCCTATCTTATATACTAATAGCGAGTTGTGCATACCACTTTTATTTTAGAGAGTGATACATTTAGAAAAATTTCACGGTCATTTTCTCACGGGGAGCGCGTAAAACCACGCTGCTGCGAGAAGCTTTTTTTCGGTATTTTCATTTGCGTATTAGTAATGGTCCAACTCCATCTTACGGGTTTTTTCATGTCGAAGGGTGTTGTAGGGTAAATAAGACGACGAAAGGTCTCCACGGAGGAGGATGCAATGCAATGGTTTTTCGTTTGAAATATTCTCAACGATCATTTTTGTTTGGTGAAAAAGAAGAGAGAAGAAGTGTATTTGTTGTTTGTTTTTATTGCAAAAGCTAAGAATAGTATTGTTGTGGAGAAAGTATTAGTTTGTTTACTACCAGTGGTATGATGCAGAAAAGAAACAAAGGTTTTTAAAACGTAAACAAATCTGTTTTTGTTTTCGTAAAGATTGATTTGCAAGACGAACGAAGAAATGAAACGAAGGATATTGTATTATTATTAAACGCGAATTAACGAGTGGAAGAAAGAAATAGTAGTAGAAATGTGTACTGGAAAGTGAAGAACATCTTACTTCTACAGTTATTAAAAATTGTTTTGCACAGAAGAAGTCGTCAAATGGTAGCAAATGGTTTTTAATTTATTTCTTTTTCTTGGAATTGATCGTTTTGTAATGATGGAATTAACGAGTGGAAGTATATACATAATAAAGTGAATGAAAACACGAAGATAATGTCGTTATTTTTGGTAGTAATGGTGTGCTGGAAAGTGAAGAGACTGAATTGAATTGGAGGATTGTTAACGAAGTGGTATTTACATATTGTGATTAAAAATGGTTGCGTCGTTGCAATCATTTCGACCATGTGGGAAACATCAACATATTGTGTGGAAGAGCTACATCGTTATTTCTGATGTTTTTTTGTTGCATGTGAAGCAGTAAAGGGTTTTGTGTTACGCTGAGATATTATTGCTGCTGTGTTATTGTCGTTGTTTATTTTTCAAGGGAACTTTTGTGGCTGTTTTCAAGACAGTTAAAGCTCTCTCTCCTACCCTCATATGATGATTGAACCCTAACCCTTTCCCTACATACAACCCACACCGCCAGCCTAAATTATAGGTTTTTTATCTATACTTCACAGATCCAATTTTTTTAGCTATTCCATTTCGTTGTTTAACCTATGTTTTTATATTGCTATATATACTTTAAAGGGTGTTGTTTGTTTTGTTTTTAGTGGAGGAGAGGATCTTATTAGCTTCATATCTTTCCTTTATACTCTTCATTGATAACATCTACCTATTCCATGATGGTCACAGTCATATTTCTTTAAATTATCTCTGTTTTATTTTGTTCGTTGTTTGTTTTATTTTGTCTGGCAGGGGAGAGGGAGTGTGTAATGTGTAATGTATGATTTCTTTTCAAGTGGCTATTTTGCTGCATCAGGTACATTTTAGGGGAGCCTACTTATTATTTGTACTGGCTTTGGGTATGTCGTTTTGGAATTCCCAGTTTGAATTTAAGCCATGGTGCTTATCTTGGTTATTTAGTGCTATTTTACATTCTGAATGCATTTTTTTCTTGCTTCTTTTCTATACGACTTCTTTCTTTTTAGATTAAAAATATAGTGTAAATAAAAATTATGAAGAAGAATATTGAATGTGCCAATCATGGTTTTACATAATCACGGTACAAGCAATTTGGATAAAGCATTTAATGAATTCATAGAAGAATGATCCTTTGGTTGTGTATACTGAAGAGGTATAATGTTTTTTTACGATTCACGTTTTAATTGATTCAGGTATCCCGGGCAAAGGCATAATTTTACGGTTTCACTCAATAGCTGGCCAATATATATAATTAAACCATTTTTAGGCTGCATTCTTATATATCTTATCATGATCCTTGAAAGTGAACCGGTAAAATGTTTTTACCCGGGATACTAGTCTATATACTAATAGCAACTGTGCATAACAAATTTAGTTCGGTCAGTGTGAATAAAAGAACTGGGAACGAAATGTTCGTATGGACTGTGATATAGTGACATTTTAGGTCGTGCGTAACTGAGTTGTCGAGATATAGGCGATATTAGTATTATAGGAGTAGCGCGACGTCAGTGGGCACATTGCATTGCACCCTAAATAGAACGCGATTTTTAAGGGCAAATATCCCGAGAACCAATAGGAATAACTGACGTCACTTTGGGCGCGCGATATTGGCGACGGGGTGTCGAAAGATTTGGGTCTAAAACGTTTTGGGGACGGGTGTGACGTCATCAAAATCTTTGATCGGCGATATCTCCGTAACGGTAAGTCGTACGCAGACGATCCCATACATTTTTTTGATCAGGTTTTCGAGCTCTACAACTTAGTGATACTTATTTTTAGCAATTGTGTGATCTTACTTTTCGTCATATACTATATATTGAAAGAGGAAGAGCACGGGATGGTGGTAACTCATGGGGAAAGTGCTATAACTCTATAACTTAGTCTATAACTCTATAACTGTAAGCTCTATAACTTAGTGGTACTTATTCTTAACAATTATATGATCTTATTTTACGTCATCCCTATAATTTGAAAGAACACAGGTGAAGATGGGGGTGTAACTCATGTAACTCATTTGGGACGGCTGTGACGTGATCTAAAAGTGAACCGGTAAAATGTTTTTATAGGAGTACCGCGACGTCAGTGGGCACATTGCATTGCACCCTAAATAGAACGCGATATTTAAGGGCAAATATCTCTAGAATTAATGGGAACAACTGACGTCACTTTGGGCGCGCGATATTGGCGATGTAGTGTCGAAAAAATTGGGTCCAGAACTTTTTGGGGACGGGTGTGACGTCATCAGAATCTTTCATCGACTATATCTCCGTAACGTTAAGTCGTACACAGGCGATCCCATACATTTTTTTGATCATGTTTTCGAGCTCTACAACTTAGTGATACCTATTCTTTTGAATTATGTGATTTTATTTTTTATCATCCCTATAATTTCAAAGAAAAATCACGGGATGGTGGTAACTCATGGTAACTCATAACAAATTTAGTTTGGTAAAATATTTTGCGTGTGAGGTTGCCGATTTTTCACGGTCCGTTTCTTAAAGGTTTGTCTGGGGAAGTTTGAAACGGCACGAGCAAGTTGGTTTTTCGTTTGCGTATTAGTAATAGTCCCGACTCCACCTTACAGGCTCTTTTGTGTTTTTCCGTGTTTGTGCGCGAAAGAAGACAATGAAAAGGCTCGACGGTGGAGGATGCAATGCAATGGTTTTTCGTTTGCTATATTCTCAACGATCATTTTTGTTTGGTGAACAAGAAGAGCGAAGAACTGTTTTTTGTTGTTTGGTTTGTTTTTGTTGTTTATTCTGTTTGTTTTTATTTCGAAAGGCGAAGAATAATATTGTTGTTTGTTGCGAAAGTATTAGTAAAGTTACTACCAGTCACATGATGATGATGCAAAAAGAAACGAGGGTTTTTAAAATGTAAACAAATCTGATTTTGTTTTCGTAAAGATGGATTCGCGAGACGAACGAAGAAATCAAGCGAAGGATTATTATTAAACGAATTAACGAGTGGAAGAAAAAATGTATGGTTTATAAAAGCAGAAACGTGTACTGTACTAAAAGTGAAGAACATCTTACTTATTTATGCTACAGTTATTAAAAATGGTTTTGCACAGAAGAAGTTGTCAAATGGTTTTTAATATATTTCTTTTTCTTGGAATTGATCGTTTTTGTAATGATGGAATTAACGAGTGGAAGTGCTTATACATAAAGAAGTGAATGAAAACATGAACATATGTCGTTGTTTTTGGTAGTAATGGTGTGCTGGAAAGTGAAGAAACTGTTAATGGAATTGGAAGATTGTTAACGAAGTGAAATTTACATATTGTGATTAAAAATGGTTGCGTCGTTGCAATCATTTCGACCATGTGGGAAACATCAACATATTGTGTGGAAGAGCTACATCGTTATTTCTGATGTTTTTTTGTTGCATGTGAAGCAGTAAAGGGTTTTGTGTTACGCTGAGATATTATTGCTGCTGTGTTATGGTCGTTGTTTACTTTTCAAGCAAATTTTGTGGCTGTTTTCAAGAAAGTTAAAGCTCTCTCTCCTACCCTCATATGATGATTGAACCCTAACCCTTTCCCTACACACAACCCACACCGCCAGCCTAAATTATAGGTTTTTTATCTATACTTCACAGATCCAATTCTTTTTAGCTATTCCATTTCGTTGCTTAACCTATGTTTTTATATTGCTATATATACTTTTAAGTGTGTTGTTTGTTTTGTTTTTAGTGGAGGAGAGGATCTTATTAGCTTAATATCTTTCTTTTATACTCTCTATACTTTATACTCTCTATACTTTTATACTTATCTACTTATACTGATAACATCTACCTATTCCATGATGGCCACAGTCATATTTCTTTAAATTATCTCTGTTTTATTTTGTTTGTTGTTTGTTTTATTTTGTCTGTGGCAGGGGAGAGGGAGTGTCTAATGTGTAATGTATGATTTCTTTTCAAGTGGCTATTTTGCTGCATCATGTACATTTTAGGGGAGCCTACTTATTATTTGTACTGGCTTTGCGAATGTCGTTTTGGAATTCGCAGTTTGAATTTAAGCCATGGTGCTTATCTTGGTTATTTAGTGCTATTTTACATTCTGAATACATTTTTTTCTTGCTTCTTTTCTATATGACTTCTTTCTTTTTAGATTAAAAATATAGTGTAAATAAAAATTATGAAGAAGAATATTGAATGTGCCAATCATGGTTTTACATAATCACGGTACAAGCAATTTGGATAAAGCATTCAACGAATTCATAGAAGAATGATCCTTTGGTTGTGTATACTGAGGAGGTATAATGTTTTTTTACGATTCACATTTTAATTGATTCAGGTATCCCGTGCAAAGGCATAATTTTACGGTTTCACTCAATAGCTGGAAAATATATATAATTAAACCATTTTTAGGCTGTATTCTTATATATCTTATCATGATCCTTGAGAGTGGACCGTAAAATGTTTTTACACGGGATACTAGTCTATATACTAATAGCGAGTTGTGCATACCACTTTTATTTTAGAGAGTGATACATTTTAAGAAATTTGACGGTCATTTTCACAGGAGGAGCGCGTAAAACCACGCTGCTGCGAGAAGCGTTTTTTTTCAGTATTAGTATATTGGTAGTGGCAAATGACGCGACATGAATTTTTTGGCACGGGGGACATTGCATTGCACCCCCAAAGGAACGCGACGTTTAGGGTCAAATATCTCGAGAACCAATGATGATAACTGACGTTTTTGGGGTCCGCGATAATTTGGCAAAAGGGTGACGAAAAACAAATTGGGTCTAAAACTTTTTGGGGACGGGTGTGACGTCATCAAAATCTTTGATCGACGATATCTCCGTAACCGTAAGTCGTACACAGGCGATCCCATACATTTTCTTGATCAGCTGTTCGAGCTCTTTAGCGTGGTACTACTTATCCGTTTCGATTGTGTTATTTTATTTTCGGTCACCCCTATATTGATAGGAAAATCACGGGATGGCGGTAGCTCCTGGGGAAAGTGAACCGGTAAAATATTTTTACCCGGGATACTAGTCTTCTTATACTAATACGCAATCTTGCTTTTTTCTTACCTAACTTTTAAAGAAAGAACGTTAAGTAAAAATTTTCGGAAAGTTCGTCAATGGATATTTGTTTATGTTTTTTCCGTATTAGAATAAGGCACTCCAGCTTAGTGCTTATAATTGTTTTATGATATAAAATACGTTAGGGAAGACATGATATAGCATCTCAGGCGGAGACTTCGAATTACAATCGAACGTAGCAGCTATTGACAACGAATGTAAAATAGTTGTTTGAAGAAAAAGGAAGCGTTTGTTTACATATTTTAAGACAAAGTAATAATAAGAAACATGGATAAAAAGACAATTTTTATTTACGAAGAATAGTTTTTACATATTTACGAGTTATATGTAATGTTGAGGTATAAGACATATCAAACGGTATTTTATCCAGTTTCGGTTTGTTTTTTTAGATTTCCAGAGAAAAGAAAGAAAATTTAGTAAAAACTGTGTTGAGCATGGTATTTTTTAGTACAATGATAGAAAGAAGAAAGTCAAGAAGGTATAAAAGATTAGAGATTTGATTAATCTGTTGGTTTTGGCCGTGAGTAAAATTAGTTAATACCGATGGCCTTTTTTCTAATTGGCGATCTCTCTGTTCCTGAAATTTATAGAGAAAGAAAACTCAGCTCTGAAGAAAGAAACATTCTTCGGCGGAGGTATGATTCTTTTTAAGATTTAGTTAATACCTTATATCTTACATACGTAAATCTGTATATATTCCAAAAGTTAATTCTGCGATGGGTATTGTAGTGTGGGGTGAGTGAGATATTTCACAATTTGTGAATAATTTTTCTGAGATTTAGCATTGATAATTATGAATAGGTTTACCACAAAGACTGAAAGAATTTTTGGTTGATAATAAAGTTAGAAAGTGGAAAGAATTAAGAATTGGTTAGGATTCGAAAAAATACAGCCTTTTATTTAAATTTTCTTATTTTATTAATTTTTTTTGTAGCAAGTTGTTTGAGGGACTTGGAACTATGACGTCATTATTATGACGTTAAAATATATTGCCGACTACATGTCGGTCACAATTGAATTTGTGTGCAATTTTTCGCTGGGTTTAATATATATGACATTAAACGCATAATTATTGCGTTAACTGTTGCCGTTTGGGGCCCATATTGGCTTTGAGTTATGGCTCAAATTGATTTCTTCAGTAAAACTTTACATTAAATATGATTCGACGTAAAGATGTAATAACATTTTTAACAAACAAACTTCTTCCGTGTTCCGTGAATTCTATTTTTGGCGACAAAGAAAGGAGAAATCAATAGTTTTACCTCGGGTAAAATATTTATAAATCGATGAAAGATTTTAGGGAGGCCTTTTGGACTGCGTTTTTGTATTTCATAGAGTTATTATCAAATGGTTAGTATAGCGTGTAAAAACATCTTATTGGGAAAGATGTAAAAAATTTTATGTTCCTATGGACTGTGATATAGTGACATTTTAGGTCGTGCGTAACTGAGTTGTCGAGATATAGGCGATATTATTATAGGAGTAGCGCGACGTCAGTGGGCACATTGCATTGCACCCTAAATGGAACGCGATTTTTAGGGTCAAATATCTCGAAAACCAATGGGAATAACTGACGTCACTTTGGGCGTGCGATATTGGCGATGGGGTGTCGAAAAAATTTGGGTCTAAAACTTTTTGGGGACGGGTGTGACGTCATCAGAATCTTTGATCGACGATATCTCCGTAACGGTAAGTCGTACGCAGACGATCCCATACATTTTTTTGATCAAGTTTTCGAGCTCTACAACTTAGTGATACTTATTCTTAGCAATTATGTGATCTTACTTTTCGCCACCGCCATGTTGTAAGAGAGAGGGTAAGCACTGGGGTTGGGGTCAGTAACTCATGGGGAAAGTGAACCGGTAAAATGTTTTTACCCGGGATACTTCTTATACTAATACTAAATCTTGCTTTTTTCTTATCTAACTTTGAAAGAAGGAACTTTAGGAAAAATATCTCGGGAAGTTCGTCAATAGATGTTTATTTTTTCCTTATTAGTATATGTGGAATCTCCCATTAGGGGAATCTCTAGCTCCAACTTACGGGTTTTTATTACTTCGTGGAGTGTTGTGCCTTTAGGAAGACATCATAAAGCCGCCTGGAGGAGAACGCAATGCAATGTTTTTTGCGTTCGAAAGTTCATCAAATTTTCTCAACGTTCATTTTTTCAAACGAGAAATGAAGACGCTGTGTGTAAGATTTTTTGTTTTGTTTTTAAAAAAAAATATATACAACGCTTTAAATTCAGTAATAAAGAATAAAAACATTGATCGTCAGTAATTACTCTATCCAACGGGATAGTCGATGTAGACCTATTATCTGTTCGTGTTATCAGTTCATCATTTTCTACTGATGCCTATTTTTAAATGTGTCTGAATGTAGCTTTTTCGTATCAGTTAATTAGATTAGAAAATTGAATAGTATAGATGAATGTAATACAAGAAGAAATTTGTGAAAATCATGGTTATATACAAATATACATGGTTTTTGTATCATGATGCACAAGTGTAGATTTGGGTTTTGACATTTCCACAATTGATAGCAGAATATAGATTTGAAAGATAAAAACGTCTGAGAATGTATTGTTTTTGTTAGCTTTAGTGAATAGGGAAATGTGAAGATATTTTCTTATATTTTAGAAGATTAATCGTGGTTAGGTAGGAGTATACATTGGTTAGGTAGGAGTATACGTTGTATTGTCTCTTTTGTAAATCTCTAAACATTGGAATTTTATCTTTTAGTTTAACTGTACAACTTTCGAAATCTCTAAACTTTTGTATATACACAGAATTATCATTGCAGTATTGCGTGGAAAATCAATTGATGACTGTAATTGGTTAGGTAGGACTACTATGTATTGTCTCTTTTCTAAATCTTTTAGTTCAACTGTAGAACTTTAGAAATCTTTAAATAGCCCAAATAATAGCACTGAAAAATAGGGATAATAGCATTGTTTGAATGATCGATCCAAAATATTTGTGTTAAATATGATATAATTCCAACATGGAGAAACACAACAATTTTTGTATATACACAGACTTATCATGGCTGTATTGCGTGTAAAAACAATTTATGGAGAAAAACTGTAAAATGTTTTTACACGCTGCACTATCTTCTTATACTAATACACAATCTTGTTTTTTCTTACCTAACTTTTAAAGAAAGAACGTTAGGTAGAATTTCTCGGGAAGTTCGTCAATGGATGTATGGTTTTCCGTGTTAGTATAGGGAGAATCTCCCATTAGGAGAATCTCTAGCTCCATCTTACGAGTTTTTATTACTTCATTGAGTGTTGTGCCTAAAGGAAGACATCATAAAGCCACCCAGAGGAGAACGCAATGCAATGTTTTTTTGCGTTCGAAAGTTCATCAAATTTTCTCAACGTTCACTTCTGTAAAGAGAAATGAAGACGCTGCGTGTAACATTTTTTGTTTTTGTTTTAAATATTTTTTTATTCAACGCTTTAAGTTCAGTAATAAAGAATAACAACATTGATCGGTATCAGTAACTATTCTATCCGACGAGATAGTCGATGTAGACCTGTTATGTGTTATCAGTTTAGCATTTTCTACCGATGTCTATTTTTTTAATGTGTTTGAACGTAGCTTTTTCGTATCAGTTAGTTTTGCCGAAATGTGTAGCTAGCAGTTTATTGGGTATTTCATTGTAGTATGTGGATTGTTATTATTAAGGTATTAGGAAAACGAAGGTAGCAAGATCATTGTTATATTGTTTTGATAGTGTTTGATTGATATCTTTTTGTTTTAGATAAGAAAATTGAATAGTATAGATGAATGTTAAAATCTTGGTTATATACATATATACATGGTTTTTGTATCATGATGCACAAGTGAAGTTTTGGGTTTTGACATTTCCACAATTCATACCAGAATAAAGATTTGAAAGATAAAAACGTCTGAGAAGGTATTGTTTTTGTTAGCTTTAGTTAATAGGGAAATGTGAAGGTGTTTTCATATATTTCAGAAGTTTAATCGTGGTTAGATAAGAGTATACATTGTTAGGTAGGAGTATACTGTCTATTGCCTCTAAAAATAGCATTCTTAGGATGTATGGTGCCACACCAAAAATCAATTTGAGGCTAGAGATGCAATAATATTATGGCTGATCGTAAAAAAAGTAAACAAAACACAACAATCACGTGATTCATATCGTAGCCCCTTTAAATGATCGATCCAAAATATTTATACAACAATTTTGTGTTAAATATGATATAATTCCAACATGGAACAATTTTTGTAAATACACAGACTTATCATGGCAGTATTGCGTGTAAAAAAAATTTATGGAGAAAAACTGTAAAATGTTTTTACACGCTACACTAGTCTTGATACTAATAGCGAGTTGTGCATAACAAATTTAGTTCGGTCAGTGTGAATAAAAGGACTGGGAACGAAATGTTCGTATGGAAAATGTTGTAATTAAATTTTAGGTCGTGCGTAACTGAGTTGTCGAGATATAGACGATATTAGTATTATAGGAATACCGCGACGTCAGTGGGCACATTGCATTGCACCCTAAATGGAACGCGATTTTTAGGGTCAAATATCTCGAAAAGCAATGGGAATAACTGACGTCACTTTGGGCGCGCGATATTGGCGATGGGGTGTCGAAAAAATTTGGGTCTAAAACTTTTTGGGGACGAGTGTGACGTCATCACAATTTTTGATCGACGATATCTCCGTAACGGTACATCGTACACAGACGATCCCATACATTTTCTTGATTAGCTTTTCGAGCTCTACAACTCAGTGGTACCTATTCTTTTGGATTGTGTGATTTTATTTTTCGTCACCCTTATATTTTGAAAGAGGAAGATCATGGGCGGTATGTGAAGTAACACATGGAGAAAATCAACCTGGTAAAATGTTTTTACCCGGGATACTAGCATGTATCATTTATGTATGTATGAAAAACATTTTACTGATTCACTTTCCCCATGAGTTACTGACCCCAGCCCCTGTGCTTACCCTCTCTCTTACAATATGGCGGTGACCATGGAGCTTTACAACTTAGTGATACTTAACCTTTTGGATTGTGTAATTTTATTTTCGGTCTCCCCTATATTGATAGAAAAATCACGGGATGTTGGTAACTCATGGGGAAAGTGAACCGATAAAATATGAAAAATATGATTGAAATGAACTGAAAATTATGTTTATTTATGACTTCTGGTCCACTGGTCCATTGTCGTTGCTCCATGTGACAGCAATAGAGATGAAATAGGCTTAAAATTCTCTCACAAACAAGATTGTAATTTATTTATTTATCGGATTATTAATCTGTAAGGGGCATCTACTATGAATATATGCAATTAAGGTTTTCTATTCGTTCATTCTAAATATTCTTAAACATCAGATTAGACCTGCATATTTTCTCACGATTTCATGAAGATAGTTAGCTTACTAATTACTTACTAATAGTCACTTATTCTTCCAATTCCCCAGTGTAGTAGTTAAAAGCAATTATGATATTGAAAACGAGGCGAAACTTGATGACTAGGCCATAAAACTGCGTTTAAAAATCATATCATAACATTGGAATTTTTAGTTTTTAGTTTAACTGTACAACTTTAGAAATCTCTAAATAGGCCAAATAGCACTGAAAAATAGGGATAATAGCATTCTTTGAATGATCGATCCAAAATATTTGCGTTAAATATGATATAATTCCAACATGGAGGACAATTTTTGTAAATACACAGACTTATCATTGCAGTATTGCGTGTAAAAACAATTTATGGAAAAAAAACTGTAAAATGTTTTTACACGCTACACTAGTTTAATAATTATTTATTTAAATTTATTAATTTTATGTTTTTCCTACCTCGAGTCATCAATATTGTAAAATGACAATTGTAACTCGAAGTTGTGAAATCATAACTTCTAACTCGAAGTATTTCACTCGAAGTGGTAACTCACAGACTACCCCCTCTCCCTCTCCCCGTTACTTTTTCTTTGTTTTTACTTTTTCATATTTACGCACAAATTTTCTTTACTATTTAGTTAACGACAGTTTACGATGGCTACGCAGATGTCAATGAAACGAATTTTAACGCAAAGTGGATCATTTCGGATGATTCACATGAGCTGCTCAAGTAGAGCATTACCAACAGATTTCTTTCAAAAATCGCTACCTTTTCTTCCATTACCAACACTTGAAGATAGCATGTCTTTGTATCTTGACCGAAGAAAGGCTGTTTTAAGTACAAAATCTTTCAAGGAATTAGAAAAGTTAGGAAACACATTTATGCAAGGAAATGGAAAAAAGCTTCATGAACAGCTTGTCAATATTTACAGAACCGATAAGTTTACATACTACGGAGGAGAGAACTTCATCAAGGATATCCTGTATAGAAGAGATCCCATTATCAAGCAGAGTGGCGGTACCTTCATATGGAATGTTGGCCCGGAAGACTCTCAGTTGGTTCGTGCCTCTAAATTGATTTACTCGTCAGGAAGAGTCTCAAATTCTTTGAAAGATAATTCTTTCCCACCAGTTGTAATGCATTATAATCCTCTTTTTGAAGGGGTTCTGAAACAAACCAACGAGAACTATCGAACTCAGGTTGCTATGGCACTAGGTATGATACCATTTGATATGAAGTCCTACCCAAAGATTTTTGGTAGTTCCAGAATACCAGGATTAGAAAGAGATACCATTAAGACGAATGAAAAGTCGAAAAATTACGTGATTATCAGAAATGGTCATTTGTTCACGTTTGATTTGATAACTGATAATGGGAGCGTTATTGATGTTAATGAAATTCATGCTACACTGAAAAAAATCAAAGAAATGTCCAATACTCCTTCATCATTTCCTGTTGCTGCACTCACGAACTTGAAACGTACAACATGGGCGAAATACCGTAACCATTTGTTGACTGATGAACATAATGCCAATTTGTTACAAATCATTGAAGAATCTATTGGAGTTCTTTCTCTTGACGACAGTTTTGAAGAAGATGATTTGGAAAAGAACATCCATATCGGTAAATACCCAGGAAATCGTTGGTTTGATAAAGCAGCATTTCTCAGTGTTGATGAGAGTTCTGGATATACTGGACTTGGAGGCAATAGTGCTGAATATCATGCAGCAGTAGCGGCTGACGTTATTGAAGCATTACGTAAAGCATACCGTAATATTGAATATTACAATAACGCTGCTTCAGAATCATCGACATTAAAGCATTTACAATTTAATATTGACGATCGCCTCCATTTGGCAATCGAAGAATCAAAGAAAGCATACTCTACATTGCGTGATGGTTTTCAATGTGTCCCATTTGCAAGAAGCGACATAAACAATAGCATGTTTAAGAGACGCTTTCTCAATCCAAGTTCCATGATCCAACTTGCTTTGCAAATATCCCTTATAAAGATGTTTGGTAAACCACACCCACAATGTTCACCTATACTGACACCGACATTTATCAATAGTCATAGTTTCTATGCAACAGAACCGACCACACTCATGGCGGATTTGGCTCAAAGATTCGTTCTTGAAGAAAAATTGGATATGGCTGCAGTTAGAAATTACTCGGAAGCTTTTTTCTCAAACATCTTACAAGCGAGAATGGGTATTAATTTGTTTGTGCAGCATTTGGATACACTATTTGAGATCGCATTGAAAACGAACAAATTGTGCGACTTTCTTAATAGTCGAAGACTCGAAGACCCAAGTACTCTGAATATTGTAACGATTCCCCAAAAGGTTGCTAAAAATGTGATATTTAGTGAAGGTGAAGGTGGTTTAGGATTTAGCTACGTGTTTAATGACGAAGGAATGAATGGAATCTTTATGTCGGTTGAAAAGCAGGGACCACCCATCAAAGAATTCTCGAAGCTGTTTTTTGAAACATTAGAACGACTTATTCATCATATCTCTAAGTAAATCATGCTAAATATTTCGTCACCCCCATATTCCATATTCCATATTCTGGATTTCTAAATACCTTATCGGTAAAAAAAAGTCAGCAAAAATAAAAAGTCGGCAAAAAAATTAGTCACTTTTTGCCGACTAATTTCCAGACAAAAAAAAATACAAAGAAAAAAAATAATGAACGAACATTGTTTTATATTTCGATTTACGATTTCGTTATTTGCTTTTAAAGAAAAAATGTTTATATTGTGTTTTTTGTTAAGATTGGTTCAAAAATTGTAAAGATGAGCGTCATATATGCTGATACAATGTTGTTATACGTGTTCTCTTAACTGAAAATTTTCATCTCATATTAATATGAAACGTACATCAATAATTATGAAATCAAAGAATAAGTAAAAAAAAATTAAAAAAAAATGGCAACAATAAAAAAAAGAAAATCGGCAAAAATTATTAGTCGGCAAATGAGGCTCAGTGTTGCTCTCTCTCTCTCTCACATGCTGATTTGTTGCTTGTTGACCATCTACGTGAGAAGACCAAATATGCGTAATTGTCTATTCACGTAGACCAGCGCGGGTTCTTCTTAAACCTATGGAACTTTTATTATAAGTTTCCCATTATCAGCAAGCAAAAATAATGTCCCTTTTTGCTCTTTTTATTTTAGTGTTAGGTTTTGTTCTCAGTTTTTTTCCCTTGTTGTGCAAATCCAGTTGAGCCTGGGCTGTTGCTCAGCGGTTGCTTCGCGTTTTCGTGTTATAACAGATTTGAGCCTCATGTTGTTTATCAAGTGTTGAAACCCTAAGCGTGGCGTTCTTTTTGGGTATGTAATGTTTTCAAATTGTTTTCCCAACTTATTTGGTAAATCCAGATTTAAATACGAAAGAAAAAAACATGCTCAAAGTGTTCTTAATATGGTAGGCATATATTCAGCCCTGGCGAGTAGTAATTATTCGAAAGTGGCGCTTACTTAAATTTCCCAATTCCGGTGCGGTGTTGAGTGTTAAGAAAACGGTATTGAAATTATCCTTTACGGAAGGGTACAAAAGCAAAAGTACAGGAGTCAATGATTGTTCCATGAAAATTATCTTGACATTTTAATACATACACAAACAAAACAATCATACCTTCGTAATGTAGATTAAAAAAAGAGAAAAATTCAACCAAACAAAACCCAAGAAAAGTTGTTGTTAAATACTACTTCTAGATCTTAACTGAATTCGCAACTTGTTAAAACCATCTCGACGTGGACATTTCACTGAGTGCGGTTCATTTTCTTTTCTTCGATTACAGCAGCTCGTCGCTTTGCATCCTGTACATGTTTGCCACACTTTTCTTTGATTTTCGACAAGTGCGCCGAGCGTTTTTCAACGACAACAGAGAGATTCTGTTTTAATCTTTCATCCAACTCTTCGAGTTTCTTCTGCTGTTCAGCACGAATTGATTCACTCTAGAAATTTAAAATGATTACGTAGTCTTTTGCAGTGTCCAACATACGACCACTGAAATAACAAGGTTGTTTTTAGAGGTTTGTAACAAGCCACATCGAAACAACTAGATTGCCGTAAATCTTCTTTTTAACAACCTATGCATTAATTAAATGTTTGACTTTTTAGTATGGGCGTTAAAAGGAGAGTAATATCTAATACCTTGTCGTTGAAAAGTGACTAACATTTTTGCAAGTGACTAAAGTTTTCCCAGACTTAATTTTCCCCCGGTATGGTATGCTCTAGAAAATTTATGCGTCTAGAAATGTGTGATTTCAGTATAAGTTACTGTTTTGCTGCATGATGTGCCTACTGATTATTGTTTCTGGCTTGGCGTATGTCGTTTAGGAATCCTCGATTTTTATGCCTGGTGCTTTTATCTTGGTATCTCGGACAAGAATGAAGAGAGAAGAATGAATGTGCATTTTAGGGAAACATACTGATTATTGTTACTGGCTTTATGTATGTCATTTTGGAATCCGCGGCGTGAAATTAAGCCATGGTTCTTATCTTGATCGAATAGTGGGAAAGTTTTGACAAATGATATTTATTTACCAGTGCTATTTTACATTCTGCAACCATTTGTTCTGTTTCTGATGATCATGTACTTGCTTCTGTTATATACAATTTCTTTCTTTTAATATTAGAAAATTTAGTATAAATAAAAATAATGACGAAGAAGAATGAATCATGGTACAAGCGATTGGGATAAATCATTTAATGAATTCATTAAAACAATATATTATTGCCTTATTTATGTTGAAACTTTGGAGTGAGATGGTGTGGTTTCAATGATGATTGATTATCCCTATCCTCTACCCCTACCCACACCACTTACTATACCAAGAGAATTATAACTGACCACAACACATCCCAAGCTTTTTCAGATTTTCTTTTGTCCTTCGAGCAATGATTTTATTGCTATTATTTCTTAAAGTATATGCTGCTGATTTGTTGTTTGTTTTTTCTTTTGTTAGCGTGGGAGGGAGACCATTAAGATCATTCCATTTTGCTTTATCTATATCTTATCATATTTCTTTCAATTTATCACTGTTTGTGTTTTTGTTTGCTGACTTTATGTATGTCGTTTAGGAATCCCCAGGCTGAATTTAAGTTATGGTGCTCATCTTGGTTCTATAGTGGAAATGACAGAGCGCGTGATATTAAGTTACTCAGTGCTATTTTACATTCTAAGAAATTTTTTTCTGTTTCTGATGATCATGTATTTGCTTCTGTTCTATGCGATTTCTTTTTAGATTTAGAAAATTTAATAAAACGGAATATATGACCAAGGAGAATGAATGTGCCAATCATGGTTTAACATCATGGTACAGGCGATTTTGATAAATCATTTAATGAATTCATTGTGGAAAGACCCTTCGGTTGAAACCTGAGCAGGTATAATTTATTTTTTTATGACTCACAATTGATTCAGGTATCCCGTGCAAAGACAATTTTACGGTTTCACTCAATAGTTGGAAAATGTAACGGAAACATATTTAGGTTGCATTTTTATATTTCTTATCATGGTGCGGTGAACTCATGGGGAAAGTGAACCGTAAAATGTTTTTACACGGAATACTAGTCTATATACTAATAGCGACTGTGCATCCACTTTTTAGTTTGGTAAAATATTTTGCGTGTGAGGTTGCCGATTTTTCACGGTCTGTTTCTCACGCGTTTGTCTGGGGAAGTTTGAAACGGCACCAGCAAGTTGGTTTTTCGTTTTCGTATTAGTAATAGTCCCGACTCCACCTTACAGGCCTTTTGTGTTTTCCCATGTTTTTACGCGAAAGAAGACAATGAAAAGGCTCGACGGTGGAGGATGCAATGCAATGGTTTTTCGTTTTAAATATTCTCAACGATCATTTTTGTTTGGTGAACAAGAAGAGCGAAGAACTGATTTTTGTTGTTTGTTTTGTTTTTATTTCAAAAAACGAAGAATAATATTGTTGTTTGTTGCGAAAGTATTAGTAAAGTTACTACCAGTCGCATGATGATGATGCAGAAAAGAAACGAGGGTTTTTAAAATGTAAACAAATCTGTTTTTGTTTTCGTAAAGATTGATTCGCGAGACGAACGAAGAAATCAAGCGAAGGATTGTATTATTATTAAACGAATTAACGAGTGGAAGAAAGAAATAGTAGTAGAAACGTGTACTGGAAAGTGAAGAACATCTTACTTTAACAGTTATTAAAAATGGTTTTGCACAGAAGAAGTCGTCATATGGTAGCAAATGGTTTTTACTTTATTTCTTTTTCTTGGAATTGATCGTTTTGTAATGATGGAATTAACGAGTGGAAGTATATACATAAAAAAGTGAATGAAAACACAAAGATAATGTCGTTATTTTTGGTAGTAATGGTGTGCTGGAAAGCGAAGAGACTGAATTGAATTGGAGGATTGTTAACGAAGTGGTATTTACATATTGTGATTAAAAATGGTTGCTTCGTTGCAATCATTTCGACCATGTGGGAAACATCAACATATTGTGTGGAAGAGCTACATCGTTATTTCTGATGTTTTTTTGTTGCATGTGAAGCAGTAAAGGGTTTTGTGTTACGCTGAGATATTATTGCTGCTGTGTTATTGTTGTTGTTTATTTTTCAAGCGAATTTTTGTGGCTGTTTTCATAAAAGTTAAAGCTCTCTCCCCCCTACCCCCTCATATGATGATTGAACCCTAACTCTTTCCCTACATACAACCCACACCGCCAGCCAAAATTATAGGTTTTTTATCTATACTTCACAGATCCACTTTTTTTAGCTATTCCATTTCGTTGTTTAACCTATGTTTTTATATTGCTATATATACTTTTAAGTGTGTTGTTTGTTTTGTTTTTAGTGGAGGAGAGCATCTTATTAGCTTAATATCTTTCCTTTATACTCTTCATTGATAACATCTACCTATTCCATGATGGCCACAGTCATATTTCTTTAAATTATCTCTGTTTTATTTTGTTTATTGTTTGTTTTATTTTGTCTGTGGCAGGGGAGAGGGAGTGTGTAATGTGTAATGTATGATTTCTTTTCAAGTGGCTATTTTGCTACATCATGTACATTTTAGGGGAGCCTACTTATTATTTGTACTGGCTTTGCGTATGTCGTTTTGGAATTCGCAGTTTGAATTTAAGCCATGGTGCTTATCTTGGTTATTTAGTGCTATTTTACATTCTGAATGCATTTTTTTCTTGCTTCTTTTCTATACGACTTCTTTCTTTTTAGATTAAAAATATAGTGTAAATAAAAATTATGAAGAAGAATATTGAATGTGCCAATCATGGTTTTACATAATCATGGTACAAGCAATTTGGATAAAGCATTTAATGAATTCATAGAAGAATGATCCTTTGGTTGTGTATACTGAGGAGGTATAATGTTTTTTTACGATTCACATTTTAATTGATTCAGGTATCCCGGGCAAAGGCATAATTTTACGGTTTCACTCAATAGCTGGAAAATATATATAATTAAACCATTTTTAGGCTGTATTCTTATATATCTTATCATGATCATTGAGAGTGAACCGTAAAATGTTTTTACACGGGATACTAGTCTTCTTATACTAATACTAAATCTTGCTTTTTTCTTACCTAACTTTGAAAGAAAGAACTTTAGGAAAATTTTCTCGGGTAGTTCGTCAATGGATGTTTATTGCTTCCGTATTAGTATAGGGGGGAATCTCCCATTAGGGGAATCTCTAGCTCCATCTTACGGGTTTTTATTACTTCATGGAGTGTTGTGCCTAAAGGAAGACATCATAAAGCCACTCAGAGGAGAACGCAATGCAATGTTTTTTTGCGTTCGAAAGTTCATCAAATTTTCTCAACGTTCATTTCTTATTGAGAATGAAGATGCTGTGTGTATAATTTTTTGTTTTTGTTTTAATTTTTTTATTTAACGCTTTAAGTTCAGTAATAAAGAATAACCACATTGATAAGTATCAGTAACTATTCTATCCGACGAGATAGTCGATGTAGACCTGTTATGTGTTATCAGTTTATCATTTTCTACCGATGTCTATTTTTTTAATGTATTTGAACGTAGCTTTTTCGTATCAGTTAGTTTTGACTACTATACCGAAATGTGTAGCTAGCAGTTTATTTGGTATTTCATTGTAGTATGTGGATTGTTATTATTAAGGTTCGCTATTACGAAGGTAGCGAGAGCATTATTATATTGTTTTGATAGTGTTTGATCGATATCTTTTTGTTTTAGATTAGAAAATTGAATAGTATAGATGAATGTAATACAAGAAGAGAATGTGTAAATCATGGTTATATACATATATACATGGTTTTTGTATCATGATGCACAAGTGGAGTTTTGGGTTTTGACATTTCCACAATTCATAGCAGAATAAAGATTTGAAAGATAAAAACGTCTCAGAAGGTATTGTTATTGTTAGCTTTAGTTAATAGGGAAATTTGAAGGTATTTTCTTATATATCAGAAGTTTATCGTGGTTAGGTAGGAGTATCCATTGGTTAGGATGGAGTATACGTTGTATTGTCTCTTTTCTAAATCTCTGAACATTGGAATTTTAGCTTTTAGTTTAACTGTACAACTTTAGAAATCTCTAAATAGGCCAGATAGCACTGGAAAGTAGGGATTAATACCATTCTTTGAATGATCGATCCAAAATATTTATACAACAATTGTGTGTTAAATATGATATAATTCCAACATGGAGAAACACAACAATTTTTGTATATACACATCATGGCAGTATTGCGTGCAAAAACAATTTATGGAGAAAAACTGTAAAATGTTTTTACACGCTACACTAGTCTATATATCTATATACTAATAGCGAGTTGTGCATAACAAATTTAGTTCGGTAAGTTAGTTTGAGGGCTGGCTGTGGCTGTTATTGGTTTGTTTTTTGAATAATGATGCCCTTTTTTTATAGTGGAAGAACGAAATGTTAATTGTAAGTTTTATCATTTTTTTATATATGTTTCTTATCTATAAACACGTACTAGAGGTTTCATTACCAGTTTCATTGACATTAACTCTCACGTCTTATCTTTCAGTGGTACAAGTGCAGCCTCAAAGTAAGTATATTTTAACTGTGCTTATACTACGGCTGTTATTGGTTTGTTTTTTGAATAATGATGCCCTTTTTTTATAGTGGAAGAACGAAATGTTAATTGTAAGTTTTATCATTTTTTTATATATGTTTCTTATCTATAAACACGTACTAGAGGTTTCATTACCAGTTTCATTGACATTAACTCTCACGTCTTATCTTTCAGTGACACCCGTACAGGCTCCTGAGAGAATAAGTAAGTATCTAATGCATTCATGTTTTCTCAACAATAAATTAGTAGTTACTTTTCTTTGTAATATTTGTGTTTTTTTCTCTTTGTAGATAATCTGGATCGCCCACAAAACTGTATGTTTTAATGTTCTTCCTTATCTTTTTTATCTTTCTACTATTCAATTTTGTTCATTGATAGTTAATATTCAACCAATTTCTTTGTAGATACGAGACAAGATTTTCTCCGATATCGGAGGACTCACCCTGGGCCGAAATCGGTCAAAGCCTACAAATTTTGGAAGCGGAACGGTGGGAGAGACTGCGATGGTTTCGTCTGGAGGCCGCGAAAACATAACAGTCCTCCTGCCGTTCGCAGGGAAAATATAATAAATATCACAGCGACAAACTCAGTTGTCTATGCATTTAGGTAAACATCTCTAAATGCATTGACAACTGAGGTAGGTATGAAACTATCATACATTTAGTTGAAAGCTGAGATGTTTCTAATGAAAATTTTCTATAAATATAGTATAAGTTATTACAGTGACAAAAAAGCAAATTACAATTTTACTATATACTAACACACTGGAAAACTAATGAATTTTCGTAAGTTGTATGATAGTTTCATACCGATACTGTAAAATTCCGCAAAAATTGATTTTAAGTTTACAATGTAAGGCCTCCTTACAATTTTATCTTAACATTTATAAGCTGTTGTCTGTAAGAAGCACGTCAAAAACTATGTTTTAATTTACATAAGCCCCGGATCGGAATTTTACAGTATGTTACAATATATTAAAGTTTATTTTAGTTTATTTTAGTTTTTCAGTTAGTTTTAGTTTTTGTTTTGTTTTAGTATTGTTACTAGTGTAGCGTGTAAAAACATTTTACAGTTTCGCTCCATAAAATGATTTTACATGCTATATACCGCCATGATTAGTTATTATTTGAATTGGAAACATAAAAGTGTTGAGGGCGTTACCACACGGGCGGAGAGAACTGCAGCATTACAGAATGACCGACAGACAGACGACAGACTGTTTATATACAAAAATGTTGTGTTTGATCGATCATACAAAGAATACAATTTCCCCTATTTTTTAGTGCTATTTTACCTACTTAGAGATTTCAGAAGTTGAACAGTTAAACAAAAAGCTAGGTAAAACATTTTTTACCACCTGGCTACTAAAGAATATTTAGAAGAGAGATTAAGAAAAGAGATCGTGGACAATGTATTCCCCTACCTAAACACAATTAAACTTATGAGGTATAAAATAATACCTTCAAATTTCCCTCTTTAACTAAAGCAAACAAAAACACACATACCTTCTGACATTTCTATCTTTCAAACTGATTTTTATTCTGCTATGAATTGTGGAAATGTTCAGAACTCAAAACTCCATTTGTGCATCATGATATAAAAACCATGTAAATATGTATATAACCATCATTTTCACTCTCTTCTTGAATTACATTCATCTCTACTATTCAATTTTATAATAATCTAAAACAAAAAGATATTAATCAAATCACAACAATATAATAATGATCTTGCTACCTTCGTTTCCCTAATAGCGAACCTTAATAATAACAAACCACATACTACAATGAAATACCAAATAAACTGCTAGCTACACAATTCGGTATAGTAGTCAAAACTAACTGATACGAAGAAGCTACGTTCAAACACATTAAAAAAATAAATAGAAATCGGTAGAAAATGATAAACTAATAACACGAACACATAACAGGTCTACATCGACTATCTCGTCGGATAGAATAGTTACTGATACTTATCAATGTGGTTATTCTTTATTACTGAACTTAAAGCGTTGGATATATTTTTTTTTTAAAAACCAAAACCAAAAATTTACACACAGCGTCTTCATTTCTCATTTAAAGAAATGAACGTTGAGAAAATTTGATGAACTTTCGAACGCGAGAAACATTGCATTGCGTTCTCCTCCAGGCGGCTTTATGATGTCTTCCTTAAGGCACCACGCTGCACGAAGTAATAAAACCCCGTAAGATGGAGCTAGAGATTCCCCTAATGGGAGATTCCCCCTATACTAATACGGAAAAAACAAACATCCATTGACGAACTTTCCAAGAAAATTTTCCAAAAGTTCTTTCTTTCAAAGTTAGGTAAGAAAAAAGCAAGATTTAGTATTAGTATAAGAAGATAAGAATAAATGTTATTGTCAATGATTGGTTCATTCTCATTTCCTTCTCATTAACTCTTATTATTATTCAGACAGATAATGTTTTCAAATTGCAAGTTTGAGTATTTCTATCATTTTTCTTGGAGTTTTAGGTAAAAACGAAACAGTTTAGATAAGTTAGATCTAAATATAGTATTCTATATAGTAACATAACATTAATAATATATCTACTATTTTAGTCTTTCTACACTTTCAGTTTGTGTTTATGTTTGACTAAATCGAAACAGTTGAAGAACACTTCACTTAAAATCAAAAGTTAACTTTCCATCACGTGTTTCAATTCCTTCCATTAGAAGGTAAGTTAAAAGTCAAGATAACTATCATAACTGTTTCCATTCTTATAATTTAATTGGATCATATTTTTTATTTAGCATTTTGTTTATGGTTATGGACGACGATGATGATAATTAGACGACGACATGAAGACATGGCCACGAGAAAACGACAATGATGATAATGTCGATGGGAACGAAGAAGGATAATAACTTTTGTACATGTAGATCGAATACACGATTGCAGAAATTCAATAATTTACGTCTGTACGCCACCGTGTTAGATGTGTGATGTTGTTTAATACCGATTGACCCTTACATATTTACAATATTTTTTATCATTAGTGTATATATGTCCATAAATGTTCATTCCTCAATAAATTAATATAATATAATTTTGCGCTGTTTTTTTATCTTAATCGGTTGAATCCTGAGCAGGTATAATTTTTTATGATTCACATTTGATTCAGGTATCCCATGCAAAGACAATTTTACGGTTTCACTCAATAGTTAGAAAATGTAACAGAAACATATTTAGGTTGCATTTTTATATTTCTTATCATGGTGCGGTGAACTCATGGGGAAAGTGAACCGTAAAATGTTTTTACACGCTACACTAGTCTATATACTAATAGCGAGTTGTGCATACCACTTTTATTTTAGAGAGTGATACATTTAGAAAAATTTCACGGTCATTTTTTCACGAAGAGCGCGTAAAACCACGCTGCTGCGAGAAGCGTTTTTTTCAGTATTTTTCAGTATTAGTAATGGTCCAACTCCATCTTACGGGTTTTTTCATGCCCAAGGGTGTTGTACGTGAGAGAAGACGATGAAAGGTCTCCACGGAGGAGGATGCAATGCAATGGTTTTTCGTTTGAAATACTCTCAACGATCATTTTTGATGGTGAAAAAGAAGAGAGAAGAAGCGTTTTTTGTTGTTTGTTTTGTTTTTGTTGTTTGTTTCGTTTGTTTTTATTTCACAAGCGAAGAATAGTATTGTTATGAAAGAAAGTATTAGTATGTTTACTACCAGTCGTATGATGCAGAAAAGAAACGAGGGTTTTGAAAATGTAAACAAATCTGATTTTGTTTTCGTAAAGATTGATTCGCGAGACGAACGAAGAAATGAAACGAAGGATATTGTTTTAATATTAAATGCAAATTAACGAGTGGAAGAAAAAATGTATGGTTTATAAAAGCAGAAACGTGTACTGTACTGGAAACTGGAGAACATCTTACTTATTTATATGTTACAGTTATTGAATGGTTGCACAAAAGAAGTTGTCAAAAGCAAATGGTTTTTAATTTATTTCTTTTTCTTGGAACTGATGGTTTCGTAAAGATGGAATTAACGACTGGAACATATGTCGCTGTTTTTGGTAGTAAACGTGTGCTGGAAAGGGAAGAAACTGTTAATGGAATTGGAGAGGATTGCTAACGAAGTGGCATCAATTTTTTTACTTAAAAATGGTTGCACCGTTGCGATTGGTTTCATGTCGACCATGTGGGATTCTCAACATTATCAACATGTTTTGGAAGAGCAAAACTATTATTTCTGAGGGGTTTCTTTGCATGTGAAGCAGTAAATGGTTTTGTGTTACGCTGAAATATTATTGCTGATGTTGTTGTTGTTATATTTCAAGCGAATTTTTGTGGCTGTTTTCAAGAAAGTTAAAGCTCTCTCTCTCTCTCCCCCCCCCCCCCCCCCCCCATAATGATGATTGAATATCTAACACCCCCTCTCCCCCTACACCCCACACCGCAAGCTAAAATTATAGGTTTTCATACTGTACTAAACACATCCTAGGGTTATTTCATCTTTTCTTTTATTTCAGCTATGTTTTTATTGCTATTATATAATTTTGTTTGTTTTGTTAGTGGGGAAGGTGTAGTAGGAAGGAGACCACTGAATGTCTTTACATTTTAATCTTCACTATGATCACATCTATCTATTCTATGATGGTTCTATGTATTCCTGTATCTATGTCATATATTTATTAATTGAGAACTGTTTGTTGTTTTTGATTGTTGTTTGTTTTATATATTCTGTCAGTGGGAGGGGAGGGGAGGGAGAGTGGTGTGCACAATGTGTGATTTCAGTATAAGTTACTGTTTTGCTGCATGATGTGCCTACTGTTTATTGTTTTTGGCTTGGCGTATGTCGTTTAGGAATCCTTGATTTTTATGCCTGGTGCTTATATCTTGGTTCTATAGTAGAAATGTCAGTGCACATGATATTTATTTATTCGGTTCTTTTACAATCTAAAAGAATATGTTCTCTAATATTTTTTCTGTTTCTGATGATCAGGTTCTTGCTTTTGTCCTAAATGATTTCTTTGTTTTTAGATAAGAAAATTTAGTATAAATAAAGATTATGACGAGAAGAATGAATGTGCCAATCATGGTTTTACATCATATGGTACATGCAATTGGTAAATCATTTAATGAATTCATGGTGAAAAGACCCTTCGCTTGAATCCTGAGCCGGTATAATTTTTTTATGATTCACATTTGATTCAGGTATCTCGGACAAAGACATAATTTTACGGTTTCACTTAATAGTTGGAAAATACATTAAAAACATTTTTAAGGGTGCATTCTTTCTTATCATGATTCTCACAATGATCACATCTACCTATTCTATGATGATTCTCTAAGTGATTCCTGTATCTATATCATATCTCTAATAATTTAGTACTGTTTTTTTCTTTGTTTGTTTGTTTGTTTTATTTGTTCAGTGGGTGGGGAGGGAGAGTGTGCAATATGTGATTTCTTTCAAAGTTGAACTTTTAGTGCATCATGTACATTTTAGGGGAACATACTGATTATTGTTACTGACTTTATATATGTCATTTTGGAATCTGCAGCGTGAATTTAAGCCATGGTTCTTATCTTGATCGTATAGTGGGAAAGTTTCGGCACATGATATTTATTTATCAGTGCTATTTTACATTCTGAAACCATTTGTTCTGTTTCTGATGATCATGTACTTGCTTCTGATAAATCCGATTTCTTTCTTTTAATATTAGAAAATTTCGTATAAATAAAAATAATGACGAAGAAGAATGAATGTAATGATGGTAGTGTCCTTGGTCTTGAGATGAACGTTTGTGGCCCATTGTTTATAAGATGCTTTAATGCCTCGATAATGATGTTAGGCACTTTGGCTAAATTAAGAGCTATTATTAACTAATCCTTGATTTTTATGCCTGGTGCTTATATCTTGGTTCTATAGTAGAAATGTCAGTGCACATGATATTTATTTATTCGGTGCTTTTACAATCTAAAAGAATATGTTCTCTAATATTTTTTCTGTTTCTGATGATCAGGTTCTTGCTTCTGTCCTAAATGATTTCTTTGTTTTTAGATAAGAAAATTTAGTATAAATAAAGATTATGACGAGAAGAATGAATGTGCCAATCATGGTTTTACATCATATGGTACATGCAATTGGTAAATCATTTAATGAATTCATGGTGGAAAGACCCTTCGGTTGAATCCTGAGCCGGTATAATTTTTTTATGATTCACATTTGATTCAGGTATCTCGGACAAAGACATAATTTTACGGTTTCACTCAATAGTTGGAAAATACATTAAAAACATTTTTAAGGGTGCATTCATATAAAGTATATACATAAAAAAGTGAATGAAAACACAAAGATAATGTCGTTATTTTTGGTAGTAATGGTGTGCTGGAAAGCGAAGAGACTGAATTGAATTGGAGGATTGTTAACGAAGTGGTATTTGCATATTGTGATTAAAAATGGTTGCGTCGTTGCAATCATTTCGACCATGTGGGAAACATCAAAATATTGTGTGGAAGAGCTACATCGTTATTTCTGATGTTTTTTTGTTGCATGTGAAGCAGTAAAGGGTTTTGTGTTACGCTGAGATATTATTGCTGCTGTGTTATTGTCGTTGTTTACTTTTGAAGCGAATTTTGTGGCTGTTTTCAAGAAAGTTAAAGCTCTCTCTCCTATCCTCATATGATGATTGAACCCTAACCCTTTCCCTACACACAACCCACACCGCCAGCCTAAATTATAGTTTTTTTATCTATACTTCACAGATCCAATTCTTTTTAGCTATTCCATTTCGTTGCTTAACCTATGTTTTTATATTGCTATATATACTTTTAAGTGTGTTGTTTGTTTTGTTTTTAGTGGAGGAGAGGATCTTATTAGCTTAATATCTTTCCTTTATACTCTCTATACTTTATACTCTCTATACTTTTATACTTATCTACTTATACTGATAACATCTACCTATTCCATGATGGCCACAGTCATATTTCTTTAAATTATCTCTGTTTTATTTTGTTTGTTGTTTGTTTTATTTTGCCTGTGGCAGGGGAGAGGGAGTGTCTAATGTGTAATGTATGATTTCTTTTCAAGTGGCTATTTTGCTGCATCATGTACATTTTAGGGGAGCCTACTTATTATTTGTACTGGCTTTGCGAATGTCGTTTTGGAATTCGCAGTTTGAATTTAAGCCATGGTGCTTACCTTGGTTATTTAGTGCTATTTTACATTCTGAATACATTTTTTTCTTGCTTCTTTTCTATATGACTTCTTTCTTTTTAGATTAAAAATATAGTGTAAATAAAAATTATGAAGAAGAATATTGAATGTGCCAATCATGGTTTTACATAATCACGGTACAAGCAATTTGGATAAAGCATTCAACGAATTCATAGAAGAATGATCCTTTGGTTGTGTATACTGAGGAGGTATAATGTTTTTTTACGATTCACATTTTAATTGATTCAGGTATCCCGTGCAAAGGCATAATTTTACGGTTTCACTCAATAGCTGGCAAATATATATAATTAAACCATTTTTAGGCTGTATTCTTATATATCTTATCATGATCCTTGAGAGTGGACCGTAAAATGTTTTTACACGGGATACTAGTCTTATATATAATAGCGAGTTGTGCATAACAAATTTAGTTTGGTCAGTGTGAATAAAAGGACTGGGAACGAAATGTTCTTATGGAAAATGTTATAATTAAATTTTAGATCGTGCGTAACTGAGTTGTGACTTTAATGGCGATTAGTATTATAGGAGTAGCGCGACGTCAGTGGGCACATTGCATTGCACCCTAAATAGAACGCGATATTTAAGGGCAAATATCTCAAGAACCAATGAGAATAACTGACGTCACCTTGGGTGCGCGATATTGGCGGTGGGGTGTCGAAAAATTTGGCTCCAGAACTTTTTGGGGACGGGTGTGACGTCATCAGAATTTTTGATGGACTATATCTCCGTAACGGTAAGTCGTACACAGGCGATCCCATACATTTTCTTGATCAGGTTTTCATGCTCTACAACTTAGTGGTACTTATTCTTTTGGATTGTGTGATTTTCTTTTCGGCATATTTTTTTAATATGCCTGATGATGATAGTGGAGGCCGTTCAAAATGTAGTGCCGCGCTATTCGTGAAAAAAATAAATAAATAGAAATGTAATGTTTCTATTATTTCTATTGTTTCCACGTAGAAGCTGATGAGATTAAAAGAAATCAGACAATAAAATTAAATATTAAACTTGACACAACTGCGATTGTAATTAAAATGAGATGCTGAAAGTCTGAAACCTGGATTGAATCTTGAAAATCTATTAAGGTATTGTATAAAAAAACGAGACAATAGATTGGAATTTATTAATTACATTCGCATACCTATTTTTTTGTCTGATTTATTAATCTCTTTTGTCGACTTGAGGACCCCCTCGCAATCATCACCAATGCGTCTGTTTCAAATGAAATATAAGTTTTATGATTAATCTATCTATCTATATATATATATATTTATAAAAACTCAATAGATAAATATAATCTTTACCAAATAAGGACAAAAAACAACCTTTCATATTGTTCAATTTTTTTTTATGTAATAACTTTGATCTGCATTTTGAGCTCTATAGAGTGGTACTACTTATCCTTTTGGATTGCGTGATTTTATTTTTCGTCACAACCATATTAAGAAGAAGAACATGGGATAGCGATAAACCATGGGGAAAGTAAACCTGCAAAAACATTTTACAAGCTATATTATATATACACCCCTAAATTATGAAAAAGGAAGAGCGCGGGTGGTAGGGGCGGCAAATAATGGGAAAAATTAACCTGTAAAATGTTTTTACCCGGGATACTAGCATGTATCATTTATGTATGTATGAAAAACATTTTACCGGTTCACTTTCCCCATGAGTTACTGACCCCAACCCCTGTGCTTAACCCTTTCTCTTACAATATGGCGGTGACCATGGAGCTTTACAACTTAGTGATACTTAACATTTTGGATTGTGTGATTTTATTTTCGGTCACCCCTATATTGATAGGAAAATCACGGGATGGGGGTAACTACTCATGGGGAAAGGGAACCGGTAAAATGTTTTTACCTGGGATACTAGTCTATATACTAATAGCGACTGTGCATCCACTTTTTAGTTCGGTCAGTGTGAATAAAAGGACTGGGAACGAAATGTTCGTATGGACTGTGATATAGTGACATTTTAGGTCGTGCGTAACTGAGTTGTCGAGATATAGGCGATATTAGTATTATAGGAGTAGCGCGACGTCAGTGGGCACATTGCATTGCACCCTAAATAGGACGCGATTTTCAGGGGCAAATATCTCGAGAACCAATGGGAATAACTGACGTCGCTTTGGGCGCGCGATATTGGCGGTGGGGTGTCGAAAAATTTGGGTCTAAAACTTTTTGGGGACGGGTGTGACGTCATCAGAATCTTTGATCGGCGATATCTCCGTAACGGTAAGTCGTACACAGACGATCCCATACATTTTTTTGATCAGGTTTTCGAGCTCTACAACTTAGTGATACTTATTTTTAGCAATTATGTGATCTTACTTTTCCCCACTGCCATGTTGTAAGAGAGAGGGTAAGCACTGGGGTTGGGGTCAGTAACTCATGGGGGAAATGAACCTGTAAAATGTTTTTACACGCCTTTACTTTACTTTACTTTACGCCTTTATTTTACTTTATTGATAGAAAAATCACGGGATGGTGGTAACTCATGTTGAAAAGGAACCGGTAAAATGTTTTTACCCGGGATACTAGTCTATATACTAATAGCGAGTTGTGCATAACAAATTTAGTTCGGTCAGTGTGAATAAAAGGACTGGGAACGAAATGTTCGTATGGACTGTGATATAGTGACATTTTTAGATCGTGCATAACTGAGTTGTCGAGATATAGGCGATATTAGTAATATAGGAGTAGCGCGACGTCAGTGGGCAAATTGCATTGCACCCTAAATAGAACGCGATATTTAAGGGCAAATATCTCGACAACCAATAGAAATAACTGACGTCACTTTGGGCGCGCGATATTGGCGATGGGGTGTCGAAAAAATTTGGGTCTAAAACTTTTTGGGAACGGGTGTGACGTCATCACAATTTTTGATCGACGATATCTCCGTAACGGTACATCGTACACAGACGATCCCATATATTTTCTTGATCAACTTTTCGAGCTCTACAACTCAGTGGTACCTATTCTTTTGGATTGTGTGATTTTATTTTTCGTCATATACTATATATTGAAAAAAGAATAGCACGGGATGGTGGTAACTCATGGGGAAAGTGAACCGGTAAAATGTTTTTACCTGGGATACTAGTCTATATACTAATAGCGAGTTGTGCATAACAAATTTAGTTTGGTCAGTGTGAATAAAAGGACTGGGAACGAAATGTTCGTATGGACTGTTATAAAGTGACATTTTAGGTCGTGCGTAACTGAGTTGTCGAGATATAGGCGATATTAGTATTATAGGAGTAGCGCGACGTCAGTGGGCACATTGCATTGCACCCTAAATAGAACGCGATATTTAAAGGCAAATATCTCGAGAACCAATGGGAATAACTGACGTCACTTTGGGCGTGCGATATTGGCGATGGGGTGACGAAAAAATTGGGTCTAAAACTTTTTGGGGACGGGTGTGACGTCATTAGAATTTTTGATCGAGGATATCTCCGTAACGGTACATCGTACGCAGACGATCCTATACATTTTCTTGATCAGGTTTTCGAGCTCAACAACATAGTGATACTTATTCTTAGCAATTATGTGATCTTATTTTTCGTCACCCCTACATTTTGAAAGAGGTAGAGCACGGGTGGTGTGAACTCATATGGAAAGTGAGCCGGTAAAATGTTTTTACCCGGGATACTTTTGTATGATGTGATATAACAAAGGCAGAAGAATTTAATACTTTTTATGCAAATGTAGGTCATAATCTAGCAGATTAAAATTGCCAAAACAAACACAACTTTGAAGAATACCTGAAGGGAAATCACTCAATACTAAGAGATGACGAAGTTATGTTTCATGAAAAAGTTGCATTCAATAACTTTAGCAGAGTAAGCAGGAATAATGCGGTTGGAATTGATGAGATTACAAGGTCGTAATAAAAATACCATTGTATAGAATATTTCAAAGATAATAGAATTGCGACACTGTTTGATCCTCAGATATTGCTTTGAAAACTTAAGCATTATGGGATTATAAATAATACAATATTCTAAAAAATTATCTAACTGAAAACAGCATGTAACTTATCCTAACAAAAGTCTCTCCATAAACATAATGTGTGGTGTACCGTAGGGCTTAATATTACGGTTTTTAATTTACGTGAACGACTTTGTGAATTTCTCATTAAAGCTTAATAAACAGGTTCCTTTCAAATTCCGAATCTTTTTAATGGAAATGAATGAAGACATGCTTGCATAAG
This sequence comes from Turritopsis rubra, assembly GCA_039566895.2. NCBI lineage: Eukaryota > Metazoa > Cnidaria > Hydrozoa > Anthoathecata > Oceaniidae > Turritopsis > Turritopsis rubra. The sequence goes on from CM077628.1 coordinate 3,565,463, forward strand.
TTACATTTCAGGCAAACAAATTATCATTAAAAATGTCAAAAAGACTAAATTTTCGCTTTCTCCTTTATCTAGAAAAAAACGTCATATTCCAAATAATCTTCCAAACTTATGAATAGAGAGCCCGGCGTCCTGACTCTTCTTTTCCTCTGCTGGATATTTCTTATGCTGACATTTTTCATTCCAGAGAGAAAAGAGAAAAGTTCTCCTCAATCGCTTTTAAAACATTTAAAACGTGAAATGTAAAAATGTAAAAACCTGTATAAAGTTTTTACCCAGGATACTAGTCTATATACTAATAGCGACTGTGCATCCACTTTTTAGTTCGGTCAGTGTGAATAAAAGGACTGGGAACGAAATGTTCGTATGGAAAATGTTATAATAAAATTTTAGATCGTGCGTAACTGAGTTGTCGAGATATAGGCGATATTAGTATTATAGGAGTAGGGCGGCGTCAGTGGGCACATTGCATTGCACCCTAAATAGAACGCGATATTTAAGGGCAAATATCTCGAGAACCAATGAGAATAACTGACGTCACCTTGGGTGCGCGATATTGGCGGTGGGGTGTCGAAAAATTTGGGTCTAAAACTCTTTGGGGACGGGCGTGACGTCATCAGAATTTTTGATGGACTATATCTCCGTAACGGTAAGTCGTACACAGACGATCCCATACATTTTCTTGATCAGCTTTTCGAGCTCTACAATTTAGTGATATATATTCTTTGGGATTGTGTGATTTATTTTTTATCATCTCTATAATTTGAAAGAACACGGGTGAAGATGGGGGTGTAACTTATCTAACTCATTGGGGACGGGTGTGACGTCATCTAAAAGTGAACCGGTAAAATGTTTTTACCCGGGATACTAGACTATATATTAATATTAGTTAAAAGTTGTTAAAATAACTGTAAAAGAGTGGTGTGTCATACAAATAGACAAGGAGATATGATTTTAGTTTTGCTTCAGTTTTATAATTAAAGATTGTCTTTATTGATAAAGAAAAATATATTTATTCCTGAAGAACCACAAAAGATTTTCGTGTACAGATTTATGTTATATGAAGTCATTATTAAATATCTTTTGTAATCCATGCAGTTTCTTTGAAATGCGATTAAATTGGACATGAAGATAACCCTTTCGACCTTCGTGAAAGCTAATTAACTTATGCGAACACGGAAAGTTTCTTTCGGGTTGTACTGTAGATTGCAACTTAATGGGAATTGCATCGGTAAAAACGTTTTACCCGGGCAGCTTATGGGGAAAGTGAACCGGTAAAATGTTTTTACCCGGGATACTAGTCTATATACTAATAGCGACTGTGCATAACAAATTTAGTTCGGTCAGTGTGAATAAAAGGACTGGGAACGAAATGTTCGTATGGACTGTGATATAGTGACATTTTAGGTCGTGCGTAACTGAGTGGGCCCATTGCATTGCACCCTAAATGGAATGCGATTTTTCGGGTCAAATATCTCGAAAACCAATGGGAATAACTGACGTCACTTTGGGCATGCGATATTGGCGATGGGGTGTCGAAAAAATTTGGGTCTAAAACTTTTTGGGGACGGGTGTGACGTCATCACAATCTTTGATCGACGATATCTCAGTAACGGCACGTCGTACAAAGACAATCCCATACATTTTTTTGATCAGCTTTTCGAGCCCTACAATTTAGTGATACTTATTTTTAGCAATTATGTGATCTTACTTTTCCCCACTGCCATGTTGTAAGAGAGAGGGTAAGCACTGGGGTTGGGGTCAGTAACTCATGGGGGAAATGAACCTGTAAAATGTTTTTACACGCCTTTACTTTACTTTACTTTACGCCTTTATTTTACTTTATTGATAGAAAAATCACGGGATGGTGGTAACTCATGTTGAAAAGGAACCGGTAAAATGTTTTTACCCGGGATACTAGTCTATATACTAATAGCGAGTTGTGCATAACAAATTTAGTTCGGTCAGTGTGAATAAAAGGACTGGGAACGAAATGTTCGTATGGACTGTGATATAGTGACATTTTTAGATCGTGCATAACTGAGTTGTCGAGATATAGGCGATATTAGTAATATAGGAGTAGCGCGACGTCAGTGGGCAAATTGCATTGCACCCTAAATAGAACGCAATATTTAAGGGCAAATATCTCGACAACCAATAGAAATAACTGACGTCACTTTGGGCGCGCGATATTGGCGATGGGGTGTCGAAAAAATTTGGGTCTAAAACTTTTTGGGAACGGGTGTGACGTCATCACAATTTTTGATCGACGATATCTCCGTAACGGTACATCGTACACAGACGATCCCATATATTTTCTTGATCAACTTTTCGAGCTCTACAACTCAGTGGTACCTATTCTTTTGGATTGTGTGATTTTATTTTTCGTCATATACTATATATTGAAAAAAGAATAGCACGGGATGGTGGTAACTCATGGGGAAAGTGAACCGGTAAAATGTTTTTACCTGGGATACTAGTCTATATACTAATAGCGAGTTGTGCATAACAAATTTAGTTTGGTCAGTGTGAATAAAAGGACTGGGAACGAAATGTTCGTATGGACTGTTATAAAGTGACATTTTAGGTCGTGCGTAACTGAGTTGTCGAGATATAGGCGATATTAGTATTATAGGAGTAGCGCGACGTCAGTGGGCACATTGCATTGCACCCTAAATAGAACGCGATATTTAAAGGCAAATATCTCGAGAACCAATGGGAATAACTGACGTCACTTTGGGCGTGCGATATTGGCGATGGGGTGACGAAAAAATTGGGTCTAAAACTTTTTGGGGACGGGTGTGACGTCATTAGAATTTTTGATCGAGGATATCTCCGTAACGGTACATCGTACGCAGACGATCCTATACATTTTCTTGATCAGGTTTTCGAGCTCAACAACATAGTGATACTTATTCTTAGCAATTATGTGATCTTATTTTTCGTCACCCCTACATTTTGAAAGAGGTAGAGCACGGGTGGTGTGAACTCATATGGAAAGTGAGCCGGTAAAATGTTTTTACCCGGGATACTTTTGTATGATGTGATATAACAAAGGCAGAAGAATTTAATACTTTTTATGCAAATGTAGGTCATAATCTAGCAGATTAAAATTGCCAAAACAAACACAACTTTGAAGAATACCTGAAGGGAAATCACTCAATACTAAGAGATGACGAAGTTATGTTTCATGAAAAAGTTGCATTCAATAACTTTAGCAGAGTAAGCAGGAATAATGCGATTGGAATTGATGAGATTACAAGGTCGTAATAAAAATACCATTGTATAGAATATTTCAAAGATAATAGAATTGCGACACTGTTTGATCCTCAGATATTGCTTTGAAAACTTAAGCATTATGGGATTATAAATAATACAATATTCTAAAAAATTATCTAACTGAAAACAGCATGTAACTTATCCTAACAAAAGTCTCTCCATAAACATAATGTGTGGTGTACCGTAGGGCTTAATATTACGGTTTTTAATTTACGTGAACGACTTTGTGAATTTCTCATTAAAGCTTAATAAACAGGTTCCTTTCAAATTCCGAATCTTTTTAATGGAAATGAATGAAGACATGCTTGCATAAGTTACATTTCAGGCAAACAAATTATCATTAAAAATGTCAAAAAGACTAAATTTTCGCTTTCTCCTTTATCTAGAAAAAAACGTCATATTCCAAATAATCTTCCAAACTTATGAATAGAGAGCCCGGCGTCCTGACTCTTCTTTTCCTCTGCTGGATATTTCTTATGCTGACATTTTTCATTCCAGAGAGAAAAGAGAAAAGTTCTCCTCAATCGCTTTTAAAACATTTAAAACGTGAAATGTAAAAATGTAAAAACCTGTATAAAGTTTTTACCCAGGATACTAGTCTATATACTAATAGCGACTGTGCATCCACTTTTTAGTTCGGTCAGTGTGAATAAAAGGACTGGGAACGAAATGTTCGTATGGAAAATGTTATAATAAAATTTTAGATCGTGCGTAACTGAGTTGTCGAGATATAGGCGATATTAGTATTATAGGAGTAGGGCGGCGTCAGTGGGCACATTGCATTGCACCCTAAATAGAACGCGATATTTAAGGGCAAATATCTCGAGAACCAATGAGAATAACTGACGTCACCTTGGGTGCGCGATATTGGCGGTGGGGTGTCGAAAAATTTGGGTCTAAAACTCTTTGGGGACGGGCGTGACGTCATCAGAATTTTTGATGGACTATATCTCCGTAACGGTAAGTCGTACACAGACGATCCCATACATTTTCTTGATCAGCTTTTCGAGCTCTACAATTTAGTGATATATATTCTTTGGGATTGTGTGATTTATTTTTTATCATCTCTATAATTTGAAAGAACACGGGTGAAGATGGGGATGTAACTTATCTAACTCATTGGGGACGGGTGTGACGTCATCTAAAAGTGAACCGGTAAAATGTTTTTACCCGGGATACTAGACTATATATTAATATTAGTTAAAAGTTGTTAAAATAACTGTAAAAGAGTGGTGTGTCATACAAATAGACAAGGAGATATGATTTTAGTTTTGCTTCAGTTTTATAATTAAAGATTGTCTTTATTGATAAAGAAAAATATATTTATTCCTGAAGAACCACAAAAGATTTTCGTGTACAGATTTATGTTATATGAAGTCATTATTAAATATCTTTTGTAATCCATGCAGTTTCTTTGAAATGCGATTAAATTGGACATGAAGATAACCCTTTCGACCTTCGTGAAAGCTAATTAACTTATGCGAACACGGAAAGTTTCTTTCGGGTTGTACTGTAGATTGCAACTTAATGGGAATTGCATCGGTAAAAACGTTTTACCCGGGCAGCTTATGGGGAAAGTGAACCGGTAAAATGTTTTTACCCGGGATACTAGTCTATATACTAATAGCGACTGTGCATAACAAATTTAGTTCGGTCAGTGTGAATAAAAGGACTGGGAACGAAATGTTCGTATGGACTGTGATATAGTGACATTTTAGGTCGTGCGTAACTGAGTGGGCCCATTGCATTGCACCCTAAATGGAATGCGATTTTTCGGGTCAAATATCTCGAAAACCAATGGGAATAACTGACGTCACTTTGGGCATGCGATATTGGCGATGGGGTATCGAAAAAATTTGGGTCTAAAACTTTTTGGGGACGGGTGTGACGTCATCACAATCTTTGATCGACGATATCTCAGTAACGGCACGTCGTACAAAGACAATCCCATACATTTTTTTGATCAGCTTTTCGAGCCCTACAATTTAGTGATACTTATCCTTTTGGATTGCCTAATTCTATTTTCGGTCACCCCTATATTGATAGGAAAATCACGGGATGGTGGTAACTCATGGGGAAAGTGAACCGGTAAAATGTTTTTACCCGGGATACTATCTTCTTATACTAATACGCAATCTTGCTTTTTTCTTACCTAACTTTGAAAGAAAGAACGTTAGGGAAATTTTCTCGGGAAGTTCGTCAATGGATATTTGTTTATGTTTGTTCCGTATTAGTATAAGGCACTCTGGCTTAGTGCTTATAATTGTTTTATGATATATAATACGTTAGGGAAGACATGATATAGCATATTAGGCGGAGACTTCGAGTTACAATCGAACGTAGCAGCTATTGACAACGAATGTAGAATAGTTGTTTGAAGAAAACAAGAAGCGTTTGTTTACATTTTTAAAGACGAAGTAATAATAAGAAACATGCATAAAAAAGACAATTTTTTTTCACGAAGCATAGTTTTTACATATTTACGACTTATATATAATGTTGAAGGTATAAGACATATCAAACGGCATTTTATCCAGTTTCGGTTGTTTTTTTTAGATTTCCAGAGAAAAGAAAGTTTTTAGTATTCCTATTGTATTCCTATTGTTTTTAGTATTCCTATTGTACTATTAGTATTCCTTATGTATCTGGTATCAGTAATGCTTTACAAAGAATATTCCGTGCACACAACATCAAATGCAGATTTCGATCAACGGAAACTCTTCGTAACATATTATCTCATCCGAAAGACAAGATCTCAATGAACGACACAAATAACGTGATATACCAAATTCCATGTAGTGATTGTGAATCAGTTTATATAGGAGAAACAAAAAGAACATTTGAGCAACGCATCAAAGAACATATGCGAGCCGTACGGAATGGCGATGTAACCAAAAACGAAATTGCTGACCACTGTTGGACTAATGACCACAAGTTTGATTGGGAGAATAGAAAGATCCTTGACAAGGAAAAAGGATGGACTGCTCGAAAAGTCAAAGAGACTATATACAGTGTCAAAAACAATTCCAGTATTAATAGTACATCGTATAATGTTCCTGCGATATGGTTTCCAGCTCTACGCAAAACAAATTATTGACATTGCTTCCTTCCAGGTCCGAAATATTGACATTGCTTCCTTCCAGGTCCGAAATAATTTCGATCCTAATTTCGATCCTACTGAAAACATATATAAACTTTACATCATTCATTTACAAACGCCCGATGATGACAGTAGTAACTGTCGAAACGTCGCAAACAAAAACAACCGGTCTATGACATGATAAACTCTAATTATATATTATGAATACTAGACTGACAAACAATATAAATATATTCAATTTAAAAGAAAGAAAATTTAGTAAAAACTGTGTTGAGCATGGTATTTTTTAGTACAATGATAGAAAGAAGAAAGTCAAGAAGGTATAAAAGATTAGAGATTTGATTAATCTGTTGGTTTTGGCCGTGATTAGTTAATACCGATGGCGTTTTTCTAAATGGCGATCTCTCTGTTCATGGAATTTATAGAGAAAGAAAACTCAGCTTTGAAGAAAGACACATTATTCGGAGGTATGATTCTTTTTAAGATTTAATTAATACCTTATATCTTACATATGTAAATCTGTATATATTCCAAAAGTTAATTCTGCGATGGGTATTGTAGTGTGGGGTGAGTGAGATATTTTACAATTTGTGAATATTTTTATCTGAGATTTAGTATTGATAATTATATATCTGTTCACCACAAAGTATGAAAGTATTTTTTTGATTGACTATAAAGTTAGAAAGTGAAAAGAATTAAGAATTGGTTAGGATTCAGAAGTCGAAAAAATACAGCCTTTTATTTAAATTTTTTTATTTTATTAATTTTTTTTGTAGCAAGTTGTTTGAGGGACTTGGAACTATGACGTCATTATCATGACGTTAAAATGTATTGCCGACTACATGTCGGTCACAATTGAATTTGTGTGCATTTTTTCAGTAACTCATGGGGAAAGTGAACCGGTAAAATGTTTTTACCCGGGATACTAGTCTATATACTAATAGCGACTGTGCATAACAAATTTAGTTTGGTCAGTGTGAATAAAAGGACTGGGAACGAAATGTTCGTATGGAAAATGTTATAATAAAATTTTAGATCGTGCGTAACTGGGTTGTCGAGATATGGGCGATATTAGTATTATAGCAGTAGCGCGACGTCAGTGGGCACATTGCATTGCACCCTAAATAGAACGCGATTTTTAAGGGCAAATATCTCGAGAACCAATGGGAATAACTGACGTCACTTTGGGTGCGCGATATTGGCGGTGGGGTGACGAAAAAAATTTGGGTCAAAAACTTTTTTTAGGACGGGTGTGACGTCATTAGAATCTTTAAAAAGCTGATCAAAAAAATGTATGGGATCGTCTGTGTACGACGTGCCGTTACTGAGATATCTTCGATCATAGATTCTAATGCCGTCACACCCGCCCCCCATAAGTTTTAGACCCAAATTTTTTTTCGTCACCCCATCGCCAAAATATCGCGCAACCCATGAACGTCGGTTATCCCCATTGGTTCTCGAGATATTTGCCCCTAAGCGTCGCGTTCTATTGGGGGTGCAATGCAATGTCCCCCGTGCCAAAAAATTAATATCGCGTCATTTGCTACTACTAATATACTTAAACTGAGAAAAACGATTGTCACAGCATCGTGGTTTTATGCGCTCCTCATGAGAAAATGACCGTGAAATTTATGAAAATGTACCACTCTCTAAAATAAAAGTGGGACGCACACTCGCTATTAAATCACACAATCCAAAAGGATAAGTAGTACCACGCTATAGAGCTCGAAATGCTGGTCAAAAAAATGTAAAATAAAAGTGGTATGCACGCCTCGCTATTAGTATATAGATACATTAACCACGGTTGATGCAGAGCCTCGGATCCAGCCTATCAAGACTGAGGCTATAACTGTGGACAAAACAACTTGGAATTACGGACGGACGGACGGACGGACGTACAAACACTAATGAAAGATCAGCTGCTTTCCGCACTGACCAATGTGCTTTTGTAAATATAGTCTAACTAGTATCCCGGGATAAAAACATTTTACCGGTTCACTTTCCCCATGAGTTACTGAAAAAATGCACACAAATTCAATTGTGACCGACATGTAGTCGGCAATACATTTTAACGTCATGATAATGACGTCATAGTTCCAAGTCCCTCAAACAACTTGCTACAAAAAAAATTAATAAAATAAAAAAATTTAAATAAAAGGCTGTATTTTTTCGACTTCTGAATCCTAACCAATTCTTAATTCTTTTCACTTTCTAACTTTATAGTCAATCAAAAAAATACTTTCATACTTTGTGGTGAACAGATATATAATTATCAATACTAAATCTCAGATAAAAATATTCACAAATTGTAAAATATCTCACTCACCCCACACTACAATACCCATCGCAGAATTAACTTTTGGAATATATACAGATTTACATATGTAAGATATAAGGTATTAATTAAATCTTAAAAAGAATCATACCTCCGAATAATGTGTCTTTCTTCAAAGCTGAGTTTTCTTTCTCTATAAATTCCATGAACAGAGAGATCGCCATTTAGAAAAACGCCATCGGTATTAACTAATCACGGCCAAAACCAACAGATTAATCAAATCTCTAATCTTTTATACCTTCTTGACTTTCTTCTTTCTATCATTGTACTAAAAAATACCATGCTCAACACAGTTTTTACTAAATTTTCTTTCTTTTCTCTGGAAATCTAAAAAAAACAACCGAAACTGGATAAAATGCCGTTTGATATGTCTTATACCTTCAACATTATATATAAGTCGTAAATATGTAAAAACTATGCTTCGTGAAAAAAAATTGTCTTTTTTATGCAGGTTTCTTATTATTACTTCGTCTTTAAAAATGTAAACAAACGCTTCTTTTTTTCTTCAAACAACTATTCTACATTCGTTGTCAATAGCTGCTACGTTCGATTGTAACTCGAAGTCTCCGCCTAATATGCTATATCATGTCTTCCCTAACGTATTATATATCATAAAACAATTATAAGCACTAAGCCGGAGTGCCTTATACTAATACGGAACAAACATAAACAAATATCCATTGACGAACTTCCCGAGAAAATTTCCCTAACGTTCTTTCTTTCAAAGTTAGGTAAGAAAAAAGCAAGATTGCGTATTAGTATAAGAAGATGGAGAACCTAATAGATAGATGTCAAAATGATGTTTTTGTATTCTTTCTGTATATTATCATGTTCAAAAGTGACCAAATTGATTGAAAAACAACATCGATATAGCAAGTAATATCGCATTTGCTGCATGTCGATGTTTGCTGCATAGATACGAATTTGGATTGGCTGAAAATGATGATTGACGGAAGTGGTCTTCAGGGAACAGAAAAAAGTAGAAATGATTTTTACTTTCTCAGGGACTAGAGCAATAATGACATTGCGAATGCCTAGAACTGAGCCCTCGGATGCTCAAAAATCGCTAAATGGAGATCCGGCTAAAGACATTTTCGATTAATTATCCATTTGTATATGAACAATTATGATCTTGTAACTTTTCATTATTTATTCGATGACTTTTATTATCATTCGATGGCTTTCGATTTCATTCGATGGATCCCATAGCAACGGATAAATAAAAAGTGTTTGCCGGAACCGATAGCCTCGTTGTAAGATCGTGAGTACATCAGAAAGTATTAGTTCAAGGACCCTAAATATATATTAGTTAGTTGTTTTTTTTTGCAAACGGCTCTCCATAAATCAATTGCATATAAATAAAATTTCATATTATTGTAATTATTTAATAATTATTTATTTAAATTTATTAATTTTATATTTTTCCTACCTCGAGTCATCAATATTGTAAAATGACAATTGTAACTCGAAGTTGTGAAATCATAACTTCTAACTCGAAGTATTTCACTCGAAGTGGTAACTCACAGACTACCCCCTCTCCCTCTCCCCGTTACTTTTTCTTTGTTTTTACTTTTTCATATTTACGCACAAATTTTCTTTACTATTTAGTTAACGACAGTTTACGATGGCTACGCAGATGTCAATGAAACGAATTTTAACGCAAAGTGGATCATTTCGGATGATTCACATGAGCTGCTCAAGTAGAGCATTACCAACAGATTTCTTTCAAAAATCGCTACCTTTTCTTCCATTACCAACACTTGAAGATAGCATGTCTTTGTATCTTGACCGAAGAAAGGCTGTTTTAAGTACAAAATCTTTCAAGGAATTAGAAAAGTTAGGAAACACATTTATGCAAGGAAATGGAAAAAAGCTTCATGAACAGCTTGTCAATATTTACAGAACCGATAAGTTTACATACTACGGAGGAGAGAACTTCATCAAGGATATCCTGTATAGAAGAGATCCCATTATCAAGCAGAGTGGCGGTACCTTCATATGGAATGTTGGCCCGGAAGACTCTCAGTTGGTTCGTGCCTCTAAATTGATTTACTCGTCAGGAAGAGTCTCAAATTCTTTGAAAGATAATTCTTTCCCACCAGTTGTAATGAATTATAATCCTCTTTTTGAAGGGGTTCTGAAACAAACCAACGAGAACTATCGAACTCAGGTTCCTATGGCACTAGGTATGATACCATTTGATATGAAGTCCTACCCAAAGATTGTTGGTAGTTCCAGAATACCAGGATTAGAAAGAGATACCATTAAGACGAATGAGAAGTCCAAAAATTACGTGATTATCAGAAATGGTCATTTGTTCACGTTTGATTTGATAACTGATAATGGGAGCGTTATTGATGTTAATGAAATTCATGCTACACTGAAAAAAATCAAAGAAATGTCCAATACTCCTTCATCATTTCCTGTTGCTGCACTCACGAACTTGAAACGTACAACATGGGCGAAATACCGTAACCATTTGTTGACTGATGAACATAATGCCAATTTGTTACAAATCATTGAAGAATCTATTGGAGTTCTTTCTCTTGACGACAGTTTTGAAGAAGATGATTTGGAAAAGAACATCCATATCGGTAAATACCCAGGAAATCGTTGGTTTGATAAAGCAGCATTTCTCAGTGTTGATGAGAGTTCTGGATATACTGGACTTGGAGGCAATAGTGCTGAATGTCATGCAGCAGTAGGGGCTGACGTTATTGAAGCATTACGTAAAGCATACCGTAATATTGAATATTACAATAACGCTGCTTCAGAATCATCGACATTAAAGCATTTACAATTTAATATTGACGATCGCCTCCATTTGGCAATCGAAGAATCAAAGAAAGCATACTCTACATTGCGTGATGGTTTTCAATGTGTCCCATTTGCAAGAAGCGACATAAACAATAGCATGTTTAAGAGACGCTTTCTCAATCCAAGTTCCATGATCCAACTTGCTTTGCAAATATCCCTTATAAAGTTGTTTGGTAAACCACACCCACAATGTTCACCTATACTGACACCGACATTTATCAATAGTCATAGTTTCTATGCAACAGAACCGACCACACTCATGGCGGATTTGGCGCAAAGATTCGTTCTTGAAGAAAAATTGGATATGGCTGCAGTTAGAAATTACTCGGAAGCTTTTTTCTCAAACATCTTACAAGCGAGAATGGGTATTAATTTGTTTGTGCAGCATTTGGATACACTATTTGAGATCGCATTGAAAACGAACAAATTGTGCGACTTTCTTAATAGTCGAAGACTCGAAGACCCAAGTACTCTGAATATTGTAACGATTCCCCAAAAGGTTGCTAAAAATGTGATATTTAGTGAAGGTGAAGGTGGTTTAGGATTTAGCTACGTGTTTAATAATGAAGGAATGAATGGAATCTTTATGTCGGTTGAAAAGCAGGGACCACCCATCAAAGAATTCTCGAAGCTGTTTTTTGAAACATTAGAACGACTTATTCATCATATTTCTAAGTAAATCATGCTAAATATTTCGTCACCCCCATATTCCATATTCTGGATTTCTAAATACCTTATCGGTAAAAAAAAGTCAGCAAAAATAAAAAGTCGGCAAAAAAGTTAGTCGCTTAGACAAAAATTAGTCACTTTTTGCCGACTAATTTCCAGACAAAAAAAAATACAAAGAAAAAAATACATGAACGAACATTGTTGGTCAGCGCCGCGAGGCAGCTGATCTTTCATTTCCCCTTGTGTCCGTTAGTAACATCGCAGTTCTTTGCGCCCGCATACAACGCCCCCAATTATGTTTTCCATTTCAAATCAGAAAGTTTGACTTCCTTTCTACCAAAACTTTTAGCACAAATCGATTTTAGAAGCAAACTGTCATGTACTTTTTGTAATGTTATAATTGCCATTGAATACCACTACGTCTCTCGTGGCTCTTCCATTCCTACTCCAACATATCAACACCCTGAATTCAAACAAATTGCATTTTGGGAATTTGCACGACTTCTCCAACTCCAGTGTACTCACAAAAAGGAAGCAAATAGCACGTTGTTTATAATAGTTATCAGCTAGTGAAATCAAAGTTGCGTTTCATTTCACATTATTCAAGTTGTCTTTGTCATTTTGATGATCTCTGCACTGTGTGGAGCTGCCTGAAAGTCGTCATATCCTCTCGCTAGTAGGCAAGTATACATTTGGCTAGCTAGTTAGCTGTAGTTTTTCATCTTATTATTTCGTTATGTAATGGTCTTAAGCCTGCTTTTGATGCCTTTGTACCCTCATAGTGTTGAATTTTGTGTGTTGTGGTTCTGCACAAACATATATTTAGGTTCTGTCACTAAGCTAAAAATGGCAAATAGCATGCTATGAATTTTACAAATGGCAACCTGCAAAAAATTTACAGAAGATTCAAATTGTGTGAAGATACATTATCCATTTTAAAAATATGTATAACTCTAATCATACTCCTGTTTCCTTCAAAGAAAAATGTTTTGTATTATTTCCGAACAACCAAGTATATATCTAGAAAAAGCCATGACAGTATAAAAACAGTTTTTTGTGGCCCTCAGTGCACCATCTGAAAACTTTTGCTGTATATTAAAAAAGGAAATTAAAATAGTTATGTCAACTGCCATTCTTTAAAGTAAAAGAAAACAAAAGAATCCCCTAACCTTAAAGCTGTTTTGATATTGCCAAACAAGATACAAAGATTTAAGCTTTTTGATTATGATTTTCAATTTGAGAATATACCTTTAAAGAAATTAATTGCGGAAGAAATTCTGAGAAATTTGAAAATAAAAGGTGATTGCAATTAACGAGATAGAGAAATTGTATGAAAGTATACTTTACATCTTAAATACCCTCAGACATTCATTCATTGATAGAGATTTTTACTTTTTAGTTGTCAACCTTTGGTTTATCCTTATAAGGGATGGAAAAACTTGCTCAAATTAGTGAAATGCAAAAAATAAATTTGCATTTGCTACTTTTCAAGTCTTCAATTCCAAACATTTTTCTTGTAAAAACTTATTCTGCAATCAATTTTTTCCTTGAAGGTAGTAATATTGTAAGTTAAAAACTTCATAAATATCAATATTGTTTTAATACACTTGATGCAAAGTAAAAGGCGATTGGATATATAATTTTGAAAAAAGTCTATGGTAAAACAGTGCACATATATCTTTACATTAAGGGGATTAAATTTCTTGGGCCAATACAACAGATTTGTAATATCTTAAACATATTTAATTTCGTGGTATTAAATTTCGCAAAGATTTAATATCACAATTTTTTTGGAAAATTTGCATAGATAAAAATAGACTGTTGAATTATTTAGATATAAAACAAAAAAATGCAAAATCAGGCAAAAATTGCAAAAATGTAAAAATTGCAAAATTGTTCATTCATTCATTCAAACATTGTTCACTCTGTGCTTTACTTTAGGAACATTTTCGATATCTTTGAGTGATTATTGATTGATTTAAAATGTAAATGGTCCAAGATGATGTTAAGGTATTACTATGACATAAAACAATTAATATGGCAATTTGCAAAATTTAATGCTCGCCAAAAATTTATTTTCAATAATATTTCGCAATTGCAAAATTAAATATGTTTAAGAAAATCATTTCGGTCTACTGGCAAAAATGCAATGCTCAATTATCACTTACATAAGATGGTAAAGTGCCCAAAAACTGTCATGATCTTGTGATTACCAAAATAAAATCCAAATCGTGACAGTATGTTTAACAAAAAAAGCGGAAAAAATAAGGAAGCAGATGCTGACAAAGATATTAAAAAAGATGACGAAGTGTTAACTAAGTGTTAGCATTGTTAATTGCTTTTATCTGCTTTATAAGGTTTCTCCAGTAATTTTTGGTGTTGTATCCAGTCCTGTAGCATTAGAATGTACTACCACAAACAAATTACCTTCATTGTGGGCCATATTTGGTTTTGAAAGTGTAAATTCTCTTTTTAAATGTTGTAACCTTAATTTATTAATTTGTGAGTGTATTTTTATTTTCGTGAGCTAAAAAAGATTGTATTTTGTGAGTACTAATTTTTGTGAATAACAAGTATTTGTAGATTTTGTCGGTTTAAAATTTATAAAACTATTGCAGGTTTTACCATTATTGAATAACTCTAGTTTAGTGCAGAACAACAACACACAAAACAAATATATAAATGCAGAAACAACTGTTTTAAACTTTTTTTTTTTTTTTAAAAAAAAAAAAAGAAACAAGCAAAAAGCATATTATTTTGTTTTATATATTTACTTTCTCTATTTTTTTAAAACATGACTTTCAAGTATGTTACGTGTATTAAATTTGCTAAAATTAGTGCACTCGAAAATTAGTACACTTACGTAAGTTTGACATGCACACTGGGGCCCAAATCAGCTTGCAAGGGTAAAGGTTTTAATATCAACTTGTCCATGTCATGCGGTGTTGTACATTTTGGCCAATATATGAGAAATCCCAAAACAACACCGTTGAATTGTTCTTAAAAGCAAATTTTAATGAAAGTATAAACTTCCCTTTTTGTCAAATTTTGATGACCAAGAAATTTGAAACAACAACATCTAATTAACCTTAGTTCCATTACATTTTCTTTTTATTAGTACATTAAATTTTCTGATGAGGCCGTGTTACCATATTGTAAGAAATTTTCGCGGAATTATTTTTTTTCCATTTTGCTCCCAAATCGCGAAATTAAATTCCGCGAAATGAACGGAAAGTTGCCCGAACGCGAAAATAAATTCCTCGAGACTCATAAAATTTAAAAAAATTCGTAAAAAATTCGTAAAAAATTCGCGGAATTTATTTTTGCAAGCGGGCAATTTTCCTTCAATTTAGTGGGATTTAATTTCGTGATTTGGGGGTTAAATCGCGAAAATAAATTCAGCGAAAATATCTTACCGCGAAATTTTCTTACAATAAGGTAGGCCATATTCAACCACAATCGCTTTTTGTCTGTATACTCCGTGGTGTTTTCGAAGATTGTATCTAACGACAATTCTTTGTGCGTAAAAATGCATTGGTATTATATTAATCCGTTCTTTTTTTAGGAATCGGAAGCTACTTAGCTGAGGAAAAAGCAGATACCTCCATTGAGGGCCGCCTAATTGGTGGAAACAAAGGTTCACGGAGGTGAACGCGCAAGAAACTCCAAGCTCTCAAACTCTAAGCACTCAAACTTCAAGTTCTCAAAGTCCGAGTTTTCAAACTCCGAAAAGGCAACTGAAGCTTGTAATCGAAACTGAAATATTACTTCTAGAAAACACTTTGATAGTACTGAAAAACATCAATAGAATAATTGTTATCAATAAGTGTAGTTTCCAAAGGCTAAAAGTAAATAAAGGATTACTTTCAGTTACTTCCGAATTTTTACGTTGTCTGAGATGATCTCTTTTGTAGCATATCGCGTCTCAATTGACAGTTACTGTGCTAGAACCCAAATTTCGCAGGCTCACAAGGTAATTGTAAATTATATCAGCTTAAAGGTGGTTGCTTTCGTTTTAAGTGGTATATTCATGCTATACACGCGTTTGCGTCATGATAGTCTAATCTTGATTCTCGCTGGCGATATTGAACTGAATCCCGGGCCCGCTTTTCCTGACAAATTAATTTGTGGCTCATTTAATCAAGGTGACCAACGTTTTAAGGAATCTGCTTGGAAACAATGCACATGCAATGCGCTTTGGTCCATTTGTTACTCAGTCATGAAGAATTTGCGTTTTTGGTCTCAATGGGATTTAGACTACCTATTAACATTAGGAAATGAACTATACGAGACATTAGGCTTCTCGAGGTATCTTTCTTTTGATGATTTACCTGATCGAGTACGATTTAATGGTGCTGAGTTGCTACTCACGAAACACGAAATAATAACAGGAGAATTAAATTCCAATAGCGTTAATTTCCTCCATCTTGAAAATGGCAGAGGCACAATTTTGATTGCCGAGGGCTTTGCAACATCTCTGTTTTCTATGAATGGAAACACTTACTACATTTTCGATTCACATTCTCGCCATCCTGTCACTCGTTTACCAGATCCTAATGGTGTGTCTGTTTTAATGCAATTTTATACCTACAAGGGTACCGAGGACTACGTTAAGAATCTTTATCTAAACGCGTGTCAAACTGATAGTGTGTATTATCAAATGCAGTGTTTTGATGTCTCGATTAGTAGCGCTGAATTAAAGGAGGCTCAAAAGGTCGTAAGAAACGAAAAGTCTCGTGATGGGGTGAGGAAACGTAAATTACAAGCTTCTCTGGGTGAGAATGAAACAAACAAGGCTAAATCACGAGCTAATTATATGCAAAATTATCGCTCAGGCATTTCTTTTGAGCGTAAATCTGAACTTAGGGAAAAGAATCGAGAATATAAGAGAAATCAACGAGCTATTCAATCAGAAGAAATAAAATTTGCATTACGACAAAAAGATCGGGTTCGTAAACAAAAGCAACGGGCAACGCTTTCTAGAGCGAAAAAAGAAGATGTCTGTGTTCGTAATGCAATAAGATGTTTCAAAAAAATAATAAAGCAAGGGCCTTTTTACATTTGTGTATGCTGCAATAGAACTTTATATAAACAATCTGTTCGGATATTTTACAAAAATGTATATGATAATGTGGATGCAGGCATTTTTACTTACCGTAAGCTTAGCTTCGACGGGAGAGAATACATCTGCCAAACATGCCATTTAAAATTAACTAAAGGTAAAGTTCCCTCTCAAGCTGTTGTTAACGATTTGCAACTTTTTGATTTGCCAAATAACTTTATTGATGTTCGCAAACTTGAAAAAGCAATTATTTCAAAAAGGTTGCTATTCAAAAAGATCACTATCATGCCTAAAGGACAGTCTCCAAAAATGAAAGGCGCTATTTGTAATGTTCCTATCAGGGCTGATGAAATCTGCAACATTTTACCACGAGGATTGGATAACAATGGAATAGTTCAAGTTTCTTTGAAGAAAAAAATGTCATTAAAATCTAGCGTTCTTTTTGAAGCAGTAAGACCTGATGTTGTCAGAGAGATTTTGATGTACTTAAAACAAAATAATAGATTGTATTCTGACATTGAAATAAATCTTGATAATGTGCCTCATTCCTGGATTGAAGAAATAAATACTACATTCGATAATGAAGTTCATTTTGTAAACGAAAGTCAAATTCCCCATGTCAAACAAGCTGATGAAGAAGAAGAAGAAGAAGAAGCGAATCCGTTAGATCAATTTCGATTGACTGCATCTGAAACTGCTTACGTGCCTGAAATTGCTTACGAAGTCATCGATGATGCAACAGTAACTATTGCACCAGGAGAAAATAAGCAACCTTTGTCTATAATATGTGATGAAGATTGTGAGTTACTTGCACACCCATGGTTGTTTCCGACCGGGAAATTTGGATATAGACATGAAAGAAAAGAAAAGTTAAGTCCCTGTAAATATTTCAATCAAAGATTATTAAATTATAAACAAAAATTTGCTTCGGACTCTGATTATATATTTTTTGCGCAGTCTCTGACTCAACATTTGAATTTGAATAGATGTATCAACATTGCCATGAAAAAAATAAGATCTGACGGATTAACAGCTGGCGAAATTTCACAAAATTTCAAACAAAAAATTGGAGAACTAATAGCTAATGACGAAGCATTCAATTTCATGAACACTTTAAAAGGAACTCCTGCGTATTGGAAACGGTTTCTTTTTGAAGTACTAGCCATGGTTAAACAACTGGGATTACCAACTTATTTCATGACCCTTTCTTGTGCAGATCTTAGGTGGAATGAGTTAGTTGAAATTATAGGGAAATTAAACGGTATGAATTTAACAACAGAAGACATTGGAAATTTGAATTATTTTGAAAGAACTAAGATTCTTAACAGTAACCCAGTTCTTTTGGCCAGACATTTTCAATTCAGAGTTGAAAATTTTTTCAAGTATATAGTTTTAAAAGGACCTTTCGGTAAAGTTATTCATTATGCTATTCGGGTAGAATTTCAAGTGCGAGGAAGTCCCCATGTTCATTGTTTACTGTGGGTTGAAAATGCTCCTGTTTTATGTGAGCAAAATAAAGACGAATATGTTGCTTTCGTAGATAGTGCAATCAAATGCCAACTGCCTGAACAACATGATAATGATCACTTGTTTGATTTGGTAAAAACATACCAAACACATAGTCATTCCAGGTCTTGCCGAAAATATAAAAATGTTGATTGCAGATATTCTTTCGGCAAATTTTTTACAGAAGAAACAAGACTTGCACGGCCAATTTCTGAAAACTTGACTCAGGAAGAGAAAGTTAGAATGTTGCAAATACGAAAAGAACTTTTAGGTAAAGTCCAAAAATATATTAATGAAAATTTGAATCCAAAGCATCGTAACATCCACGACCATGCAAAGGATAACTACGACCCACCTAAATCGATTGATGAAATATTAGCCGTATTAAACATTGAAAAAGCAGATTATTACCGTTCACTTGAAGTGTCACCTGATAATAGTTATCAAATCCATTTCAAACGATCTCCTGATTCTTGTTTCATAAATAATTATTTTGAAGATGGTTTACTTGCATGGGAAGCAAACATTGACATTCAACCTGTATTAGATTATTACAAGGCCGTAGCGTATATGTGTGCATATCTCTCAAAATCTGAAGATGAATCTACGGAAGCCATGAAACAAGCAGCTAAAGAAGCATATCAGACAGGACAAACTGCTTATGAGAAAATGAAATCTGTATCTAAGGCTTACAGAACTCACAGAGAAATGTCAATTCAAGAAGCAGTTTCAATTGTTTTGCCAGAAATTTGGTTACGTAAGACATGTCCTGCAGTCACTTTTGCAAACAGTAACCTTCCTGAAAATCGGTATCGTGTTTGTCGAAGCTAAGAAGAAATAGCTAATATGCCTGATGATGAAACTAATATCTTCAAAAGAAATATGTTAGACCGCTATATAGATAGACCAGATTCCTCTTTTAAAAAGGGAAAATACGCAGTTATGGAGGATCTCTGTTACGCCGAATTTTTATCCAATTATATCTTGGATGCAAAAGTAACATATGAAGACGAAAACGACTGCCAGCCAGACCTTCTTGAAGATTTATTGGTAGATGGAGAAAACTCACGATTGCCAGCATCTGTTCCACTGATGTCATCACAAGAACGTGTTAAATTAAGGAAAACCAAATGTGTATTAAGATTCCATGTACCTAACAAAATAACGAAACCAGAAGCCTATGCCCATCATATGTTGTTCATGTTTTATCCTTTCCGAAATGAAACTGAATTAAATGCTACGCTTTCTGGAACATATACAGAGAAAATGTTAGATCAAAAAGTTTTAGATGTTATCAACGCTAATAAATCAATCTGTGAACCTTTCGGGGAAATAGTCGATAATGCTTTTGTTCATTTCAACGAAAGCAATGCGAACGGATTAGATGCAGCTGGTGAACAAGAAAACGACTCTGTAAGAGATGAGCTAGAAGAAAATGCAACTGATGATATTGATGAGCAAAATTATTGTGGAGCACCAGCTCATACACCATTAACAGTTTCTGATGATGAATTAAACGAAAGAATCCGTTCTTTAAACAAGAAACAGAGAAATATTTTTGATTTCATAAACAAATGGGCAAGACAGACAATGCAGTCTTTACGAATCGAGGGAGCACCAACCCCGGATCCATTTCAAATGTTTATTACAGGAAGTGCTGGTTGTGGAAAATCGCATTTACTAACAACAATAAGAATATACCTACAAAAAGCTCTGTCTTACGGTTCGGGTGGTTTTAGCCAAGAAAGAATGTTAATGTTAGCACCAACAGGAGTAGCAGCAGTTAATATTGATGGATCAACTATCCATTCAGCTTTAGGAATACTACCCGATCGAACCAGTGGTAAATGCGTGTCTAAGTTAAGTGACAAAAGAAGAAGCATGTTCAGGCAAAAGTATTCTGAACTGAAAGTGATAATTATTGATGAAATATCAATGGTATCAAATAAACTACTACTGTACATTCATCAAAGAATATGTGAGATATTCGGTTGCACTGAAGATCTGCCGTTCGCTGGAATATCAGTAATTGCTTGCGGTGACTTTTATCAATTACCACAAATTCAACAAAAACCTGTGTACGCAGAATATAATGATTATATGTTAAATATTTTTCCTTGTTGGCGATACTTTAAGATTGCTGAACTGACTGAAGTCATGAGACAAAGAGGTGATCAAACATTCATTGATCTATTAAACAACATTAGAATAGGTTTGCTTACAGACAAAGACAAGGAAATTTTACAATCTAGGAAAATTCAGACAGAGGATTCTAACTATCCAACGGACGCAATTCATATATGGGCTGAGAATGCTTTAGTTAACGAACATAACCAGAGAAAATTACGAGAACTTCCAGGTATTGAGTATGAAATCGAAGCCATCTATAAGTTACCTGAGCATATCACAGCAAACGTTTTAGAAAAAGTCAATCAACGAAATCAAATGGATACTGCTGGGTTGGCTCGCAAATTTTCAATCAAAATTAATGCAAAAGTGATGTTAACATGTAATCTTGATGTGGAAGATAAACTATGTAATGGTCAGATAGGAAAGGTTTACCATCTGAAGTTCGATCAAGGAGGAAACAACATCGTTACAATATATCTTAAAATGGAAGAAGAAGATATAGGCATGAAAGCAAAAAATGGTGATTCTTATGGAAGAGTTCACAATTTAGTCCCAATAAACAGAGTGGAAAAGGAGATAAAAATAAAGAAGAACAGTTTATCCTCACCGGTAATAAAAAGACTCCAATTTCCATTAGTTCTTTCCTGGGCTTGTACAGTACATAAAGTTCAAGGTAAAACATTTCCCAAAATAGTATTCAGTCTTGATATGCTTCGACAACGCCGATTCAATTCTGGTCAAGCTTATGTTGCCTTAAGTCGAGTAACATCCTTAGCCGGATTGTATATATTAGGAGATATTAATGAAAAGCATGTTACCACTGATCAAAGAGCGACTGCAGAGTACGAATTTATGAGAAGAAACCTATCTTTAGATTATACTATTACAGAAAATCTATCAGAAAACATCCTATCTATTTCATTACTCAATGTTCGTTCGCTTTCAAAACACGCTATTGACATTAAGCAAGATAATGGACTTATGAAAAGTAACATGCTTTGTCTCACCGAAACCCAATTAACCTCTGCCATGGACACAACACAAATATCAGACTCGTTAACCCCCTTTTCACTATCATTCAACAATACTAGTTATGACAAATTTTCAAACATCGCATTAGCTTATGATGAAAGTGTCACGTTAATCAATAGCATTTTCATTCCAGGAGCTTCTCTTTACACATTGCGTAAACCTTGTTTTTCCTCTAACCAACTGAATATAATCCTTTTATATCGAAAAAATAATTTACGCTTAGTAGACTTTTTATATCTTATCCGACATTTACGTTGCCAGGTTGACATGGTTCATATAATATTAGGAGATTCCAACCTTAATGCTCTGCAAGGAGATAACACAGTGGTGCATGGTTATTTGAATAATGGCTATATATTATTGAATAACACTGCAACTCATATTTCTGGATCACTACTTGATCATGTCTATGTCCACAAAGAATTTGCTCAATCTACTGATGTCGATGTTTCGACGCATTTTGTTTACTATTCAGATCATGACGCAGTAAATGTGACGATAAATCAAAAAGAAAATGCATAGATACATGATATTCATTTACCCGGTAATTAATCATTACTAAAAACCCTCTAAAAGGATATTAATCATTATCAACCATATAGACGCATCAAAACAAGGTGGGGTTGGATAGTTTGGCGAAATATATAAATGTGAAACTCGGGAAATGTGTATTAGCACCAACTGGGATCCAATAAAATGAAAGTAATATTCTTGTCGTTTGTTCTCTTGATCATATATCAGGCAGGGTTTGTAGTCATGATATAGTCGATGTATTTTTATTGTATTGGGAATTAACGATAACAAAAAGGAGCACTCCTATGATAATACCTGTAAGTTACTTCCAAGTAATCAAGAAAATCAGACAAATTAGGTTGACGCTTATGTTGTTCGAGTTGTTCCTCCCTCCTCCGGCAAGAGCCTGATGGACAAGACAACCTCGTTAGCCAAAGGCATTGGGGCGAATGGGAGTCTGGGCTAAAGGGACTGGTACTACATAATGGTAGAAGAAAGTCAATTTCCCCACATGTTTCTACATTGCTGTAGTATCGAAAGTATTGACACGAGGTAACGTCTTTTTTACTGCCTAAAGCCTTCTCTGCTTGGCACAAACTTTCTTCAATCACTTCATTAGTTTTTAAACAGGTATTTTCTGCTTCTATGCTATATATAAAGAGGCTGTAAGTGTTGTTAGCAGTGAGCCTTTTTGTACTAACTAAAAAAATCGCCCATCCTAATATTACTGTGGGTCAGGAATGTATTATCTACAAAGTATTCATAAACAACATTTGCCAACCATGTAAGTTGCCAATTGAGGTTAAAATCAGAAGTTGATTTAAGGATCTGAACTCTTCTTTACACGTTTTTTTTTTTATAAGAAAAATTTTTTTAAGAAAATGATAAGAAAATGAGCCTCAAAATCCTCAAAAACTTAAGAAAATTGTAAGAAAATCTCCAGCCTCAAAATTTCAAAATCATTGATTTTTCTAAAAGCACCTAAATTATTTTTTTTTATAATAATATTATAATTAACATCTGCCAAGTGTTGATAATAAAATGAAAAAATAACACTATAATTTCTCAAGTAAGTTTAGTATATGAATGGAAAAATTTAGAAAATAATTAAGAAAATCGCAGCCTCAATATAGTCATTTTCTTAAGAAAATTGAGCCTCAGGTCAAAAAATGGTTTTCTTATATAAAAAAAACCGTGTACTTTCGTTTCAACTTCAGGTAGAGTTTCAACTATAGCCAAATCTAGAATAGTATTAGAAATATGTCATCATTTTTTTTCCAATTCTTTTGTGATGCTTCAGCCATAACCCTGAATCCCTTATTTTCATAGATGTCGAAACGAAGAAGTACAGACCTCTTGTGCTATGTTGAGAGTGTTTCTCCACAGAAAGCTAACAAATGTTTCAATGTTAGACTGCAGACTTCCGCAGGGGAAACATCACGAGCTACCTGTTTTGATAAGGAGAAGTATCAACCATTCAAAGACAAAGCTGTGTCTGGTGAACCCCTTAAAATAAAGAATGCTGTTGTGCAGACACCTAATAAAAATGGAAACTTTGCTTCAGTTGTCATCAATAAGCGAACATCTTTGGTTGATGTGGATCCACTACAAGTATCCTTTTCAAAAAAGGAAGAAAACTATGTATATGTTAAATGTGCCGATGTTCAAACACTTGGTCAACTTGTTTGTATAAAAGCACATATCAATATTGATCACGCTAAAGTAAATATCATAACATCTGGTGTTCGTGAAAGTACGGTGATGAATGGGGCCATATTGTCTGATGAAAGTGGCAACATAAGGCTTTCATTATGGGAAGAATGGGTTCCATTCATTAAGCAACAAGTGTCCCAAGGAAACAGTCATTTTGAATTCAAGAATCTTTTTGTCAAGGAATTCAATGGTGACGTAGAATTGTCAACAACTGCAGATACTACACTCAATCCTGTTGATGCTTTTCAAGTGAAGCCATTGGAACTTCAAGAGGAGGCTTATCATGTAAAAGAATTTGATTCCATTCGGGATGTTGAATACCAATATATCTGTGCAACATGCAAGAAGGGTGTACCAGCTGTTGAACAAGAATTGGTTATTTGCAATACGTGCAATTCAACAATGAGATCAAAAAATCTTTCGAAAAGAGTTTCTATGAAAGTGTCCTTTCCCAATATTCAACAACAGTTTTTGCTAGATGCTGAACAGCTCAAACCATTCATAAACCATATTGATCCTACAAGTTTTAAAACTGATAAAGATGAACTTGTCATGAGCATGATGAAAATACAAAACTTTTTCTTGGTTGTGCAAGGTTCAAATGTTACTTTGAAGAAGGTAGATGGCTATGGGGACATGTCACCTGATAATTTCGAGGAAGATGAACATTCAGACCCTAATTGATTGTCTGATCTTAACTCTTGAGAAACATTTCAGAGATGGATGAGTAGTTTTATTTTGTTCTTGGTCTTGAATACATGCAGACCATATCTTTGTTATTTTGAAGTTTATGATTTTCTTCTCTATGTTATTTTTATATTCTTTTACCATTTTTGTTCATCGGTTTGTATGCATACAGCCATGTTATTTTGATATTTATCTTTTCATTGATCTTGTCTTTTTCTTTCATGTACATTTAGTACCCAAAAGTAAATCTCCAAGAATGCATTACTCTCAACTTTGCCCAGTTCGTATATTTGTCAGAACTGTGAGCTAGGTGATCTGTATTTCTTTGTGCCAGTCAGCTGATTTATTCATTTTGTGGTGTTAGTAAGTCAGGGTTTAATGTCAGTGTTTAAGTTGCAGTTCTGCGCCCAGTATGCGACGCCTTCAGAAAAACCGCTTTTTTACTTAGCCCGCTTGGTACGCCCAACATTGTTAATTTAGTCTGTGATGCGTTCAAAAGTTTAAGAACGTTTTTTAGAGCAAAGTTAGCCTTTGTTAAAGAATCCATACACACGTGTATATAGACTCTGCATTGAAACTTATGGTGCAAATCTTTTAAAATTTGCTTGGGTTATAAAGGTTAGGGTCACGCTATGACTCGTATTAGATGATACCTTAAGGGGAATAAATTTTTCGAATTTTGGCCAACATGCAGTCAACGCTGGTTATCTGGAATATCCGCCATCTCGAACTTTCACTACATGTTTTTTTTATATAAGCAATGAAAAATCCAAAATCAGGCTGGGATATGCTTACGCCGAGATCTTAATAAGGCTCAATTAATGCTTCCAAGATGCTTAAAACAAAAAAAAATTAATGGGATATGCTTATGAAAAACAGTCGAATCAGGCTGAAAGCATGTTTAATAGAACTGCAGCATTCGAATGTCAAAAATCGAATGTAATTATATTCGAAATTCGAGTGTTTCTACAATATTTTAATGATGAAACAAGGTCAAGTGTATAAAGTACGGTACTGTTCTCCTCTTTTCTTCTTCATACAGGAAAAAGATTACTGTAAAGCATTTTTGAAGGCTCGGCATAATGCTTAGCATATGCTTAAAATTTCCCCTTATCCGAGCCTAGATATGCTTATAAGCGCAATGCTTATATAAAAAAAAACATGTATGTCGAACTATTTTCTCGGTCCCTTCAAGCAGCAAAATTAATCCACGCAAAACCCACTCAAGTTTGGACTCGCTAAAATTTGTCCATGCAAAATTTAATTCCCTAAAGGTAACTCGCATTAGAGTTTTCACCAAAAAGATTGATGGTCGAACCTCTTGCAACCTTATTCTAAAGACTGAGATTGATATGACGTTATTTTCTTTGTAAAATTCAATTTGATAATTTGTTACATTGCGCTGACCTTCAAGCCGTCAGGCTCTTGTTTTATATTTCACTTTACGATTTCGTTATTTGCTTTTAAAGAAAAAATGTTTATATTGTGTTTTTTGTTAAGATTGGTTTAAAAATTGTAAAGATGAGCGTCATATATGCTGATACAATGTTGTTATACGTGTTCTCTTAACTGAAAATTTTCATCTCATATTAATATGAAATCAAAATCAATAATTATGAAATCAAAGAATAAGCAAAAAAAAAAAAAAAAAAAAAATGGCAACAAAAAAAAAAAGAAAATCGGCAAAAATTATTAGTCGACAAATGAGACTCAGTGTTGCTCTCTCTCTCTCTCTCTCACATGCTGATTTGTTGCTTGTTGACCATCTACGTGAGAAGACCAAATATGCGTAATTGTCTATTCACGTAGACCAGCGCGGGTTCTTCTTAAACCTATGGAACTTTTATTATAAGTTTCCCATCATCAGCAAGCAAAAAGAATGTCCCTTTTTGCTCTTTTTATTTTAGTGTTAGGTTTTGTTCTCAGTTTTTTTCCCTTGTTGTGCAAATCCAGTTGAGCCTGGGCTGTTGCTCAGCGGTTGCTTCGCGTTTTCGTGTTATAACAGATTTGAGCCTCATGTTGTTTAAGTGTTGAAACCCTAAGCGTGGCGTTCTTTTTGGGTATGTAATGTTTTCACATTGTTTTCCCAACTTATTTGGTAAATCCAGATTTAAATACGAAAGAAAAAAACATGCTCAAAGTGTTCTTAATATGGTAGGCATATATTCAGCCCTGGCGAGTAGTAATTATTCGAAAGCGGCGCTTACTTAAATTTCCCAATTCCGGTGCGGTGTTGAATGTTAAGAAAACGATATTGAAATTATCCTTTACGGAAGGGTACAAAAGCAAAAGTACAGGAGTCAATGATTGTTCCCTGAAAATTATCTTGACATTTTAATACATACACAAACAAAACATTCATACCTTCATAATGTAGATTAAAAAAAGAAAAAAATTCAACCAAACAAAACCCAAGAAAAGTTGTTGTTAAATACTACTTCTAGATCTTAACTGAATTCGCAACTTGTTAAAACCATCTCGACGTGGACATTTCACTGAGTGCGGTTCATTTTCTTTTCTTCGATTACAGCAGCTCGTCGCTTTGCATCCTGTACATGTTTGCCACACTTTTCTTTGATTTCCGACAAGTGCGCCGAGCGTTTTTCAACGACAACAGAGAGATTCTGTTTTAACCTTTCATCCAACTCTTCGAGTTTCTTCTGCTGTTCAGCACGAATTGATTCACTCTAGAAATTTAAAATGATTACGTAGTCTTTTGCAGTGTCCAACATACGACCACTGAAATAACAAGGTTGTTTTTAGAGGTTTGTAACAAGCCACATCGAAACAACTAGATTGCCGTAAATCTTCTTTTTAACAACCTACGCATTAATTAAATGTTTGACTTTTTAGTATGGGCGTTAAAAGGAGAGTAATATCTAATACCTTGTCGTTGAAAAGTGACTAACATTTTTGCAAGTGACTAAAGTTTTCCCAGACTTAATTTTCCCCCGGTATGGTATGCTCTAGAAAATTTATGCGTCTAGAAAAGTTATGCCGTGACTTGCTAGCGATATTTCAGCGGTACAATGGTGAACGTGAGGAAGTCTGAAACAGGAATAACTAAAACTTCAAAGGTAGCAGTTGCTTTCTCAATTTTCATGGAGCTATTAACAAATACCAAACGTCGGTGCATAGAAAGCAAGTTTACCTTCTCGTACTCAACTTTAGCTCTTTCAACTTTTGCTTTTTTGTTTGCTTCGCGATTTTCTTCTGCTAATTTAAGTTGAGCTAATTTCAACTCGGCTTGCTTTCTTTTACTTTCAAGAAGTTCTTCGTGGATTTTTTTAGCTTCTTGAGCTCTATGAAAAGAAAAAATTACTTAAAAACTAGATTTTTGGTTGGTGACCAAACGTAGGGCATGTCCTTTTTTGTAATTTGCTTTATCTCTTTCTCGGTATTTTTTCCATCTCTCAGCGTTTGAAGTAGGCGCCATTGTTATGCTTCGCATCTAGACAAAACAATTTTAGATTTCGTTTGTCTTTCTTTTTCCGTCAAAAACTAAATTCGAATGTTTTGAATAAGAATCTTTAAGAGATAGTTACAATGCAATGGCGGATAATCTTCGAGAAGCGACTTCGAGTTAAAAACTTCGAACAGTTATGACGTCACAACTTCGAGTAATGACGTCACAAGTGCCATTTTATTATTTTATTTTAACTCGAGGTACGAGTTACTAACTCGAAATGCGAAAAAAGTAAAATCCTTTTTCGAGATATAAATTAAAGGCATTTCGGTTTTTCTGTTAGTTTTTCTTGATTGCCAAAGAAGGACATGAAGACAAGTGGGAAGAAAGAGAGAAACGTAGAAAACTGTTTGCAAAAGTTTGTCTACTACTACAAATTATTTTTCATATTAGAACGTGTTCAAAAATACGAGGCAGTTTTTTTGGCAAGTTGTGGACATTCAGGTTTTCTGTCATTATTTGCCTTTCTAGATTATTATTATTACTATTATTAATTTTTAAGTCATTGTTAGCTGAAATGAAATTAATCTTTAACAATCCAGAATTCCCGTTCATTTTCAATAAAGTGGGGCTGAAATATAACAGAAAAGACAACAGACAAAAATAATGATTAAAATTTAACAAATTTTTTAAGAGCAAAATAGCAAAATAATTAAATCTCCTAAAATTATTCTTTTCTTTCTTATAGACTTTTCTGGGACCATCTTTAGTGGACAATCGGACCATTCTGATTTGTTTTTAAAAATCAAAAAGGGTTAAAATTTATGCAGCAAAATTTAATCTGTGTCATATTTTGCGTGCCTCATATTCTCAAACATGTCCTTAAACATGTCAGGGTTAAAAATAAAGAATAGAATATACGCATGATGGGATGCTCAGTGTAGCGGTACCACGACGAGAAGTTTGGGTTAAATTTTGAAAAAAAAAATTTTGTATTTGTGGACAAGTCGTTATTAAGTTCTTCTATATCTAGGCTGAGCAGAAGCCTGATGGCTGACGTACATTATTACATTTCTGCGGAGTAAAAAATAAATAATTCAGATAATAAAGGGAATTTCGAATAAACAAATCTTCATTATACTTACCTGATTACCCTAGCTTCGCGTTTCTCCTCCAGCTCCTTTTTTTGTGCGATCATCTTCTCTTCGACAGTCATGGTTTTCTTTTGAACTTTGTCCAGAATCTGTTTTTGGTGATTCTCCATTGTTTCGATGATTTGTCGTCGTGCATTTTTGATTTTTTCACCTTTCTCTTTATTTTTTTGAACAATTTCGAGATCTTTAGTCTAAACAAAATTCCTTTTACTTTCAGGAATGCTTCTTAATTTAGACGAACTCTCATAGCCGGAGAAATGGTTTGAAAGTAGTAGGCAGAGAGACTAAAATCATTTTTCAACCCTGAATCTTTCATAAAAAAGTTTTTTTATCTTTGGGATTGACTAGTTCGGGAATTTTGTGGACATTTTACCTTCAAAAATAGCAGGTTCACAAAAATAATTACCGTTTTTCTTTCTGCAGCAGATTTGAGTTTCTCATCAATAGGTTTCTTCACATTCGATGGTGGTGAGTAAATTGGGATCACTTTAATCGAACTTGTAGGCGGTTTGATCAGAACATCGTATGCAACGCCGTGGGGAGAGTTGTGAACTATTATGAAAATAAGGAAGATTAATATGTCGCAACCTATTATATTAAACCATTCTTTTTGAACTCTGAATAATTTTTACAAAGGGAATTATTTAAGGAAAGGATCTTAAGGAAAATTGTCCCTTCCTTCAGTCACGATGGTTGCCAGCATTTCCATGACAAGTTGTTGTTTATGTTTTCCATTTTATACTAACTTTATTGTTACACATAAAACCTATACTAAGAGCGAACTTACCTTGTTCAGATAGTCGCAACGGTGTTAATACAGTTGATGACTTTTCTGTGGTAATCTTCATCATAGTGCCTAATAAATTGTAAAAAAATAGAAAAATCTGAGAATGAAGCGGATAATCTTGAGTTAGGATTTCGAGTTAGCAATTTGGCAGTTCCTCTTATTCAGTTCTTTCTTTAATACATAATACAACTACCACAATGCAATGCTTTAATTACTCGCTTTGGGGTTTGTTAAAGCATGTCCCTAAATGGTAATGGGAATATCAGTTTTGTTCATGAAAAATATTCATTACTCCATTGAGACATTTTTAATGATTTTATTGCATTACATTGTGGTAGTTGTATATGTATTAACGAGATAACAGATGGGGAACGGCCAGATTAAAGGGCCGAACGGTTTTCCTCAGTTAATTTTTCATAAATAGCCTTAGCAGTGATAGAGAAAAGTGACAAGCGGCATAGAAATTCCCTGTAAAGTTGGCTCCTGCTCTAAATTCGACTACTCTCCACCACAATATCTCTATGCTATTATTGTAATTAAATATTGATTGAGATAAGACAAACCAGACATGTGAGAACGTACCTTTAATCTCGAAAATCGAATTTGTGTTTATAAAATGACACTAATGTTAAAGCAACGTTTTGGTTGAATTAAGGGGCAGAAAATCTGGTAAAAATACAACGTTCTTATATGGAACAAAAATATTCTTTTTCCTCCTTCTTTTATAAGAACCAGTAAAATCTTCTTAAAAAGTTCTTAAAAAGTTTAAAGAGTTGTTATTTTTCGAGCCTCTCTCAAACTAATTTCTTCTTATTTTTTCGAACTTTTTTTTTTTTGCTGTAAACAATTGTCCCTGGCATGGCTCTAATAATGTAGGCTCAGGTTGTTCTCATTTTTTCCTTATTTTTTGGCCAAATCTGAGACTCGTGTTCTTATAAAATTGTTCTTATAAAAAAGCGTGAAGCTAGCTATAATATAAATGAACTGAAAATTGCCTGAAAAATAAAGAACTCCTTATTTAGCCAGTTTGAATTTCAGAAATATTTTACTATGAAAATAATGGCGGGAAAGCAATAAAAAATTAAGAAACAACTATGGAACGTAAGACTCGTACATTAGTAAAAAGGAAAAATTCGTATATCGAAAAAACACGAAAAAAATCTTAATCTGCCTTTTATATAATGCTCACCTAAAAAAGATGAACTGAATTTTAGATTGATACAAATTTCTTATACTTTGTTTTGTTTTACATAAATATATGTTTGTTATGAAATTAAAACGATACTTTAAGACTCACCTGCTTAAACTATTCGCGCCAACAACTTATAGATTGATACTTTGCAAGTACTTGACAGTCTGAAACCGACATGTGCATGAAGCGTGAAATAAGAAACTTTTATGATTTTTGAAAAGACATTCGATGAAAATTCGATTACTCTGGAGACCATTGCATTGTCATAAAAATTGGTGATGGGAATAATAACATTTAATTACTTCACAAAATCTATAAAATGACTTCACTTTTAACCTTTCCACTGTTTGAATAGTCGTTAAAGATTCACTGTTTTCGAAATTATTTTTACCAGTATATATATGGTTTATAAAATTTCACGGAGGTATAAAAAAAGTAGCGGCAATACAAAAACGAAATTTACTGGTTCTTATTTCAAAAAAAGTGAAAAGGGATTTATAAATATAAAGAACAAATATATTACCAGATCTAATGTACGTGTATCGATCACGATGGCTGTGAATCATCTCTTTTTACATACAGAAAATTTCATCTTTCATGCAGAATAAACAGCACTCATATGATCGCAGTACAGATAATGCGAACAAATTCAATAAAAATATCATAATTCACCTCTTCCCCAGCAAAATTTCACCATTGTTTATCAGTTCCTCAAAAAGATAAGAAAGTAACCGGGAGTTTCGAGTCCTTGGGCTTCCATCCATATCGGTTGGTCCTTCTGTCCGCCGACTTGCAACTGAGATGTTGATTTACTGCCAGAGATACGCATAGGTAGCATTGTTCTAAGGCCAGTGTGCATTAAGTCGATGGCTCCAAACAGGCCGATACGCCGCTTTTAAAGCGCATAGGATGACTGACACTCGAAAGCGGGCCTCGGCGATCGCACTTGAAGGTACTATCCACTACACCAGTCACAAGAGAAAAAAAGACACCTATTGCTCGCTGATGAGAGTTACACTATTATTAGTAGTACTAGCCCAGCAGATGTGCAGTAACGAGAGTGTTATATGTACTTTAAAAAAAATCAAAATTAAGTCAAAAACATCAAGTCAAAATTAAGGCCACGAATACACAAAATTCGGGGAAATTTGTTTACCTTAAAGAGATAAATTTCGCGAGAATATATATTCGCGAATTTCACTTTTTTATATACATTTTAGTTTGTCATTTAACCCATTTCGGCAAATCTCTTTATTTTGACCCATGTTACCTAAGAGGGTGGGTCGTTCAACTAATTATCTAATTATGTACTATGAGAAGTACATAATTTGAAGGAAAAATTCATCAAGAAGAAATCAAAATCACATTTAAAGGTGCTATTTTACATTTGTATAACATTTCATAGTTACATATTCAAATAATACAGTGCAAAAAACAATAAACATCCCAAGAATGACAATTTGGATTGGAATACGTTGTAACATGTTTTCTTTGCTCACACAACCCACACAACAATATGAGTGTGAAATTAACAATTTCAACATTTATATTCACGGTCAAAACCCTACAAATAAAGTTTGAATGAATGAGACATCTCTCCATAATAAACATATTTTAAGAGACTTTCCCACCAAAGAACAATTGTTTTCAAATTGTGAGGAAAATTAGGAGAAATTCATATTCATAAAAATTTAAGAATTTTAAAGAATTGTCAATACATACAGGAGTGGTTCGTGTTAAACTCGAACATTATAAAATCTATCATTAAAAAAACCCATGAAAAACAAACAAACAAACAAACAAAAGATGAACCCCCAAATAACAATAAAGCCAAGAAACGAGGAACCATTATATAAAAGCAACAGAAATGTTCCATATAAACCCAACACAACTTTTGCTTTTCAAATATATATTATTTTTTCACTATTATGTCTCACTCAGAATAAAAATGTGCTTGTTAGTACCAAAGGGATCGACTGTCACTCAGATAACACAAATTCAGCGAAAAAACTATATCAAAGAAAGAAATGAACACACAACTAAAATATAATAATATAGAAAATAAAAAAACAATGAAAACATCATAGGCTGCACCTAAAAATGTTTTTTTCGTAAAAACTGAAAAAGATAAAATAAAATCTAAGGTTAATCACGACAATAATTTCAATATTCAATTTATATTTTTTTTTCGACGGAACGCCCAACTTTCGATTAAAAATTTTCTCTCGAGTAGTTAAAGGACAGCTCAATCTTAACTCATAAGTCTTTATAATTACAATCAAATAAATTCTATTATATCTGAGAATATCACAGTCAAAATATAACAAAAAAAAAAGATTTTCCACAGACAAACGCGATTGAAAAATCGTGTCAACTTGTCAGATGGAGCACTGAACCTATCCCCATGACAAATAATTTTGAACAGGTTCTGGTGAGGTTAGGGAGGTGCACCACATCACATCTTTTCATAGTTGTTATTCTTGATCTGTTTGACCAACACGAAAGCACAAATAACACCCAGTATCTTGAAAGAAAAGAACCAATCAAAAATCAGTATTATGCAAAAGTATTCCTAGAAAATCTATTATGATGTAATCAACTTATAGGCTCTTTTTTAAAACATAATCACAACTTTGTTGTTCAAAATATCAGTTACCTGGAATAAAGCAATCCCTAAGCCAACACCACCAACAATAAGGAATTTGCTTTTTGCTTTATCCAACAACTCATTATAGCAACCCTAAACAAATCAGAAAAAATTAACAGAGCCATTTTCTGCATCAATTGACATAACTTTTGACAAAGCGATACTACGAATTTCAAAATTCCTTTCATCTCTATCACATTCTTTTTGTCACCTTATGAAGAAGAAGAGTGAACAAATAAAAGAATAATTACTTGTAAATAGATGCCCTTATCTTTGTCACTGTATTTCGATAAATCATCGTTGTGGCAGGTAACATCCTTCCTACAGCATGAGTTGGGAACACGATGAATTATAGTTGTATTTCCTGTGGAATTTCCAGTGTTTTTGGGAAAGTAATCCGTATAATTAAGGACTCCACAACACTTCACATATTTCTCCTGAATCTTATCCATGGCAGTCTAAAAATACAATACAATTTCTCTTCACAATAAAATTATGGTGAAAAGTCTTGTAGAAGTGTTTGAAAGATTATTATTAAGAGGCATTATCTGCCCCTAACCTCCCTAACTCAGACAAAATTTATAACGCTTTGAAACTGTCAGATTATGATAATATGATAATATGCAAATTCTGGGTTAAATTATATTGCACAACACAGACAAAAAACATATTTAGGCATAGATCAGTGTCAGACTGTTTTCCATTTCCAGCTTCTAATTTTTCCATTGAACATTTTAAAGGTCGTTAACTCAGTCTTTAATCCTGAACTCCAAGTGCTTAAATAACAAGTTTGTTTTTGTGAATTTTACCAAAAAACAACAACAGGTTTTTAGTTACCTTGAGATCAGGATCAGCGTTTGCTTTGTAATACTGATTAACAGCATTTTCCAAACCTTTCTTTAGCCCAGATTTCATCTAAATTTAATGAAAATAAAATTCTGGATGGTCTGGATGTAACATATTCTGGCTCTCCTTTTGCATTATCTTTCACCAGTTGATTGCAAATCCCTTAACATATATACATTGAACTTCCAGTAACTCGAACATGGGATAACTCAAACTTTTATTATCTCCAACTATTTTCTTTGGTCCCTTGAATCTTCCCTAATACTTCCTTATAAAAATCACTTGTTAACTTGAACATATATTTTGCCTGTCCAGATAAACTTAGTAAGATATACAAAACTTCTTCCAGTGAATGTTAATATTGTGACGTTGTATTGTAATGATTTTTACTGAAAGAATCACCTTCACTCGAACTAATATCTCATTTTTTGCCAGAATTTGACTTAATTCCAATTTACTTGAACATTCCTTAACTCAAACTTCCTTGCTTAATCTCAATCATAATCCTTATCAAATCTTTCAGTTCTAATCAGACGATTTAGATTCAATAACATCGAGGAATACATGGACAGGAATCAGGGCTTAATTAAGATAACAATTGAGTGTGTAACCGCACACAATGCCCTTGATAAAAATCACAAAAAATTATTTTGATCCAAAACAGTGAAAACATACTCTGAATAAAGGTAGTGAGAAGTTAAAATGTTTTTTGACGGATTAGTTTATGTGCCTTCTTATGTATTACCATTATGAATACCCTTTTTTCTTAGAATAAGCCATCACGATAGTGAAAAATAAGACATATCATCATGTTAATCATTCTCATACATACTCCAGATCTGGATCATAATCATTGAATAATGTTACATCTAGTACCTATTACTTACCTTGGTTCGAAGAACATAACCAGTAATTGCACCAGCGATCTCAACAATGAACAGAATGATCAGGACAAAAATGTACTATTGAGAAAAATTTAAAACAACAATAAAACATACAGCATAATTTAGTTGGCTGACTTATCTATCTATCTATGCTTCCTACAACTGGTTGGTTTACTATAACAATCATGTCATTATTATAAATTAACTAGTATAGCGAGTAAAAACTTTTTACAGGTCTATTTTCCCTATCATGAGTAAAACTCCTGCTCTTTCTCTCATGTGGGGGTGACCAAAAATAAAATCACATGTATAGGATATAAAAATGTATAGGATTGCATGTTGACGACGTACCGTTGTGGAGATATCGTCAATCAAAGATTCTAATGACATCACACCTGTCCCCAAAAAACTTAAGACCCAATTTTTTTGCGGGTTCATTTTCTCTGCGAGTTACCGCCCTACATCCGTGCTCTTCCTCTCTCAAATTAGGGGTGACGAAAAATAAAATCATAGAATTGCAAAGGATAAGTAACCTATCTAATAGAGCTTGAAAAGCTGATCAAGAAAATGTATGGGGTCGCATGTTGACGACTAACCGTAACGGAGATATTGTCGTTCAAAGATTTTATTGATGTCATGGGGTGTGAAGCCACAATTGCAGCGTCAATTTTTTTCCACCCCATGGCCAATATCGCAGACCCCAAGTGACGTCAGTTATTCCTATTGGTTCTCGAGATATTTACCCTTAAATGTCGTGTTCTATGTGCTATCTGACCTCGCGCTACAAATATAATACTAATCGCAATTATAATCACAACTCAATTACGCACGATCTAAAATCTCACCATATCATTTTCCATATAAACATTTAGTTTCCAGTCTCTTTTTTCACACTGACTAAAATAAATGTGGTATGCAGACCTCACACTTAGTATATAGATAAAACATCAAAAAAATTGAAACTTACCATTTTCAATGCCCATCCATGTTCTTTTATGGCAGCCCAACAACCAATGAAGCCAATCAAAAGTATGAAGATGCCACAACCAATCATGATATATGGTGCAAGATTGTAATTGACATCAGTAGAGAGTTTCATTAAATAACTGAATGCAAACTTGGACAAAATACCAACAATAAGAAGGGCCAGCCCAGTTAACTAAAAATCACAAAATTTGTATCCATTTAAAAAATCTGGTATGTTATAACACATTCACATAACTTGTAGTTCACTGAAACAATTATAAGGTGAATAAGTGACATGCAAGCTGCTCTTTTATGTTGCTTTTAATGACGACTTTCATAGAAGTAACTGAACCTCCGGCGGTATTTATAACAACACATTGTTTGTCAAGAGAGGAAACATACAATTTAATAATTTTTAATAACTGAATCTGTTTATGTAGAGCAATATTATATCAGCTTAAGTCAATGGAAAGACATTTGTTGAGAAAAAGTAAATTGGAGATTCAAAGTTAAAAAATTTGCCTCAAATTGGCAAAATTAAGTTCCATATTTTTCAAGCAATGAAATTAATTCAGAAACTTTTTTTTAACATTTATTTCCGATTATTATTTAATTTTAGGTTTTTGGAATACATGGGTACCCTTTCTAGGGTGGGTTGAATATACCATTTACTTCTAATTTTCTTGTAATGAACTGGGCTAATATTTCAGAAGCCAGCTCCATTCTTTGAAAGGTTTTCTTCCTTTTAGAGGTATAACGATTACAGATCTGCTTATTATTATTCATCATGTTTGTTTCCTTAACAAAGTAAAATCTATTCATTTGAATAATTATCAAAAGCCCTTTAAAAAAAAAAGAAAAAAAGAATAAAGATGAGTAAAACAAGAAATGAATGTAACAGAACTAACTCACTGCAGTGCAAAAGATAAAACGATGAAAACAAACCTGCCGGTAATAGAAACCAGGTTTAATGTTTGTGCGAAGTGCTATTTAGATATAATGATGAACATAACACATGGCAAATACAGATGTTTGAAAGACCTTCATTTAATACAGGCACCCCAATAAGGGCCCCATAGGGGTACCCCATGTTTTCCAGAAACCCGTTAATTTCTGGATATCTGCACAAGACTTTATCTTTAAATTCAAGGAAGTGTTGTCGTTTTTTTCAAATTAGCCTTTTGTTTTCCTGATTGGAATGTACTCAATCAACTTCATTTTGTAATGAATTGAACTTTTGTGATTACCAGTTGAACTTTGGAGTAATTTACGGACCAGTTATAATAATTTACAGACCAGATTTGACAATTTACAGACCAGGTTTTTTATTTACAAAGCTGATATTTCAACTACTTTGAGGAGCTGTTTGAAGGTTGTTCTATTCAATGCATTATCTGCTACTTATTTTTGTGTGAGAGTGCCCTTTTCTATCTTATTTCAATCTGAAGTAACATGTAGCCAGATGTCCGAAGCTATATTTCTCAAAAGTTTAAAAATTTTCAAATTTTTGATCAATCACCAAATTCTCCTAACATTAAAACACTACTTACAATGACCGAAATTTGGGCATATTGTTGTATTTAGATACAACATAATGTAAAACTTTGCATATAAAAAAATTAATTTTACCTATAATTTATGCTTTTCAAAAACTTCAAAATTATTCACAAAGTGGACAAATTTATGATGTCATAACAAAAAGTGATGAGGTCATCATGACATCATTCGTAATTATTCTTGTAGCAAATAGGTTACTTAAAGTAGGTTAAAATAGGTTACTAAGTAGGTTAAATAGGTTACTAAGTTTATCATAGGCATCAATGGTTTAGCAGATATAAGACATAATTGACCCTCCCCCATCAATACAAAGAACAAAAAACGTCGGTAGGAATAGGGTTAAATAACTTGAAAGTACTTGCACCAACAACTGCATTTCAGATAAAAAAACATTTATAAATATACATGGGATATACTGATAAGTGTTCTCCTTGGAACTAAAACCAGAAATCATAGCGTATTTCAAGTGGTGCAACATAGCCACCTGAAGCAACATAGAAGCACTTTTTACAGTGCACCAAGGTAAAATTTCCTGAAAAAGACTCATTTATTAACGATAACTTGGAATTGTTATAAATCACTACAGGGAATATGGTGTCATTAATTATCTGCTCAAATACCATAGAGAATTTGATTTCAAAAGTGTTTTCTAGATCCCAAATTTTCTTTGTCTCTCAACCAGCGACATTTTAGGGTTTTAATTCAGTAACGAAAATTCCCAATTCTGGTAACAGACTTTTTTTTTTACTTTTGGCTAACACCCTTCAAGCTGTTTTAAGGTTTATGTTGTGTTATTTTATGTTACTGTTACATGCATCTTAGCTAAGATTTATGAAAAAAATCATGTAAATTTTGACATTTAGACATCCTAACACACAACAGGCAAGAGGTGCAAGAGATGTTACTTGATTTAGTGCTAAATTATGGCTCCTGCCTCTGTCATTGATAAAAGCGCTAATAGAACTAGCATCTTGCAAAGTTGATCAATGTTTTTCATTGGCATAATTTATTAAAGGGGCATTTACATAGCCATTGGTATACCATTTGTTGCTGGATTACAATGAAAAATTTCAAAAATCAGCTATTTATTATTAAATTGTTTTTTATTCATGTTTTATTATGTATCTTTTATAGATGTTTTATTCATTAGAATAGGATAATAAAAAAATAACTGGCTTTTTTAACTGCTAAATAGCCATATTGCAGGTGTTCTTGAAAAATAATCAATTCTCATACAGAAATCTGCTATAGAGGATATTTTTTGATATTTTTGAAATACACAGCTTTTCACAAAGACATTTTTTGTGAGACAGATTGTCTCACTTAAATGTGCAAATCACAGATTATTGTTAAAATTCTGGGTTATCAAGATAAATGACCTTATATAACTGAGTTTCTTAAATCATAATATTTATTTCATATGAAGCACTTCTTTCCAGACTCCACCTTAAGTACATTATCAGACCATGAAAATTTTCTTAAAATGTTCGTCTTAATTCGGTGTTTTCATTTTGGTTCTTAATTCGCTGCAAATTGTCCCTGAATGTGCTTGTATTTGAAAACATTCGACCTGAAAGTGTAGCAAAATCAGCCTTGTAATCATTCCTTAAACAACGACTTTCGAAATTCACTCATTGTTTCATCTATACTTCAGCTTTCCAGAAATAACATTAAAATATAAATTGAGTGCACTCTTCATTGTATTAGAGTTTTATAAAATATAATGATAACCTTAAAATAATCAGACGATATGCTAGAGTTCAACATTGAACCACAAAGAAAGGGTGCTTATTACAGTAAACTTTACTCACTGCATACACCCACAGTACACAAAACCTCATTAGAAGTCGAAAAATATTTTCTTGAAAACCTTACAAATCTCTTCCTCACGTGTTTTAGTTTTTTTTCTTTACATTCAATTTTTTTTCTTTTGATTTATTTCTGAAGTCACATCA
Source organism: Turritopsis rubra (assembly GCA_039566895.2). Classification (NCBI taxonomy): domain Eukaryota; kingdom Metazoa; phylum Cnidaria; class Hydrozoa; order Anthoathecata; family Oceaniidae; genus Turritopsis; species Turritopsis rubra. The sequence continues at coordinate 3,605,697 of CM077628.1, forward strand.
GATGGAGATCAGTAAACAATCATAATACGTATAACTTTTGTTTTAATGAAAACACTTTATATCGTATTATAACGAAATGGTTCAAAGGTGTTTCCATATAAAACTGAGATTTTAAGATGCAACGGTATGATATATTGTCTTAATGGAAACGGAGTCTTAATAGTGTGTCTTGCATTGTTAGCGTATATCAATATTTAATAAAAAAGGGGTTAAGGAGTTATTACTTTTCAAAATCCGTAAAATTTAAGCTAAGAAATGTCAATTGAAATGGGAATTTTGATCAGAATCTTATTCTACCAAAAAAATTTAATGATTTCATAAAGAAAGTAAAATTGCTTGAAATTCTTTTTCTTTTTCATTAATGAATGAGCAGCCACATCTGGAAAAATGATGTGAAAAAGACCTTTGTGTGTGTGTAAACGGGAGTTAATAAAAAATCATTATTGTTAACAAAACTATTTCTCCTTAAACGGTCATTTTTAGAAAGCTCTGTTTTGTGGCAAGTTGTTTAAAATTCATTTTGTTTTAAAAATTATTAAAAGTTTTGCTATCGTTGTAAGATAAGAACTTTGCAATATCGAAACGCGAATCATATGGCGAGCAGTCTCTTCTAAACAATGCAAATTTCCAAAATAATAAAGAAACACTCTGAAGATGTATATATTTGAATTCTATACAAGACTTCATTAGACTTTTGTCTTTAAATTCGCTCTTAAGTTGTCCTAGAATTTGTCCTTAATTTGTTTAAGATTCACCCTTTATTATTCTTAAATGAAATTCGTCTTCTCACTAATTCGTCTTTTTAATATTCAATTTTTCATAGAAAATCAGGAAAAAAATTTGTTTATAAAAGGAAAGGTCGAAACTTTTCATCCAAATTCGTCTTTTTACAGGACAAACTTTTTTAGACGATCCCTAAAGGGCATCTCTGTTTACTGTTATAGGAAAACAACAAACAATCCTTTTCTGCCAAGTGGCCTCTATTTTGTTAACACTGAAGTATATTCCTTTTTCTTATTCCATGAAAGTTAGACTGGGGATAAAGAAAAATCATTCATACTGGTAAATGGTATATGGAAAATGAAAGGGGAACAGACAGATCAATGCCCCCACAATTTGTGGCCTGATATAGACCCCAATTTTTTACTTGGTGGAATTTAAGTGGTATTAGTGACAAATTCTAGTATTAGAGAGAAATTAGCAAAAAAATATCTTGTGTTTTATTTTATTTTAGATATGTTTGATAGAAAATAATAGGATAGATATAGATAGATTTTCAACAAATTCGATAAAATCAAAGTTAAGATAATTAAAAATTATTATATTATTACCGATTTAGAAATTCAAACAGTAAATAGACTTTGATTCCCCTCATTGCTCTCCATCAGGGTTGTTTAAGACAACAAAGGAGGCAAGAAAATATACAAGGAGTTTCACATAGAAAAAAAGGTTTTATTGGAATTACCTAACTTTCATTGAATAATTTTTAAAAAAATCTATCTATCTATCCTACTATCTTTATTGAAAAATATAGCAAATGAAATTATACTCTAAACTTAAATTTGATTGATTCAAACATGAGAAAATGTATATTAAACAAACAAAAGGCTGTTAACTGTCTCCTTGTGAAAGCTAAATTATGCTGATACATAAAGTTTCATTCGGTTTGTACCCAATATATTTTTGAAGGTGAAAGTTTTATTGATTGAAACTTTCCAGAGATGATGTAAACACATAATTTCTGATTTACCAGTAATTACTTGGTCAGTAATCAACAGGTCAACAGTGGTGGAAGAGTCAATCAGCTTAACTAGCCAATGAACTTCTCATAGTTTTCTGCTATTACATTCCCTTATGTTATCCACCAGCTAAAATCTTTCTCTCGTCGGTGAGACGGCGGCATCTCTGGTCGCGTCTCCAGTGGAAAACTTTAGCTAGTAAATACAAATAAAAAATTTACTTACCCAAAATACAAAATTAAACACCAGAAAGAGCCCTTTCATACATGTCATTAACGGTTGTGAGGCCATCTTGCTGTTTATATTTCCCGAAAATTATTTTTCTGAAACTTTCAGCCAGCTTTTCGTTCCTCGCCACCTCACAGCACACTTTAAATAACCTGCAGTAACTTGTGAGGTGCGATGACGTAAGGTTGAAAGCAAAAGGGAAGTAATTGAAAAATAGAGATGTCCTTATTTCAAGAATACTACATATATAAAAATCGATACTGTTGGTGATTGTGTTATATAACTTCAAGGATAGATTGAAATTTTAAAATGCTCATTTCTGTATCTAATCAAACCTTTTTCTGTAATATTATTTTGTGGATCATCTTCTTTGTTAACCACGCAGAAAAACAAAACAATATGGCGGCTGTTCTGGAAGCATACACAAGACCCTTAAAAAAACCTAAATATGGAATTCCTGATATTTATCCGCAAAATCCACGCCAAGAAGAGGTAAGATGATGAATAAAAATTGACACTTACAATTGATTTTCAAAAACAGGATAAGAATGAAAGTAGTGGGATGATAATTTTTTCGAGTTTTCGAGTGTATTTCAGCGTATTTAGGCGCAGAAGAGCCAGGAGGGAGGAGGGCACATTCTTCTAAAACGGCAACAATTTCCTTATATGGAAAAATCAATCTAAACTACTATTTCTTTTTATAGTAAATATTTCTTGATATGGAAACTTCATAAATTAATTTTCTTATGTTTTCTGCTGGTTTTCTGCTGTGTTCCCCGACTTAATGTCAACTAATTATTTTGAAATAATTAAGTTTCACTCCTTTGGCTATCATGATGGTTCCAAATATCCTGTTGCTATGACTTCTGAATTCCCCTTTAGCACAATATTAGTTAAATGGCACACTGCAATGTTTGATACTTGACTCAAAATATTCTGCCTAAAGAGATTCTACAATGATCAAACAAGCTCCTGTCGACCGACTATGACCAGGGCCTGATTCAAAGATGTGTTAGCCTAAATGTGAATGCATGCTGTGTTTCATAACACTATAACGTGGCTGTGATCGAGTAAATGATATGACACGGACTGTACAAATTGGTGCACCCTGAGGCACTAACTAACCCATATCTTCCATCTCGTAACCTGAACCCACTAACTAAAAACACACCCAAATTGCCCCACCTTACCTAAGCACTAAATGGAACAGAAAAACCTGAACCCGAATCCCACACCCTGGAGATCCTGTGCCCGGACGCGAGAGTAAACCCCAACTGGCGAACTAAACAATCAATAAGCAGTAAGTAACGCCAATAAGCATCGCTGGACCACGGGCCAAGAATCTGAATCTGACTGCCAGGAATGCCTACAGATGCCACAGCCCATTGGTCTGCGGTTTGATCGTTGGGCGGATATCGCAACGTGAACGGTGTCGGACGGTTTGTATGTCCTTTTTTTAGCCCCTTGGCGCACGGCTATCTTAATATGACCATAACATAACCAACAATAAAGTAAGAGTGGAAACAACAATGAGCTTGACAACCCACACAATAACTGAAAAACACCACAAACCACAGCAGGGACTAAAATACCAGCAAATATATGTCAAACTAATTAACCACTAAATAACCAAGACAGCTAAAATACATCTGAACTGATTGGATGTAACCTTAAGAAGGCAGAGACTGGATCCAAAACATGAGAAGAACTGGAACCACGAAAGACCGGTACATGAAAGATAGCTTAATGAAATCCAACATGGCAACCGAGCTACCAGTTAACTCGAACTAAGCAAGCAAACTTAGCAGTCATACACCTAATTAAAGCCTAATTTGGAGTTGTACCTGACTGTATAATGTATCTATAAAAGTGCATATGCAAGGTCACGCAAAATTAAATCAAAAAGCACAAAATTTTTTATTTTCAAGTATCTGATCAGGAAGTTACTTCTTGATTTTGAACTTCCCCGGAAGTACTAAATTATCTGGAGATCAGAAACTTATTTTGATTGTAATTTCACAAAGTTTCGGTGAATTTTTTTGAACCTTTGGATAATTTGTTCAAAATTTCGAAAGGATTATAAGAGCGAATATATATCGATGATGATGAGGAGGGGGAGGACGACGATGACGATGATGATGTGTTTTATTTATTTTCCCAAAAGTGATTGGATGACTTGATGATACAGCCAGGAAATGCTCACGGACGATTGACTATTTTAGCATTAGCTCTCTAAATTCAATTAAAGGCATTTTTCTTTTTTTTTTGTGTGAAAAATCTTTTTCTGTCTCTCTCAAGACCTGTTCTTTCCTATGAAAAATAAACATACTAGAGCCTGGATGGGCATAAAGCTTTCTGCCAGTGAGGCAGTTCCCTGAAAAATTCTTGGTTCACATCCTCCGACCCACTGCTGTAAATGTAAAAAAAAAAATTCATTTGGTGACTCTTAAATTGACAGACCGACTCAATTTAGAGGAGCAGAAAAGGACGCGAACCAAGGATTTTTCAGGGAATCGCCTGATTAGTTGCTTATTGTAACCAAACTATAAAAATGAGGGAAAACTTCCATCCTCAGTTGATCCCCAAAACGATTATCTTGTCCTGCAAAGAATGAGTCTATGGAACAGACAAGCAGTAACGGGACTTGACTGCAACTAAGCCCTAATTTGTTCTTATTGCAAATTTTCATGATAAATTGAGGCACTTCCAAATCCGATGCGAATATGCGAATCTGATTTGCGTGGAAAGCGATGTTGATGTGTAACGACATCACAAAAGGGGAAAGCAATGCAGGAGGACACTACGCCGTGCATGCTTTCGTTATATATTTTGATACACAAACAACTGGTTGATTAATTAAATTCTCACTGGATTTTAGTTTCAGGGGGAGTGAAGAAGAGTGTTTCCTTTAATAGATCAAATGCACATGTTGAAAAAAGTTATCTTCTCATTGTTTACCTTTTTTAATTCATTCTTCAGCGTGCCACATAAAACAGATAAAGACTCAATTCAGAACTGACATTATAGAACGCAGATTTATATCGGCAATCTGAGGAAAATGTGGTAACTGAACATAACATTACGTTTAATTTCGTTGTTCCATGTAAACCATTTGATGTCACTTTGATTTGGAAGATTCGCCAATTTTTGTAAAGGAGAATAAGAATGGATTTGGTAGATTCACATGTTCTCATAAACGAGAATCCAAATGGATTTGCCGTTAAGAAAGTCAGATTTGAAAGCCTGACTTACTTGGCTGTCATGTCCGCCATCATAACGCCCCCTCTGAAATACGATATTTTCAACAAACGCCCCTCTTGAATAAAAAAACTCCCTGAAACAAGTTTGAAAGTAAATAAATGCCCCTCCCCAACACTCACATTTTCCTCTGAGTATGATAATAATATCACTTAATATCACTGATCAAGGTTAATACTGATAATCATAGGAGTGAGTCACGATAAATCTGTGACTGTGAACCTCAATTGACATTATTCCCATTGGTTCTCGAGGAGATATGGCGCATACCAACATTTTATTTCACAGTCTTTTTTTCACACTTTATGTGTCCGTGTAAGATAATAAGCTTATGACTGTGTCTTTAGAAGTTATCATTCTTTTGTTTATAACATGTTTTCATGTTCAGTTCAATTGTGTGTTTAAACAAATTGTGTGCAACATTTATATAATAATGGCTTCATATAACAGGTTAGATAAACTGGGTGGTGGCAATTGGGTGATCTGTATGGTTTAACCTGCTCATTTGTTATTGGCTTAAAAGATGTATTGGAATGTAGGAGGGTGGGTGGGCAAAATAACTTTAAGCACTCGATTATGATAATACTCAGATTATATTATGATTATATATAAATTTTATACTGTCTTGATTTTTCAGGATGATTTGTCAGAACCTAATGTCAAACGTGGCTTTGTCAATAAGCCTGCAGTCACAAATGAGGTAATGTTATTTTATTATGTTTGTATAAACAAGTCAAACTTTTTCTTCTGGTAAAAGTCTAGTAATATTATAATTGTGGTTTTAATTTGTTTCCTATACCATGTAATCTATTGGAAAGGGTTTTAACATTCTGTAAAGAGAATGTGGTAATTTTATTTTTAAAGAATTTATTTGCTGTATGAATCTTTATGGCTTGTGTCATCTTCAAATAAATATTCATGAGGGCTGATTCTTATATTTTGAGTCTGAAGAGATATTTTCCCAAACATAGTAGTCCAGATGCTGGTGGTTCTACTGAAAGGGTTTTTGATTCAAAAGTTAAAAATTCAAGCAAAAATAATGATTGACCGTCTTTTTTATATAGTGAGCTTATACCTGGTAAAAGAAGATATAATATTGGTGGGGTTTTCCTTCTTCAAATGAATTGGTACCTAGAACAAATTTAAATAATTTGCCAATTTAAATACAATATTGTTGAATTTGGACAGGTAAAGAATACCATTGTAAGGTGGTAAGGTGGTAATACTTTATCGCCATGTATCTACAACATTATAGTTTTTGAAACTTGTTAAAATTATTATAGGTTGCACTTCTCTTTCATTTATAAATACTTTACAGTCAATTTTTGCATAACTCCCCAGGAATTTACTTACCAAGGAAGATGTTTTGGAGAATTATGGATGACACAAGATCATTAACCTTTTTCAATAGACTAAAAGTTCTTTCTTAAAGTTAATGCAACTAGTCAAAATGTAATGCCAGCATCAGCATCTGAGGTTGGATGGAAATCTCACACGGAAATTGAATAAGACCCTAGGCTCAAACAGTATGCTAGAAATATGCCCTAGGAAAATGGCCGGTTGATAGGGGGTTTACACAGGGACTTAAAAAACAATGTAATGATTGCCAAAGTGTATTGTCTTAATATACAAACAATTTCTTTGTCAAAAAAACTTTTAGCACTTTTTGTTAGGGTGACTCAATTAATGAAACATGAAAAACCTGTCGGGCTACTCCTTTAACTGATGCTTAAAATTTGTAGAGTAATTTTTATGCATTAAAATATGACTTGTTTCTAACCTTTCTTGTTACAACTCGATAAAAGAACATTATGGCATATTTTTCCTTGGGGAATGTTTTTGGTGAAAATTTTGCATAACTCATTATCATGATCTTGTTTTTGAAACTATTGTAAAAATTATGTTAAACCAACAAGTTGAGTTTCACATTTTTTAAAAAAATATTTTTTTGGAGAGGGAAATTAGGTTATCAAGTGTTTTTTTATTGTATTTCTATTTTTATTACGTCTTCTTATATTATTTTTAAAGTACTTGACGTTTCGACACACACAACTACGCTCACAAGTAAGTGACATATTATCGTCATCCTGTGTTTCATGACATTTACACGACATTTACAATTTTTAGACTTACAATAAACATAAAAAATGTTCATGTAATTATTGTTATTGAAAAGCAGTGTTATGTTAAACTACTCGATTAATTGAGAAGATTTTGATCATTTTTTATAAAAATGCAATTAATTTCAATTAAGCCTTTTTAATATATCAAAATGAAATGTTGAACATGAAAAAATAGAATAGTGTGAACGTTGTATTATTATTAAAACCCTGATAGCAAGTGTTAGAAGAATAGATTTAATTGATATAGAGTTGCTTTAATGTTTATATACTGTCATGATTTTATTTACTTTCTGGTTTTTACATATCGGTGTGCAATAAATGTGTTAGTGCTTATTGAGCAATATCACATTCTTCTGAATTCAGAAGAATCTACTACCAAACCAAAATTATGCCGACCTATTTTAATTATTAGGTTGGCATTGATGCCCTTAATGAGGTCTGCAAAAAGTGTAATTGGAGTTGACATATCAGGTGGTCATCCACAGGCCTCTCAATAAAGAAACTAGTACGTACGTGGTAAATCCCGTTCATGATTTCCGCTACGTATGTGACCACATATGTACGTGAAATTCTTTAGCTATGTGATTCCTAGTTTTCTGTTTAAGAGCAATTTCAACATCAGGATTAGTTGAAAATACTAATTAATCAGACAGTGATTGACTAACCAGTTTTTACCCAAAATGTCTCTGTTCATATCCAACCTGCTCATCCTAGCTAATTCACCGACTCCTGACCTACGTTGACTGGATCTCAACAACCTGGCTACGTCATCCTTGGTAGTCAGGTCCCTTTTGTCTAATTGGACAAAGTTCAAGACTTAACTATAGAATCTTTAATAAATATATTCATCGTGTAATGGCTTTTTGAATTTTTCAAGATAGAAAACATCAGTGGAGGAAATAGAACTGAAAGACATACCAAGAAACTTATGACATGTAGTTCAAACTAAGTGATGTTAGTCCGACTTTACTGTTCAAGAGAGAGGTAAATATCAGTAGATCAGTAAGGAAAGTCATCTGCAACTCTCTAGGACATTGTTTTCTTTTTGGAGTGGCTCCATTGTTGATCCTAGTGTAAGCTTAATTGTCTCGCACCACTATGGATCACAATAGAGAATATATTAAGGGTGCCAATCCCACAGAAACGGCAATGTCTTAACTAAAGTTTCATCATTTTGCCTAGTGGAAATTAATCTTTAATTTTTTTAGAAAGTCAATTTTTAAAATATGGAACCTGTTAAACCTGTTTTTCATTTATACATGGCCTCTTGGGGCTGCAAAGTCAGCGACAAATAAGGACAAGATGCCCTTACAGGTAGAATGATTTCTGCAAAAACAGCTGAAATAATGCAAAAGAGCCAACATAATACAAAGTTTTACGCCATCATTAGAAATAATACATTTTCATTTCACTAGGCTTTAAAAATGAAAGTCAAAAAATAAAATTTGATTAGCTTTTTAAAGGTTTACGTATATAGGTATTATTTGTACCAGAAAACACATTTTTTAAAAAGAACGATATATTTTGGCGTCAAGTTTTGAAGAATCACGTATATGTACATACCCCTAAAACATGTACACCTTGGAAACACATTTGAAAATTATTTAAAGCTTCACCGTTACTAGAATTATGTCAGAAAACAACAGACACATAGCTGCATTGAAAAACAAATTTGAAAAATATGAAATGATCTAAAAACAATAGTTGAACGGGTTTCGTAAACTATATCAAATAAAGCAGGTAAAAATTGTGAGAAAATAGAGACTGACTAACCAACTGACTCTATATTCCAAGCTTGAAATGACAAGAAACAGTATAATTTTTATGACCAGTTCAGAGGTCCCACTCATATTTTCCAAAAGTTAGTTATGATAATTATGATAAATTTTGATGAACATTTATGAATAATTATTCCTAACTGAAGAAATATTATACCAAAAAATTATGCTATGTTGACTTAAAAGAATGAAGAATGAAGTGTGCATTATCATTATTCATCACTATCATGATCGTTGCCAAAGAAAATGAAAATGATCATCATTGCAATGTACTTCAAACTTAAAAAAAGCACAATGGAACTACCTGAACAATCTGTGCATTTTCAACCACTAAAAAATGTTGTAGAAAATTGTTTAAAATTATGAAAACTGGCATAGTCAAATTTATGCTATGTTTTCTTTTATTATGCAAAGATGCAAAAGGTTATGATAATTTATTAAAATTATGCCAAGTGGGGCCGTGCTGGATAAAAATGAAATCCAAGAAATATAAATATATAAAATAAAATTTGAATAGGTTACAAAACGTGTCAATATACATAAAATATATGTTTACTTTGAAAACATGCAAACTTAAAAAAATATTGGCTTGGTTGCAGTTGAGTCTCATAGCAATTATTTTGTCCTGCAAAGAACAAGTCAGACCATAGTGAATTGTTCTTCGTAACCATATTACAGGTTTATGGAATGGGTCAAGTTACATGACTCAACTGCAACTAACCCAAAATATTTACAGAAAAAGAAAAGAAGTTGAACATTTTTTATGGTGACCATTATATCAATAGTCCAAATTATTATCGCTGTGTCTGCATGACCGACAGTTTTTTTGTTTTCTTAGCCTAAATGGCCGGCAGTTGACTTGCTTACCCTTTTATTCTTACTCTTAAAGAACAACAAAAATTTTTAAATATTACACTGCCGTCCACAAGAAACTGCTGGTCATAAATTATTATCATGGCTCCTTTATAAACATTTAGCTACATAATTATGGTGTTGCTGAATTCTAGAGTTAAAATAATGTAAGCAAATAAGCTTCTACTAGATAAAAACGTTTACAAAGAAACTTTTTGATCTAAAGTTCAAAAGATACAAATAATATATCCAACCATATCTACATATGAAACACAGGCTTGTAGTAGGTAGCTGGAGCTGCAAATAACCAGATCTATCTTAATGGTATGTTCATGCATGCACCATCCACTCACCACCCCCACTACACACCAAACAATATGCAGGTATAAAATTTACATTTTTCCTTTCCAGAAAAAACTCTTCTTTTCAGATAAACTTCTGTACCATATTATAATTCTTTCAAAATAAATGAACACTAAGAAATTACACAACCTAAACTAAACACTACTTACACACCATTTTAATACAGCACTATTCAGAATAACTAATTAAAGCTCCAATTTTTCAGGTATTCCTTAATCGAAGCATTTTTACTGTTCGGCGAAATGTAAAAATTTCATTCGGCTACCAACACTTTACACAAAGTCTTCATTTTAATGTAATTATAGACATTTATAAAATTTTTAGAGAGTCTAGATGATGTCATGTTATTATTACGTAGAAATTCATTTTGATTTTTCTTTGTTTTTCCTTTCATTAGGAATTTTTTTCTGAGTAACAAAATTAAGCCTGTTTAATTCTAAAATGATGTTCGAATCACGTGTCTAAAGTTATGATTTATCATGGAGGCGTGCATGTGATCATCACACGTCTCATTCTTGGGTAAGAGGTCGTCAATTTCCATTTGCCATAAATATACAGTAATGTAGGTCAGCATTTTTTTGCCGTTCTATTTGAATTGTAATTAGTAATTATTATTATCCATGAATATTCGGAAAACAATGAATCACATTAAATCACATTAAAATCTTATCATCAATGAACTAAGAAAGAAAGAAATGTTATCGAAACAGGATAAACTTTAAAATGAAAAAAATTCACAAAATAGACTTTCTTTCTAAATGAAATCGACAAGGAAAACAAATCTCACATTGCTGTCCCCATTGTCGTTGTATTTGCATAAGACCCCTATCGTAAGAATCTAACAAAAACTGCCAGATCTAATTTTTAAGTTTACTATATTAGAAATGATATTTTGCTTTGTTTATTTTCCAGTTTTTCAGGGTTTCACAAATTTGGTGCACAATCTCAGTGCACCTACCATGCACCATAAACCCTATTAAGGAACACGAAAAGTCGTCCACCAACGTTATAAATTCATGAGTAATCAATATTATGATTCTCCTTCAAAACAGTTATTTTCATTTCATTTCATTTCCCAATTTATTTAATGTTGGTTTTACGTAGTTTACAAGATACATGATAAATATAAAATGAACTAATCAATACCAACTCGTTAAGCTAAAATTTATCACAAAACCCTACAAAGTATGCAATTGCATTGCTTGATTAAGTTAATGGATTTAAGACAGAGTTTAAACGATGGATTTAATGGATTTAAACGATGGATTTAATGCTCGGGTGGTTGCGATATTTTCTCACAATCGAATCAATCGAATCAATGCTTGAATCGGTGTCTTGAACTTTATCTGGACAAGGTTCCCAAGGAGTTATATTCAGACTGTCCACTATATTTACAAAAAAAGAATTGAAGATTTTAGAGATATGCTCTTCATCTTTAATAATATCACCGTCGTCACGCAAAAGAATGCTTTCATGAACATGAGAACCTTTGGTGAAGAGGAGTTTAGTCGATTTCCAAAAGTCTTCAGAGGTTCCAAGATTCAGAAATTTGGATTTTTTTGCTTGACGGTTCAAGTGTACAACATAATTATGTTGTTTTTTATATAGATTAGAAAAATAAACATCACCAGTCTTATTCGCTTTGTTCTTCAAAGAAGAGCGCAACATAATGGCCTTACGTAGGGATTTAGTCAAATGAGGCTTATGGTTTCCCCTGACTGTGCGTTTCTTCTTTGGAGCATGAGCGTCTAAGACAGATTCAAAGATTAAGCTGAAAGAATCAAAATCCCCAGGTGCACTGTTAGTAAGAGCATTTACAAGGTCATTGCGAAACCTGTCAAGAGAGAAGTTTCGGAAGGTTCGATAATGCACAATCTGTGGAGGGGACTTTTCATACGTCAGCCTAAACATAGTGTAAATCAGATGATGGTGGTCGCTAATTCCAGTTTTGAAGGAGTTACTTTTCTGAAAGCTCCTATTTTTATTGGTAAGTATAAGATCAATGCATCTACCATCACTAGATTTATAGCATGTTGGTTGTTTTATAAGATTAAATAATTTGAAATTAGACATGAAATCGGAGAGATCAATTTGGACGACTTCTTCATTAAAATCGCCCATTATAATGAGGTTTTCATATTCTTTAGAATAAAAATCAAGAATATTTGTAATCTCATCTAAAAAGTACTTAATCCTCTGTTTAGGGTTGCGATAGATTGAGAGCACTAGCCATTTTTGCTTGCGCAAATTTAGTTCAGACACTATACACTGGATGTCATTTTTTACTACAGGACAGTCTAGTTTTCCATAAGGAAGTTTTTCTCTTACAAATAAGAGGAGACCACCACTTTTGTCTGAGACGTCTAGCCGTAAAGGCTGCTTAAACCCATGTACAAAGAACTTTCCGGCAGGGAAAGATGAATCCAGTTTACTCTCGGCAGAGAATATCAACATTTTGCAAAATTGTATCGGAAACAGCATCGAATTTATTTCGAATCGAATTAACATTAAGATATGAGATAACGACGCTGTTTCTACAACGGGAAGAAGACTTTAATGATTTCAGAGGGTTAATAGGTTCATAGGTTAATAGGTTAATAGGTACATTGCTATCACTGTGCAGACACTTGTGTATTTCCAACTCCTTGTAGGCCAGTCAACTTTCAATATAAACACGGAAATTCTCCTTTAGCATTTTTGATCCTTTCCAATTGAGGTGTAATCGACTTTTGTTTAAGTGCGCCAGTTTATCAATGTTTGAGTTATCTAAGAATCCAATGTTACGATCATTACACGAGGCTCTTAATATTCGGTTAACTTCATCTCCCTTTTCACTGTAACGGTCATTTCGCGGAGTAATAGAAGATATTACTACATCTGTATCACTACTCTTACTAACGATATCATTTGCAAGACTTGTTATTTTATTTGCAATTACCTCTGACGTTTCGTTTGACCTGAGATCATTAGTTCCACAGTGTATTATTAACAGATCTGGCTTTAATTGAACTGTTGGTACGATGTAACTGACTACAATCAAATGTCTCTTTCCTTTCCCCCTCGTAGGCAGCAAGCTGTTCTGCCATTTTGAATACAAACAACAATGACAACAGAGATGGAGAGAGTAATGGAAAGTATTTGTGAAGTGTGTGTTATAAAAACGAGCTTTTTGATATAATGAATACAAATATGAACAACGACCATAACTGTTGGTAAGGCGCACCAATTCAATGCACCAACACATTTGTGAAGCCCTGTTTTTCATTTAAAATAGTCCAGCATAGTTTATTTGGAAAGTTTTGAACAAATTTACCATGTAACTGGCTTAATATTATAGCCTGGGTCACCTTTCCATTTAAGGTCTACTTTTTATGATTAGGCTATTAATAGTGACTATAAGAACAGATTTTCTTTATTTAGTATGGCTCTGCAAGAGAGATATCTCACATGGCACAACTCTCTAAGGTAAGGAGGTTCATTGATCTGATTTCAATGGAAGCAAACTTTTCTGATACAACCTGTTCTGATCCCTATCTGTTCTAAACTCTTTGTTGTTTATGTGTAATGAAAAAGCAAATTTACAGAGAACTGCTGATTTTTGCCACAACTTTTCGTTAATTAGGGAGTTTTAAATCAAATTTTATTGGCCATCATCTTTCTTTTTTATCTTCAATTTGTATTTAATTCTTTCTGTTGATTACTTTTTTCAGTTTTGTTTATTTTTTCCATTAAAGTTTGCTAGCCAATTCAATAAAATACTACTGCAAAAGCAAAAAAACAATACTATACAAGATTCAAGAAAGAAGTTGCAGATCAATATAAAAGAGAACTTCTGGCATGTAAGTTATTCCTTGAAATTTATAAGAATATTCAGCACTCAGTACAAAAAAAACTTTCTGGCTTTCATCTGGCTTCTTTCTATATAAAAGATCCTTCAGGGGTAAACGATCAACGTTGACTCTTTATGCTGCTAAATATCAAGGCATATGTGACGTGTTTCATAAATGTAAATTAAACTCATAAACGTTATCTAAAGTCACATGACAAAGAGTGTGACATCAATGATGTGAATATATATTTTGGAGCAGAATTCAGAACACTCGTGGACCTGATAAGATGTCCTCTGATAACAGCATTGTGTACATGAAAATAAGTGTGTGTATTTGATTTCAAAACAAAATGATAGTTAATTTTGGAATATTCTGCTTGCAGTCTAGGTTTTGTTTTTAATAAATTCTCCAAAAGCGACCGCAGAAAAGTAGGATCAATTCCAACTTTTCTGCCTAAGAATATTCTGCAAACCAATCACTTGGTTTATTTTCGGCAGGTTTGTCTGGCGATTATTCATGGGTTTTTTTCAAACAATTCTTCTTTTTACCATGCAAAGGTAACAGCAAGATCGAAACCACAAGTCAATGGTTGGATGCAAGACCTAGCAGGTGTAAAACCACTCAGTCAACTTGGTAAAAAGGTTAGCAGAGGTTCTTTTTGTTTTCTTTTTTGTTTGTTGAAGAGCTTGTGAAATGTTGCAGATTAGTGTCATTTTGATGGAAAATGTTGTTCATGTGTTTTCTGTAGTTTTTGAATTGTTTCTCCCTTCTGTAATCCAAACAATGTGTTTATATTTTAAACAACAATTTTCTTGAATTTATTTAAGTCTCACAGCAAAAAAATGTTACTTAGCCTACACATTGATATAAATAATTGCAATACCATTATTTTGAAAACCTTTGAATACAACTTATGCTCCTTTATGTATTTTTTTCTAGGTCCCTATTTTCAATAAAAGAGAAGAAATTTTAGCATACCTTACAGATTTTAATGTTCCAATGTTTCGAGCCACTTGGTTTTTAAAGGTCTCATCAAATTTCTCTCATAATGTCTTATTTTTTTAAATGTTTTTTCCATTTTTCGTTTTGTTACTCATTCCATTTTTCATTAATAGTTGTTTTACAAAGGTTAATTTTGTATATTTTAGATCACAAATGCAGCATTTCAGAATAACATAGCAGAAAGTAAAACAAAAAAGAGGCAAAATTTTGACCCATTCGCAGGTGCCATTCTTGACGAAGTTTTATATTAATTTTATATTTATGTTTTATATTAAGTTATTCACTACTTACGACTTCTCTAAGGGCTTTAATATAGAAATTCTTCCAATTTTCGTGTAACGAATAATTGGTAAAAATTTTATCCAATCTTTATTCTGTTTAAGAATGGACACAGACTATTATAAGATTTCTTAAAGAACAAATATCAAAACTGAACGAATATTATTCACAGCCATACACCAATCTTAGTCAACGGCCTCCTACTGAAATCGACGCTGCTGCAAAAAATTGGAATTACGGAGTGCAGTTAGCAGAATGGATGGTTGAGGTAAACCGAAATCATAATAGAAGAAATCATAATAGAAGCTCACCATTGTTTATTGTTTCGTCTCAAATTTCATTGGTGCAGTTTCTTATTTGTATTTATCGCCAAAGTAATTTTTTCATACTTTATAAAATGGCAAGATCTTCATTTGCTGTGTGATTTTCTATATTGATTAGTTGGTACTTTAATGTCATATGTATGTATCGTATCCAGAACCAACTTTGATAAGTGTATTTTCCAATTTATAATTTGTTGTTTTTAAGGAGGAGCTTCTTGACAAGCATGAATTTTTTAATTGGTCCGTTGAATTGATTAACAAGATCAGCCACGATGACACGTTGGTGAAACATGTTTTACCTTTCATCTTAAGGGTGAGATTTCTAGAACACTAATGTTTATCTATTTTTCTGTTGCCTGGCAGCCATTGTAAATCACAGACTATGAGTAAGAGCCGTAGATTAACAATTTCATTTTATTTCTTCTTTCTAAACAGCACCTTTGCACAATTCTTCAAAGTCAAATGCTTGCTCGACTATTGGCAACATATGCAGTTAAGAAGTTGAACCTCTTAAATAGCTCAGCTGAAAATATGCAAAGCTTAAAAACAAACAAAACAAACAAGCAAACGGATGGAAAGTTAATCAATGGAACAAACAGGTTCGATATTATTTTCCGATAATTCAGATAATCCAAGAGTTATTATCTAGAAATCTAGAATATTTAAAAATCTCTTCTTCTTGCATTCCTAATAAGATATGCAATAAGACAAGAGTAGATATTGAAATTTATTTCATCAAGCCAAGGCGCAATATCCGACGATATAAAAAAATGATCATAAAAAATGGAATAGCAGTGTTGTTTCAGAGGATTCTCCTTAAGTAAGCATTGTTTAATCATCATCATCGTCATCGTCATCGTCATTGTCATACCCAGCTTAAGGTCCATTTTCCATGCTTGCATGGGTTGGATGGATTCTGATGACTGATTTCCATGCTTTCCTGCCCTTAGGTAACTCTTTACTGACTCTCTTCTGAAGTCCTTCCTTATTGCTTCATTCAAAGTCTTCTGAGGTTGACCTTTTTTTTTCAAGTACATTATGGAAGAAATTTTATGTAGGGGCCTTCCACCATGATACCTGTGTTTGCAATACAAAAGTAAAACAAAGTTAGTCTGGTGATTGTAATTGTTCTTCAATTGAAAACAAAAACATTTAATAGAATTATGTTAACTAGGCGTCAAGGCACCATGTAAATCAATTATTCCTGAGTATTTTTCAGAAGTTTGGTTTTGCAAGAAGCATTTTGCTTAGGGTTACTTATCAACTTTTTTCGTATTTTTTAAGAACTTCATTTTATTTTCTACACGGCACAAAATTCAAATTTCAGAATATTTGAAAAGAAATGATTTATACATAAAAACATTCGATTATGATAATGTGATTCTGGAAATGTTTCCCTTGTAGTTTATGACTTTGTATACATTTCTTAAGTTAGAGAGTTGTTGCCTGATTAACTCTTCTCTGTTATTATTATGGTCTAACTGATCTACAAACATTTTTGTGAGTTGCTCTCTATTTTTTATGTTAAAGCATATTAGGCCACTGTACTACCGGCAAACAAACAAACAGAGAATCGAATAATAATATTACACAGATAGGTTCAGCCTGTAACAACTTATTCATTATAAAACCCTTATTACAATAACATATATTTCGAAACCCCTTACCCATTCTAAAGTGGTATAATGTTCCATTTTAAGTAACTATGCTGATTCTCTAACTCAATTGTGAACTATATTATCATAAAGACATGTTAAGGGGACAGTTGTTTTTGTCATCCAAAAGTACACTAGAGAAACCTATTTTATTATAATTTCCTTTCAGTCCTGTGATGGCTGTCTTCACAGAGTATAAAGACTGCAACCAACACAAGACAATTGTTACAATACTGTGTGGTATCATTCAAGCCGTGACTATTCGATGTCCGACTGCTTTGATATGGAGTATCTCAAAAATTGATAATGTTAATG
This sequence comes from Turritopsis rubra, assembly GCA_039566895.2. NCBI lineage: Eukaryota > Metazoa > Cnidaria > Hydrozoa > Anthoathecata > Oceaniidae > Turritopsis > Turritopsis rubra. The sequence continues at coordinate 3,623,442 of CM077628.1, forward strand.
ATCCTTCAAAAGCACAAGTACTTGGATCCCCTTTAGATAAACTACCATGTACCCCAAGTGACTTGCTAGTGATGACAGCAGACGATGATGAAACCGAAAGAAAGCTCAATGAAGAAGTATGCTTATAACAATCTGATGTTTTCAAAAAAAAGCAGGCCAGTTTATTGAATTGGTGGTGTCTTCTGTTTTAGATACGGCTTATTCTGCGGGAAAAGGAACAGTTTATTCAGCAGCGTAGTATTGCGGTAGAGCGAAGATGGTTATCACCATCTAATCACATGACTAAACTTGGTACTTTGTTTTATGTCTACTCCTTATTAAACCTTTGTCGTAGAGAGTATCAGTTTATGTTCATATTCTAAGTTCTTCTGATAGTACCATTATTTGCTTTGTAAACTAGTTCAGCATCACACATTCAAATAACTCCTTTTCCTTCAATCCTTTCCTTAATATTTTTATATCGTTTTTAAGTCCTTTAACTTTTTCTTGAGTGATTGGTATTGCTGATCAACCATCTGTTTAATGATGCTGCACAAAACATAATATTGGATGTGTACCATGCTTCAACAAAACAAAACTTGTCAAAGACTCAGTCATATTATTGTTTTTGTAGCTGACGAAAATCTACTCGTTTTGGACATCTTGGATCAGTTGGACTACAATCGAGCAGAAGCTGCTGGCACCAGTGAAACTATCCATGATATGATTTTCAAGAAACATCATCACTCAATAGAAGAGGTAATTCATAGTTTTTTTTAGTTTTTAACAGAAATCTGTTTCACTGCTGTATGTATTTGTGAGTTTGTTCTATAATTACATACATAAGCAATTTAACCCCATCTAATTGAAATCAACTCCATTGTACTGACATTCCAATCTTAGTCAGTGTAGTCAGAAGAATCTAAATAATGCAAAGTGTATTAGATGCCAGTATTTGCACCATTTTGAGGTCTGGAAATGAGGTTTCATCATGGGCCAAATGGGGAATTTTTGTTGGCCATAGGACAGCTTAATAAAGACATTTTTTCCACTAGCAGGTTTGTCCAACACCTAGGGAGAAAGAAAGTAGATTTCTCAAAGTGTGAAGTTAATTTTGATGCAGATGTGTGTAAGGGTAGTCTTGTAGTTTTCTAAGAGAATAACAGCATGAAGATCATATCAAGAAAATGATTTTCAACAGTATCGCTTGGACAGTTATCTAGCTTATTCAAGTGGGAAGTGTTTCTATTTTTATCTATTTGAAATGTTATTGAGAAATATTCAAGAAGAACTGTTTCATGTTAGGACTTTGTGGAAATTGATAAGCCAATTATAACGATTCTTTGTCAATGGGCCACAACAAACAAACGTTTTGGAAAACACCGAGCAATAATAGCTGCTAATGTAATACATCTGCGACAAGTATTTGTCTTGGAAAAAATGGCTAACGACAATGACGAAAATGAGAACGAAATAAAATCATTTCCATACCAAGATGTACTGTTTCACTTTCTTGACACTATGGCTCCAAATCCAGGTACAGTTAAGCTTCAATGTTAATATGTCACAAATAAAATACTCTGTATGGATGCACCTGTTATCCCGAGAATTCTTTTAGATTTTGCTTATGGTGGTTACCACGTTGGTGAAGTTACACCTTCCATTTGTATTTAGACTAACTAATATAGCTGGGGGGTTTTCTTATGAAAGTCTTGATTATTAAATTTATGTTATAATTAGTTTTCTGTCTTGTTCTTTTAGAGTTTGTATGTGCTCAAGAAGATCCTTCCTTTCAACAACTTGTCATTTTATTTTCTGAACTAATTCGAAATGATGTTTTTAGCCATGATCATTACATGTGCACACTTTTGGCACGTGGTGAAATTTCCTCGTTAATTCTGGAGAAACTAACTCATTTACGTACATCTAGTTCCAGAGGCAGTGACATGGGAGGGGTAAGTTATTATTGCCAGGATTTGACCGAAAGTTACAATATGTGCTTGACTGTATTACCTTTAAATTGTATACCTTGTATAAGGTGATACAGAATGTGAAATAATCATTAGATATATGAAAATATTATAATATTTAACTCAAATTAAAGTAAGCATTACCAAATTCTGCCAAATGTTGTAAAAACATCGCTATTATAAGAATTTTCAAAATTTAATTTAAATCATTTGCCATTTTAAGAGCGAACAAAGGGAGAATCATCCAAGTCTTACTGACCACAATTATGAAGCAGATGCCACGAAATTCGAATTTGATGATTTCATGGATCCTCATAATGATCTACAAAGTATATTAAATGGAACACCTGTCTCAGAAGCTGGTCAGTTGTTTTTGTTATCTATCGTCTCTGTTGTCTACTTAACTGCTTTGCCAGCACATTTTGAAGCAGATTCTTTCATGTATCCCATTTTCTATAAAATATTGCAAATCTTGAAATGGAGTGCTGTTCAGGAATTCATAAGTATTATTGTTTCATCGTGGGTGGTTCTTTTCGTTCTTTTAGCTCCACCTTTGTTTGGTATGATATCACCTGTTCATACACCACTTACATGCCCAAATGATAATCTTGAAAAGAAGAAAGCCTCTTCCGACAGTCATACACTTTATATTCTCCATTTTCCTATTCCATCTGGAAGTGATTATCTTCATGAAAGAAATCAACGACTTACTTCACTGTATGGTGTTGGTCCGGTACAGTACCAAGAACTGCAGTTACTTTTCGAGATAGAAGAAGAGCTGTCAACTTTGTTTAATGTTGAAATGGCTGCTAAAACCCAAACAGATAACATTCAGAAAGATGATGTCTTAAAGTGAATTATTTCTTTCAAGTATAATTGTTCTTTCTATCCTTGGAGTGGTTTTCCATAAGTTCTCATCTTTATTTAGGCGTTTCAAGTCCTTATCCTGTTTTGACCAATTCAACATCTCTAAAAAATTTTCGTTGAAAATGCAAAACATGAAACAACAATATGGAGGAGATTTTGGTGTGTGTTCTGAGGTACCGACGCCTGCACAACTATCGCTGTTGCTCAATTTACTTGAATTATCTGGAAACATTCATGAATTAATAGTGTTTATTGAGGCTTTTATTTCACCTCGTGAACACACTTACATGAGGGTACAAAATTCCAGCTATTTATCGACAACAAAGAACACCAATCTCCATTTGGTTGTTTCGATTATCAGGAAATATAATTTATGTTTCCTGAACTATTCTGAATTGTGCGCAAGTATATTTCTTGGGTAAGTAACTTGGATTTAATCTATTTACTTTTGAATATCATATTTGTTTGCTGTTGTGAATAATGCTTTTTATGTAATGGATCAGGCAATTTCCGAAGTGGTGTTTCCAGTATTCGATTTTTTTCCTTTATTAAATTGTTAAATTAATTGAATAATTAAGCTTTCAAAATATTCCTTTAATTTCTTAATTTATGATGATAATCCCGACTTAAAAGCATTGTTTATTAATTTACCTTTAAAGGTAAATTTTTGGGTAGAACAGTGGTCCATGAATATCCGGGCTTTTTTCAGTTCTCCCCTAAAAGTTTCTGATGACTAAACACTCAAGAAGCTGAAACAATCTGGTAAAGAAAATTCAAAAAATTGAAAATATGCCAGAAATAAATCCAATAACTAGGACAGATAACTTAAAACTTAAAACCGGTCGATTTTTATAAATCAAGGTTTTTCTCTTTTCCTGGAAAAAAATCTAAATATATATTTATACGTAGGGAAAGATCCTTCTTTAATCTTTTTAGCAATGTAAATTTTATTTTGTAGTAGAAAAGAAAATAGGACAATTTTAACTTTTAAAAAAACATGCAGAAAGTCTGCGTTCTATCCTAAGTGAAAGCCAAAGTTCTTTCTGATCAACAAATGAAATTGGAATGTAGTCCACAATTAAAGCCAACATCATAAATGATACTGTTTCATGTCGCTAGACCGTCTACCACTAAAATGTTTTTAAAAAATGTATTTTTTTGGTAAAAATTGATGTCAAGAAATATAAGCAAGATCAACATGGTTGATTAAAAAGATTTCCCAAGACAGTGTGTCCCAGAATACTTGTTTTATCAATGTTTATGATAATATTTACTTCAGAGGAAATAGAAGCTTTGTATAGCCTGGTTGTCTCAATAATGTATTTTTTAAATACAATCCTAAATGGCCAAATCACAATTTTTGCCTTGGCCTTATAAGGGCCGGCCAAAAGGGCCAATATAAGGTATTTTGAAAACATTTCATTGTATCAATCAATGATGGTTCAAATCTGATGGCGGAATATTTCAATTATATTTATCGTTTAACACTAAATCTGTCCCTAATCATGTTTACTGTAACCTAGGAGGATAGCTGTAACCTACATTTACTTATTGTAACTTAATCTAAAAAATAATGAAAAACCCCTGTCATCAGATTTGAACCACTATATTATCAAAAAGAAATGTAAAGCTTTAGGGCACTCGGCCATCTACGCTTATATTGTAATTATTTTTAAAACATATAAAAGGTAAACAATTAAAACCTGTTTTATTTACCATTTTTAAGATTTCCCTGAATTTGAATGGTTTTCGAAAAGCATATGAGGTTTTTAAATTCGAAGTCAGAAAAAGCAGCAGATCATAGTTGCATTAAAAATTGAACTTCAAAAACATGAAAAAATAAAAAACAAAAGTTGAATGGGTTTTGATAAATACATCAATTTAATATAAAAATCCTGACAAAATAGAGACTGTTTGACAACCGTTTAAATATTTGAAATGTTGTGAAATGTTGTGAAACAGTAATATTTTTTATGAGGGTCTTATTAAAGCGAAGAAGTATCAAAGATAACAAAAGATAGAATTTGAATGGGTTCAAAAAGTGTATATATATTCAAGTATGACTGAAGATTGCTCAAAACATGAAACTCTTATTGAAGAAACGATTGTCTCTCATTAAGCCTAATATCCATGTATTATATGTATATGTTTACCTTTTAAACATGTGAACCTTGGAACATATTAAAAATTTTAGATAATTTTAGCTAATTAGATATCAGAAACTAGCTATATAAACCAATGAACTTTCTGAATGAAAAACTGTTGAAATTTGGACAGTAAGAAACAAGAACAAGAACACAGAGGGTTCTAATGTCTTCTTGCTTATGCAGAAACCCAAATGTAATGTTGAATTCGCAATAAACTCGGAACACTGCAATGACGTCAGAAATCTTTTTGAAAAAAGTTTTCTCCATTTGATATATTTTTTTATGCAGCTTGCTGCCTTGGGAATAAAATATAGAACAACTATTTCCAAACTTTAATTCCCCCTGTAACCTTTTTTTTCTTTAATTCCCCCTGTAACCTTTTTTTTCTTTAATTCCCCCTGTAACCTTTTTTTTCTTCAGTCTTCTTAAGATGGTTGAAAATATTGCCAATCCTGCATTTTGTGGATCGATTGACCGATGTGTAATGGTTTTACTTCATCACATGTATGAATCATGCTTATTTTTAAAGGTAGCTTATGTCTGTGTTTTGTTTTGTTTTCATCAGTTTGTCTGTTTACTGTTAGAGACTTTCAATATTGTTAAGAAAACTTTGATTCTTGAATTTTTAAAAAAAAACCTTGCTTTTCCAATGTTCCCTTATTGAAGCAAACTTAATGATTCTTTGTTGACCTCTTTATCTTTTGTTGTCAGCATCGTTATGCAGACCAGTTCAGCACAGCTTCTTGTAAAATCAAGGATGCAATCTGTCCAAATTTGGAGCCTTCGAATACAAGCCTTCTTTGGGATACATCATTGTTAAGTGACTATTTTAAAGATGCGAGGTATGATTTCTGTATTGTTTTATGTAAATGTATGTTTAAGATCGTTATTCTAAAGATTTCTGTTTTTCATCTTGTAGGAAACTGAAACTGGACACAATTTGGTTGGAATATCTGAGTAATGATAGACCTGCGAATCTGTTTAGTTTTGTTTGTAATGCTGTTCTAGCTGTTTGCAAATGTAAAGATAAGGACAGGTATCTTTCACTATTATTATCTGTTTCATTCAGTTCTCATAAACAGGACAAGACAGACGGACGGACGGACGGACGGACGGACGGACGGACGGACAGATAGATAGATGTTGAAAAAAATGTCTTTGTGTGATATGATCTTCATTTGTTTTTTTCAAGGTTATATGATATCAGCATGGTTTGTTGTGAAGCAACATCACATCTAAGTTTTCTCTGTCCAGAATGGCTTGGGGTGATCAAGGCTTGCTGCTTTCACTCAAAACAAGGACATGGCTATGAAGAACTTGTTTCTTCTGTAGATGTGAGCCAGTTTTGCAAATATTATGTATACAACAAACTGTTTTTCCATTGTTTGTTTGACCATTGTAATGTTTCCTTTATCTCACTCTAGTTAAATAATGAAGATGCGCAGAGATCCTTGTCAATATTTGTCTGCATTTTAATTGGTCGACAATGTGTTAGCCTCAGTGCTTTTCTATCAAAAGTTGTTATACCTGCCATGAAACATACACCAAAAAGTAAGTTGTTATATTTAGTCTTACAGGAAGGAGTGTTTAAAATTATAAAAGCTTTATGTTTTATTATAAAGAATGTAACAAACAATATTTCACTCGTAACATTGGGAGCAAATAAAACCATCTGTTGTAGTACTTAAGATTTTGAAAAGATTAATTTTCATGGATTTGAATTTTGCTAGAGTTATTTTTTGCAAAGTCTCACAAATATCACAAATTTGCCAAAATAACACAGATTTCTCTAAATTTTTCCAAAATTTTCAGTGCAACATTAAATTACGTTATACCTGCAAAAGTAAAGGAATAAAAAAATATAATGACTCTAAAAAGATATTTGAGATTCCTTCAAATCTATTTTAATTCAAACTATTAGGGTTTTTTTGGTTGGGGGTGTTGCAGCATAAGCCAGTGAATGTCTAAGAAAGAAAGAGAGAGAGAGAGGGGGGAGAGTGAATCTGTTTTGGGTGAGGTTTCTGTAGGGTGAAAGAATCTGTTGGGGTGTGTGTTTGTGAATATGTGTGAGTTGGACGATGTGTCGTTTCTATGGCAGTCTGGGTTGTCATCTATGTTAAAATTAATATTTGTGTGTGTGTGTGGTCAATTTGTTTATGTTCTGGCCATCGTTAGATAACATTCTGAAGCTAAATATGTGCATGTGTTAGTTGCCAAGACAAGGTCAGATGTATGAATCCTTCATCATGAGCTGACATCCATACTCTGAGCAGTGTCAGTTCGTTTCCCCCCAAAAAAATACAACAACCCTAAAAAGATATTTGAGATTCCTTCAAATCTATTTTAATTCAAACCATAAGTTTTTCTACATGAATTTTTTAATTTTTCCATGGCCACGTTAGTGCTTACAAACTGGTTACCCTATACTAACTGGCTATGAGGGCTTCACTGGAAAATATTGACTGATGACAAAGGAAAGTCTGAGGTACTAATAAAGTGTAACACACATTTGCATGATCATGTAGACAATGAACAAGTAACAGCTGTTGTTGAGCATCTCAACATTTTGTTTGAGGATCATCATATCCGCGAAAATAAATTCTGCAAATGTCAATTCCATCTATTCCCAAAACAATATGTCTCATAAAAATTGATCCTTGCAAAAAATTAATCTTCTTAAGGTAACACAGCATGTCATAACTTTGAAACCTTGACATAGAATTTCACTTTAAATTTTGTAAACTCAACCTCCATTAAGTGTTACATTGGTCTAATGATATTTTGACAGAATGTTTCACTATAACTCAAGCAGATTAGTTTATGACGATTTCTTTCACATGCTTTGTTTAGGTTCGCAATCAGCAAGTGCTATTCGCCTCACTGTCACCATATTACAGCAGATTTTCGATGCCGAGCTTGCTGACGATCAATTGTCACTGAGACACTTTCCTTATGAATATTATATGTTGATTGGCGAGTTGTCTACAATTAATGTGGAATTGATACCTCCAATAATGAAACGACTCATCTTGTTTGCTGATAAAGGTGAATAGTGACTGGCTTGAATTTGTGAGTCTATCCGGGATGTCATCTGTCAATGGGAATGTCTATTACTATTGTCAAAATTTCTTTAATAGGTATTCCAGCATCAAGGGCAACCACTGATCTGGATGATCTGGATGATCGATCTCACGATGAAGTGTTTAAGAGCGTATTTGAGACTGGAGCCTTGCAGTTGGACGCAGAGTCATCAGATATTTTTGAATCGTCTTACTCAATGAAGGACAGTACAGGTAACAAGAAAGTTGATTTTAGTGGATTTCTTATAGAAATGGAGTGAAAAACTGTAATAATAACACCTGGATAAAACAAATGTACAATGTGCTTGTGTATTAGTACTGTATGATGAAATGAGGGTATCGAATGAATGAACAATAAGTGAATGAGCTAATCGTTAAATTGAAGAACCAATAGTTCAAGATTAGAGTTTCTGTTTATAGTTTTCTTTTTGTTTTCTTGTGTTATGACCCCAATTATTTCCACGCAGGATAAATAATAACTTCTATTCACTTTTTTCACCCATGTTTTTTTGCTTAAGAAACTCTAAGAAACACATACACAAAGCTATGAGTTGTGCACATGCCCAAACTAAAACTATCAATAGAAAAGAGACTGTAGAAATCCCCAGCATCCAAGGGGAGAAACCACTAGTAGAAAACAAAAGAATACTCAAAGTTACAAATACAACACTCGCCCTGCTGCTTTTAATTATCCATCCATACACAGAAACAGTCGCTTATAGTTACTTCTTTTAATTTAATGAACCTTGCACTCCAAAAAGTATTATGACACATTACTTAAAGCGTGCTCTTTCTTTGTGAAATCTTACTCTTCTCGTCAACTAGGGAATGATTATTGTTTTTAACTCATCTCTGTTACTGAAGCATTCTTGTAAATAATAACAGGGGTCAGAAATCAAAACAATGTCTGGTTATGTTTTTTTTCTGGTTAACTAGTTTAGCAAGGAATCAGCCACGGTTGTCTCAGAGTTAAGTAGTTTGGGATGGGTTTAGAGATAACATGTATCATGGAAGTCAGTCTTGAGACTTCCTCTAACCCATGTAAGCATGGAGAATGGACGTTAAACCAAGTATAATGATCTTAATCATGACATTCATTAGTTGTGACGTCCTAAGTAAATACATTAGGATAATATTAGTGGATGACTGTTTCTTGAAAGGGGTCTTCAATCACTTCTGAATTTCATCTTAGATTTAGAAGTATCTAGTTTTGGAAACTACATGAAATTATGCCTTCGTGCCATTTCCAAACAAGAATGGTTCCAAAACAAAATGTTATTGAATAGCAGTAAATCTACTGCCCTCAAATCCATCACTGATCAGGATCTGAAACAAAAGCATGTATGTATTTTTCACCAATGTTCGTGCTTTGTTATCAATTTCATGAATTCTTAGTGTCTGTTATTTTGTAAATCTTCTTCTTTCCCACACTCCATTCCTAGCTATTATATTCTTCCTTCAGTCGATACTGCAGATGGTCTGTAAAATTATGTGATTTTTTTTATCTGCTAGATTCAGCAATTTGTATCATCAATTATCAATGACCCTCTGAACACTTCATCAAAGCCACCATATTCTGATTTTCAACAATCAACAAACAGGATTTGTAAAGTATGTGCCATTTATTATTTTTGATGTTTAGGTGGGTTTACAGCTCAACCAAATTGACCACTTGAATATGCTGTCATGACAAGTTTAGTTACAAACAAATATGGTACATCCGTTCTTGATAATGACTAATAACGATAAATATATTTCATGTGGTATTAATTTGTACCTCATTTTGAATAAGAAATAAGCAAATTTGATTGGTTAAGAAGAAAATGAAACGAAACATCTTAGCGTTTTAGAATTTAGATATGTGGAATTTACAGTATGCATCTCTGGAATTGCAAGTACTATTAAAGCTTTCCACCAAAGAGGTAAACATTGTCCAATTATTTTATTGAATATTTTTAAAAACTGAACAGATACTTTCTTACCAGGGGAGTGCCATCTTAGCATTCCTCAAAATGCTTTGTCTAAAGCTAGGTGTGGGGGGCAGTCGGAGGGTTATTTTTGCATTTTTTCGATAACTGAGGGTAGTGATGGCAGGAGATGTGCTAGCAAATACCAAACAAATGGAACCTAAATTAACTATACTGATGGACTTTTTTCGTGGACTGTTAAGGACACATCAAGATTGTATTCTGCAATTGGTCGAGCAGTTATGTGCATATTAACAGAGGAAGATGAACAGGAACGTAAACAGAGTTCTTTGGTCGCTCCGCTGATTAGCAAACTACCGATTGCTGTTCGGGGACGCATATTAAAATCAGCAAGTGAAACCATGGAAAAGGGAAAGTGGTGGAATCCTTCAAATAGCAGTAACAAGTAAATGTTATATCTACCTCGCTTGTATTGATTCTATTGATCAGCTGATAGCAATAATAGGTAATTTTATATTATTTAGATTGTCAGCTAACTCTCAAAAAACGCTTTTCACATTGATCTCAAGTTGTTTGAGAAGTCAAGAAGAAAATAATACATTATTTTTATCCTCACTTTTAAAGCAGTTTCACACGCTTGTCTCGTCTCCCCAAGAGGTATGGTTTCACAAGTTTATTTCTATCCCCTAAAATTGATGTTTATGATTTGCAACGTATTGAATTTTTAATGTGATTATAGTGATTAAAGGTTTTTTAGTGATTCTTGTTTGATATATCATTTAGGAAAAAATTGATTTGAACCCTGCAGCAACAGATGCTCTTCGAGATGCCATACATCTACGATTAAACCTGGTCATTCTTCCTTTCTTAAATGTTTTTTATAAGTTCATGTTTGTTTGCATGGATGATAGATCCCATCATAAATCGAAAGGATTTCCCTTTATTTCGGCTTTCATTCTTTACTAGGTGGGTATGTTATTTGATGTCATTCTGAAATCACCATCGATGATTGGTGACTGGGCCTTATGCTTGTACCATCTATTGGTATCTGGGATTATACCCCCTGATGCTTTTAATGGATCGACGATGTTTACTGACATAACAGACATGGTTGTCATCTTGTTACAAACCATGCAAATGAATGACGTCAATCATTCTACTCAGCAACAATTCCAACAAGTTCAACAGCAACAACAAGTTCAACAACAACAATCACAACAACAACAACAACAACAACAACAACAACAACAACAACAACAACAACAACAACAACAACAACAACAACAACAACAACAACAACAACTACAACAACAGTTGTCAGGACAACAACAGCAACCAGTTACTGATGTGCAGAGGTTGGTAACCGTTGTGAAGAAAATGAGGGTAAGATTCATTTATCATTTAAGCAGATTTTGCGCTAGAATTCAAACGGTTGAGTGTTATACTACTTAAACACAACAAACTAAAAATAAAACTTCTTTTAAACTTAGTTTTCAACTTTTTAAGATTTCGTGTGAGATTTCTTAATGAATTTGAAATCATTTCTCTTTCCTTGAACAATACAGTAGCATCTAAATGAATAAATCTGGCTACTGTGATTAAAATGATGATGAGTACGTCACATGGTTGATATGAAGTGAAAATGAAACATGAATGTTTCTGGTAACTGAATAGCAAATAAGAAATTGTTATGGCTAAAATACCTGAGAAAGGTGTCTGAAGCAAAATGCAAACCCTATGGAAAGATCATTGCTTCTTCCATAGAAAGCTCCCATTCTAGGGGACAGAATGTTGTATTCGCCCTCTTTTGATTTCTTTTTCATTCACCGTCTAAACTCTTTATATAAAGTTTGAAAGTTTGAGATATCTATCTAAGAGCGAATTGTATATGTGAACATTTGAATCAGAAAAGCTCTGTTATACAATCTTGTTTGTTCGCTCTTTAGAAAGAAATTACCTCGCGTCCTGTGGCTTACTCGACAGTCTATTGTGAGGAGTTGTTACCACTTACGACATCGTTGTGTGAAATAGTAACAACGGAGCCTATCCGTCCTCCAGATAGTAGTAGATCGAATAATTCGACACCTTTGAATAAAGACAAATCCGAAGAATGTGGACCTCAGCTTGAACAAGTAAATTCATCACACTCTTTTATATAGAGATTCTTAATATTCTCTCAATTTCTTTGTAGTTTTCTTTTTGGGCTTTAAGCAAACAAAAAACAAGATTATAAAAATCAAAATCAAAATTGAGTTAGATGTTGTAGGGAAATTCCCAAAAGTCTTTTCTTAAATAAACATATTTTTTACATATACAGAATTTTTTACATATACAGACATGTGAATAAATCATTAATAAGTTCCTGGCAGTTATTTATAAAAGGGGTATTACCGTAGCTGTGATATTCATTGGCACAGGAAAAGAGACTAGATTGTGAATTGAATGAAGAAAATTTGCACCAAATTTCTTTTATTAAAGAATGCTAACGATGATTACAACTTGCATTTGTTGAAATTAGTCAATTTTGATCAACTTGATCAGTTTTGTCAATTTTGATCAGTTACTAACAAAACATCTTTGTAAACATCTTTGTAAACATCGTAAACATCTCCATAAACATCTCCATAAACATCTCCATAAACATCTCCATAAACATCTCCGTAAACATCTCCGTAAACATCTCCGTAAACATCTCCGTAAACATCTCCATAAACATCTCCGTAAACATCTCCGTAAACATCTCCATAAACATCTCCATAAACATCTCCATAAACATCTCCATAAACATCTCCATAAACATCTCCATAAACATCTCCATAAACATCTCCATAAACATCTCCATAAACATCTCCATAAACATCTCCATAAACATCTCCATAAACATCTCCATAAACATCTCCATAAACATCTCCGTAAACATCTCCGTAAACATCTCCGTAAACATCTCCGTAAACATCTCCGTAAACATCTCCGTAAACATCTCCGTAAACATCTCCGTAAACATCTCCGTAAACATCTCCATAAACATCTCCATAAACATCTCCGTAAACATCTCCATAAACATCTCCATAAACATCTCCGTAAACATCTCCATAAACATCTCCATAAACATCTCCATAAACATCTCCATAAACATCTCCGTAAACATCTCCATAAACATCTCCGTAAACATCTCCATAAACATCTCCGTAAACATCTCCGTAAACATCTCCATAAACATCTCCATAAACATCTCCATAAACATCTCCATAAACATCTCCATAAACATCTCCGTAAACATCTCCGTAAACATCTCCGTAAACATCTCCGTAAACATCTCCGTAAACATCTCCATAAACATCTCCGTAAACATCTCCGTAAACATCTCCATAAACATCTCCATAAACATCTCCGTAAACATCTCCATAAACATCTCCATAAACATCTCCATAAACATCTCCGTAAACATCTCCATAAACATCTCCGTAAACATCTCCATAAACATCTCCGTAAACATCTCCATAAACATCTCCGTAAACATCTCCGTAAACATCTCCATAAACATCTCCATAAACATCTCCATAAACATCTCCGTAAACATCTCCGTAAACATCTCCATAAACATCTCCATAAACATCTCCATAAACATCTCCGTAAACATCTCCATAAACATCTCCATAAACATCTCCGTAAACATCTCCATAAACATCTCCGTAAACATCTCCATAAACATCTCCATAAACATCTCCATAAACATCTCCGTAAACATCTCCATAAACATCTCCATAAACATCTCCGTAAACATCTCCATAAACATCTCCATAAACATCTCCATAAACATCTCCATAAACATCTCCGTAAACATCTCCATAAACATCTCCATAAACATCTCCATAAACATCTCCATAAACATCTCCATAAACATCTCCGTAAACATCTCCGTAAACATCTCCGTAAACATCTCCGTAAACATCTCCATAAACATCTCCGTAAACATCTCCGTAAACATCTCCATAAACATCTCCATAAACATCTCCGTAAACATCTCCATAAACATCTCCATAAACATCTCCATAAACATCTCCATAAACATCTCCGTAAACATCTCCATAAACATCTCCGTAAACATCTCCATAAACATCTCCGTAAACATCTCCATAAACATCTCCGTAAACATCTCCGTAAACATCTCCATAAACATCTCCATAAACATCTCCATAAACATCTCCATAAACATCTCCATAAACATCTCCATAAACATCTCCGTAAACATCTCCGTAAACATCTCCATAAACATCTCCATAAACATCTCCATAAACATCTCCGTAAACATCTCCGTAAACATCTCCATAAACATCTCCGTAAACATCTCCGTAAACATCTCCATAAACATCTCCATAAACATCTCCATAAACATCTCCGTAAACATCTCCGTAAACATCTCCATAAACATCTCCATAAACATCTCCGTAAATATCTTCCTAAACAGGTTCATCTGGCGGTTTTTTAGTTGTAATGCTCATTAGAGGGCGTTTATTGAATTTTGTCGAGATTTTAGGTCCATCAAACTTGTCAATTTTAATGGATAGTGTATTGTAGGCGATTTTATTGCTTATTTAAACTCGTATTTACACCTCGATCACTACTTTTACTTTAATTTGCATTTTATCATTTCCTTTTTAGGGATTAAGGAGAACAGGGGTACAATATATGAGTGCATGGGAACTGTTAGAAGATACTAAAAGTCCTATTCCATTAGCCTTATCAATGTTTGGTGCTGTACGCGTCGAAAAACGACCATATAAGTATATCGAGCATGCGCGAAGATTGATACATCATACACACCAAACGTTCAAGCCAATGAGTTATTTTTTGAATGCAAGTCCAGAAGAAGAAGAGAAAAAAGAAGCTGAGGAACAATCTAGATCGGAAACCGTATCATGTGTACCAGGTATTCTTTTCCGACCTACCTACCTACCTACTCACACGCATAACAGCTTCACAGGGAAAGCGTCGGCACTTTTCACTTTTCCTCGATCAAAGATTTATCAGATATTTTTAGGCTACACTCTTTTTTATATATATAAATTCTTAATAAACAGAGCTGACTAACAAAATAATGTGACATGATATGTGAGGATATTACCCTAGGTATACATAAGGGTGGGTGACTGAGGCTGAGCAAGTAAGGCATATAGGAATTTGTGTGGGATGTTTCATCTAGATTTGATGACACAAGATACATTCTTAAGTGTTATTAAGAAATAACAAGAATATTTAAGAGTATTTGTGTGGTGTTTCATCTAGATTTGATGGCACAAGATATGGATAGTGAGCAGAAGGTATTGAAAAGACCTTATCCTACGAACGGAAGTGGGAACATGTTAGCTCCTGATTCTAAACAAATGAGATTACTTCATCCTAATGCTGTATCAGCAATGGCTAATGCTCCAACGACCTTCGCATCAGTTCAACAAGATCAGCAGGACCAGCAACAACAACAACAACAACAACAATTACCACAACAACATCAGCAATTACCACAACAACATCAGCAACAACAAAAACAACTGCAACAAAAACAACAACAACAACAACAACAACAACAACAACAACAACAACAACAACAACAACAACAACAACAACAACAACAACAACAACAACAACCGATTTTATCACAAATAGAACATCAGGTGAATCAAGGAAAAGAAAGCATCGCCGAGCAACAAGCAACAAGTATGCAAACGACGCCAAATATGACGCCCAATATGAGGTGAAGAATTTTATATTTATTTATTGTTTGTGGATTAACGTCGATGGGGAAATAGCAGATCTGTTTGCTAACTTCTTCCGCGGAATGATGAAATGAAAAGATTTCTAAATCGCTTCTTTCTATACTCCTCTCCTCTCCTCTCCTCTCCTCTCCTCTCCTCTCCTCTCCTCTCCTCTCCTCTCCTCTCCTCTCCTCTCCTCTCCTCTCCTCTCCTCTCCTCTCCTCTCCTCTCCTATCATGTTTTGTGTACTGTTTATTTTACTGTTGTTATTTACAGACTAACTCTTGGCAGCGCATCTGTATTTTCTGCTCCCAACGATTCTACAAAAACAGCATTACAAAATCTGTTGAATTCTCGACAAAGAAATGCCACACTTCAGTCAAGTCCAATGTTACATTTACAAGATGTTACAAGATCTCAACAACAGTTGCCACAACAACAACCACAACAAATAATGCATCAAGTGACCAATCCGATGCTTAGTCAGCATGGAGGATTCTCGCAAATAGCTCCTAATGTATGCTTTCTTTTGTTCTTGGGCCTAGCGAATGACAGGATAAGTCATTTTTTTTATATCTACAGGGAAAAGTGAAACTGTGGCGGGAAGTTAGGTCCACATCAGTGGTTATTACTGACATTCTCCACATATGAACTTCTTTACCAAATCAATCAACAACCCCTCCCTTCATCCTCCATGCATATTCTTAGCATTTTCTTCACTGAAAAGTATTTCCACGTATTGTAATTTAATAATTACAAATCAAAGTCATTTTCGTGATATCATTACACGAACTCGATTTTTTTAGGTCAGTCTCAACGATCCATCCACATTGAATCTTTCTAGCACGCAGCTTACACCCCGATTAAAGATGCAAGGTTTGTTTAAATCTTGTGGATAAGGGCGCTTATTTAAAAATCAGATCGGGCGCTTAGTCGAGGGGGATGCGTTTATATAAGAAAACAGGTTGTTACTGAAATCATAAAAGAAAATTTCATAAACTCCTGGTGTAAACAAAACCTTAAGGTACTTCTTAGTTTCCCTCTTATGCAAGTGAATCTTGATAACTTGTAGTGTTAAGGCCAGTTTCATTCAACAGTTTCGCCCCCTCTCTCGGAAAAAACAACGCTATTGACGCCAGTGCATGCGCAATGCAGCTGGAATTATGTTCGAGCCGTAAAAATCAATGCTCGTGCACATCTAAAGTTTTTAATCTCGTTCTTACCGCCTGTCAATATCAACCAATCAAATTTTAGAAAACTCTGTAATAATTTATTTCTGAACAACAATAACTTCTTTTTGTTTTGTCTTGGTGACAAGAGAAAGGATTTTTGAAAAGATATTGAAAGATTTTTTAATGCGTGCTCGATTGTTTTACGATCGGTGACAAGCAGTCGCTCGTTCGGAAGACACGGTGAGTGGGAACTGATCTTTACTTTTGTCATTCAAATAAACTCCATATATTTACTTATCCTCAAAAACGAGGCAAATGATTGTCTAAACGGATGCCGACGCAGCAATAAAACTTCACTCATCCAAAGCGAGGAATTATCTCTACTTAGTGAAGGAAGAAAATTAGAAACTTTTTCCTAGCTCAACAGCTTCATCAACAACAACAACAACAACAACAACAACAACAACAACAACAACAACAACAATCTAATCTATCACAACAACAACAACAATCACTACGTCAGTTGCTAAGAAACCCACGCATGACTCTGGACCAACAAATGCTTCGTATGTGTTTCTTTCCCTTTATGCTTAAGTAAGGTTTGACCGTATCAGACTGAAACGGCTTCCGCATATGCATTTGCATCCAGAACTTCATTTGAAGTAGCTCTTTGTTTCAGGAGTATCCGAGAATGGAAAGGGGTTTGATATCAGACAACTGAATGTTATCTTTTTTAACTATAAAAATGTTTCCGTTTTGTTTTATTCTGTAATTTCTTTGTTGTTATTTTGTTGTTATTACTGGTGATTATTTACACTTTGCAATGATGAGCGAAGAACCGTGGAGAAACCCTTACAAACGTCATTTTGTTATTTAGGAGATAACCTTCTACATCAACAACAGTTTCAACAAATGCAAGTTTCAAATCAAACAGTCCATTTACAGCGTCAGAATCAACAACAACAACAACAACAACAACAACAACAACAACAACAACAACAACAACAACAGCTTCAACAACAACTCCGTCAGCAACAACTCCAAATAATGAAAGGTATGTTGTTTGTATTGAATCAAACGACGAACGACGAACGATGATCATAGTCAAAGCCCCCGTAGAGGAGTGTTATAAACAGAAATAAACATGAGTAATGTGACACTCCTCCACATCGTGTTAATTTAGGGCTGATTTTCACTCCACCATTCATCAAAAATTAGAAACAATAGTGATTTATATTAATTATCTTCCAAAACAACTTTTTAGGAATGAATATGCAAAACAATATGGCCGGTTTGCAACGTCAACTCTCTGGTCCAGACGCTAACTTCCAGCAAAACGTTCGACAAGTACAACCGTCACAAAATGACATGAACATGTTTCAACGTCAGTTATCAGCGACATCGGCTGAATATCAACCTCAGATGGTGATTACACAATTTCCAGGACAAATGCCTAGTGGGCAATTTCAAAACCAAGGACCCTTTTGATCTCCTCTCCTGTGGTATGATACACAAAAGCAGTTCTTGCTTCTTTCACCCTAACAGATATATCTCAACGCGAAATACAGAGCGGATACTGTGGTAATTTCATCTGTGTGGTAATTTCATCTGTGTGGTAATTTCATCTGTGTCTACACGAGCGTAAAGGAAAAGCTAGTCGTTGTTCAAGTTTGACAATATGAATTCGAGATCGACGCCGACACTTTACGTCAAAAGTACGTCATAAAATCAGCTAAGAATTTCACAATATATGAGCAGGTTTTCGTTGTAGAACAGGTGAAAATATAGATGGAAGTATCAAACCAATGCGTAAAAAACAGATTCTATTCGAAAACGTAATATTGGATTAAACACTTAAAATTGTCATGCCTAGCTAATCTATGAAGATACCTGCCGACCATTTCCAAACATTTTATGAAAAGATATACTACTGAAAATTCTACTAACTTCGGTTTACATAATGATGAGAACGGAAGAACAGATTGAGATAATATCACGATATCGTAAGCCGAATAGAACAGAATACTAATACTCTGTCACTAAAAACGGGGAAGGTAAAGTTTGCGAAATGTATTCATGTTTTGGTCGACTGAGAATATCGTATAAACTACATTTGACATCTGCTGTGTTGAGTTCGGCCTAAGGGCGGATTTGAAGCTTCCTTTATTCTTCCTTTATCTCTCGATGAACAAGAAGATATCGAAAAAAAATTGATAATAATTTAACGGTAGATTCAATTCATAGGTAGACAAAAGCCAGTAAAAACATAATGATAAAGATGGTAAAACAAAAAAAAGGCGACACAAGTTTAGACTAATCCATGTATTTTTGACAACGTTTCGAACGACACAGCGTTCATTATCAAGTCAATTTTTTTATACAACGTAAACTAACATTTTATATAAAAGGCGTATTCACACGCGTGAAGCATAATTAGCTATGTTACAAGCAGTTACCAGATTAACACATATAAGAAACAAAAGATTATATGCATAAATTATCAAAAATCTATCCGTGCACGTTAATTATAAAGATATAATGGAGTGGAGCGAATAGTTTTATTAAGGACTGGGTTGTCTCGTATAATAAAAAGAGACTCTTTGAGTTCTAACATAAAGGAATTTTTAGCGTGTGCAAGAACAGAAAAATTATCATAATCAACAAAATGATCACAAGACAAAGTATGTTCTTGCACAGCTGTAAGATGACCCGTGGTTCTATGTGAACGTTTTCCTGTTAAATGCGATATACCCATATGCTCACTCATTCTGACTTTTAAAAATGTGATAATTGCATCAGAACATTTTTGAACAAGTTACACAATCCTAAACAAGTCGTAACTACTGTTGAAAAGAAAAGCCTTTTAATTGTTTTACCATATTTAGGCACTATTTCGCAACAAACTAAAAGAAGCCTTTACAAGGTTATTTTCTGTGTCGCTTTTTTTCTTTTCTTTTTTACCATCTTTAGATTCAATTCAATTTTCAATTTTCCCCTTTTCAAAGTTTTGAATAAATAATTTGAGAAATTTGAATAAGAGCTTTTAACTAAAAAGATGGTGTATTGGTTTTAGTTTCTTTTTGATTTTCGGAATTGTTGAATCGTCTATGGTATGGTCTAAGAGAATGACGAGAGAAAGAAATTTTACATGTTCTTTTTGTTTCATTCGTGGTTTTAGCTTCCCATATGCACACTCGTCTGGGTACTAGGTTGGATATTCGTGGTTTTAGCTTCCCATATGCACACTCGTCTGGGTACTAGGTTGGATATTCGTGGTTTTAGCTTCCCATATGCACACTCGTCTGGGTACTAGGTTGGATATAGAGAAGAAAAACGTAAATAATGTATATAATTAAACATTATTATAATACATTATCTGTCAATCATTTCCATTTCCATTATTAATATACATTATTTTTTAATATATAACCTGAAAAATTACGAACTAAAGTAACATTTTCCTGAGAATTTTCGAGAATTTTCCAAAAATTTCGTGAATCGGTCTTCCCGAAAAAATTCGCGAACATTTATTTCCGCGAAAAAAGAACAAAATTCGCGAAAATTAATGATTGTGAAAATTACTGGTCTTAAGGTAATATGAATTCTAGAAAAATTCAGCCTGACAATACTGAAAAATTAAAATTAGTGTTTACCTACTTTCTATTGAAGCAGATTTTTGTAGATTCAAATGTGTCCATAATGGAATCGTAAAAATTGTAATAACAGCATAAGAAATATCCAGCAGAGGAAAAGAAGAGTCAGGAAGTCAGGCTAGTAATAACATGAATAATGGACCAAATATTGCTTGAGACAAGTTATTATTTCAACAGAAAGAACGGAAGAAATTCTCTTTTTTTTGGTCAGCGCGGAAAGCAGCTGTTCTTTCATTAGCATTTGTATGTCCGTACGTACGTACATAATTCCAAGATGTCCACAGTTGTAGGCTGATTCCGCAAAACATTGGAATAGAGGCTGTCCACAAACCGTGGTTAATGTATGAATGACACACTACAAGTTATTAAAAGTAATTTAATCATTGTAAGTGTGTCCTAAAATACAGAAAAACGTTCCAGCATAACGACACAGTAAAAGCACCCAGCTAAAGTTTTCAATCTTATACTGCACTATTATTTTAGAAGACTGGAATATTACCAGCCGCTTAATCTCCAGCACTCAAGGAAAGAAAATTCTTACTGATTTTTATAATGACATTGATCCCACTTTCGATTTATTCCCTCCTCTTTTCTGTCCCTCGGCCTTTTTCCTTTGTGACCTGTTAGTGTAACACTTAAAATTTTCACAAATTCCCTGTTGATGAAAATATGAATACACAAAGTATTTCCTGGGTTCTAAAAACAGGTAGCTGTTTAGCTACAGTTTTACGACTTGTTGTTCTCTTTATATAAATAAATTCACTTCACACACAGTAGACAGTTTCCCCTGCGCCCCCCTGTTGTGGTGCGTCGCAGCTTCTGTACTTTTAAAAATTGTTTTGTGTCTTGGTGTCTGGCAGTTTCTTCTGCAACTTAAGACTTTATTTGCAGATCAAGATAATCGTTCTAGAAGTGAACTGCAATTAATCCGAATATTTCTACGCTTCCTTTTGACCTAAAATTTATGAATTTTTGCCCATTAACTTTTGGGAGATTAAAGATCAAATATTGCATCTTTTTTTAGTCATTTTTTTTGACTTTTTTTTTCAGTTTAAATTGAAAAAGAAAAAAATCTCATTAGATCTTCCCACTAAAATTTCTAAAAATACTTGTGAAAATTTTGAAATTCATCACTAGTGGACCTGAGATCGTATAACAGTATAATTTCAAAGAATGATTATAATTATATATGATTTCCTTTTTATTGTTAGAACCTCGTATCTAGATCTCGTATCTTCTGCCAGAATTCGCCTGTTTCATCTGACGTCTAAACCTATCAGTTGTCCGAATTTTTTGAACTTGTCCACCTAATCTGAACTGGGCCCGATTTTCAGATATTTTCAAAAAATTATTTCCATTGCTCAATTTTGCATAGCTATCTTTGTCACGTGAGAAGTATCATATATAATCTGCAGTTTTTACTTTGACACAGTTTCGTTACATTGTACTATTATTAACACTTTAACAATAGATTGAGTTCAGAATACACATTAATAAATTGTATCCAATACTTCAAGACCTATGACCTCAACCCATCGAGACATAACAAACGTACGCAAGTATTTTTCTGAAAAGTGTGTCTAACGGTTAACGCTACCTTTTAAGTTTTCGTCTCTTGTTTTGTTGTTGTTGTTTTTTTCATTTAAAAGGCAGACGTAACAAGCGATAATTCCAGATTTAAAATGCAATCGTCACCTTTTTGTTTCCTACAGACTCGATTATCTTGGAACATTCACTATTAAAAACCTGGATAACTAAGCTTTCCATAGGTCGTGACCATCATAGCATAATTTATGTGCACTTAAAAGTTTTTCTGCCGAAAATACCAAAAATTGCCAGGTGTATGAAACAAAAGAAACTAACAAACCAATGGATGATAAGAAAAATATCTAACAAACCAATTGAAATTAAGAAAAAAGAAAGAAAAATTAAATGTTTTGTTTATCTATACTTTGTTGTCCACATGCTTAACTTTAAGGGCCGATTTTCACTAAAGAGAACCATAATATAATCATTGTTATTTGTTGTTTATTTCATCCGAAAATGGGTGTGGCAGTAGAAATTCCTTTTTTTTTTCCCTTTTTTTTTATCAATTAAATATCAAAGCCCTGCAAATTGATTGATGCAGTACAATGTATTATAATTCAACTATTTATTATAAAAATTATATTTATTTCTCTCTAGTGTAGATGGGCGAAATTCCCGTTTCGAGCAGGAGTAGTCGGAGAACGTTTATTTTAAACACGGATTTCCACTGCTAGTGGATTTGCATACTAAAATATGAAAACAAACATAAATTCTTAATTACTTCTTGTGAATAACAAAAATCCCACACAAAAAACTATAGGCAATAACAACCAGTTCCACAAATTCAAATGCGCACCAGGTTCAAATTAGTCCACACACCACGTGCATTGTTATATTTGCTAAAAAAAAAGATTATACGTTAAGGTGGAGAACAAGGAAAAACTCGATTGTGCAATGTTTTTTCACAACAACTGTTTATCATCATCTTCTCCGAGGAGAACGAACAACTGTTTATCATCATCTCCTCCGGAGAGAACGGCGAATTTTTTTGGACTCGAGCATCCATAATTCTTTTAATTTTTTCACGGACACTCTTGCTACTGATGTTGCATTTTCTGGTTCACTACAGAGTTTAAACGATTCCCATAACTTCAGAAAATTCGAAACAAACGAATAGACGGGAAGACCAAGAAAAATTATACCGGCAACCGAACAAAAGGCACCAACTAATTTGCCTGGTATAGTCATTGGATAATAATCTCCGTAACCGACTGTTGTGAACGTATTCAAACTCCACCACATAGCTTCTGGTATCGATGTCAAGAGGTTTCCTTTGTGTCCGTCCTCAAAGAAAAAGGCGATGGAGGCCACCAAAACGTTTAATAACAAAACAATTATTGTATATAATTGCAAATCCCTCCAACTGACACGCGCAGTATAGAATAAAGCACGCATACCACGGGAGATACGTACAGTCCGGATCAATCTCACCATACCCAGAAACTTTAAGCAACTCACAAACACAGAATCCTGCATGTATGGAAATCTTGAGTTAATAGATATTCTTGTGTAAAACGGGACTATTGTGCATAAGTCGATTACGCTCGAGAAAGACAAAAGGTACGTTCGTTTTGTAGATACAGTCATCAAGCGTACAAGAAATTCAAATGTAAACCAGGCGTAACAGAAATGCTCTACATAGGTGTAGCTTTTTGAAATGTTGCTGTCTTTACCGTCCAACTCCCTTTTTACATTAGGAAAAGTTTTTACGCAGGATATAATGATGGAAATTGCAAGAAGTAAGATAGACGTACTTTCGATTAATTTGGCGCAAAGTGACGAACTAGGGCGCGAAAATAAAATCCACATTTTCTTCCTCAGTCTATTTTTTGGTAAGGGTAGATTTCCATCAAGTAAGAATTTCTGCGCCTTTTCGTACGATATGTCTACTTTCTTGTTATCTTGAATTTTAAAAAACTCTAATTCTTGTCTAAAACTGGTTTCGGATACTGTAGTTGGCCTGCGCAATATCCCATGCGATTGATAGTAGAACAAGACAGCGTCGAAAGCCACTCGGTTACGATTGAAATAATATTCATCTTTACGTTTGTCGTAGAAACACATACGAGCCGATTGACAACCGAGTAACGTGTTCGGGAATCGTTGAAGTGTATCCTCGTACGTTTCAAAATATAGACCACTTACGTTGATTCGAATACGCTTCTTATCTACCATTTTATTTTTAAACTGGAACGCGTTTCGCAAGTGTTCCACCTGTGAACCTTTTTTATTATCTAAACACAGAGAAATAAATAACTAAAAAAATAAATAGAAATGAAATTTTGATGAATGGAAAGAAAAAGAAAACTATTGAATATTCCATCTTTTTACCAAACTGTTAAGAATCAAACAATATCGTTTTTTAAATGAACTCCTTTCCAGCCTACAATTTATTTGTTGTTTTTCCGTGCGGGAAATGGAAATGATTGACAGATAAATAGAAGACTGGGCATCTGGGTTAATTTTTTTTCGTTTACTGTGAAACTTTTTTTATAACTTTTTTTGAGAAACTTTTCTTACCTTAAACTTGTGTCATTGTTGTTTTTCTTCAAAAAAATAATTTAAAATTTAAAATAGAAGCCACACAAACTCTGCAACTGTTTGTTGAGAATTGCATATAAATCTTTATTGGATTTTAAAAATATCCTGATCTTATAAATTGGATCTTATCCAATTTGTTATTCGACAGTATTTCTACCGTTGCGACTTTAGGTGTTCATGGTCAGCGGTGTCTCGAATTAACCACCAAGTACTACGACTTGAAATATATCAGCAATGCTCTGATGACTGCAAATTCGATGATTATATTATAAACAGAATAGAAATGAAATTTTGATGAATGGAAGTAAAAAGCGTTTGGCAGAAAATTAAATTTTTATTGAACTGGGTCATGGACACCCTGTCTTAGTTTTTCACAAAAATTCGTTTTACTTTAAACTAAAATATAAAGAAAAAAGATTACATAGTTACCGTGGACGTTTTGCTTTTCTTTTATTGTGTCGATTGATGAAAGTTTTTGTCGGGAGTGTTTGACCTCTACGCGACATCTACCAATTTATATTCGCCAAAACGGTTTCGAACGCTGTAAAACAACATTGTGGCTTGTTTGCGTTTATATGTGGCTTACATTTTGAAACAACTATGCAATATTTTTTGAGTTTTGAATTCTCACAAAAGTTTGAAATAAACAAATCAAATAACATTTGGAGGATGTATAATAAACACATTTGCGACAGAATATTTAGTTAGCAGCATATGAAATATTAAACAGGTTGCAATCTTTGTAAATGAAAAGTTATCGCTTGAGAAATCTCGTTCCCAGGACTTCGATATGAAGAGTGATAATAAAAAAAGTGAAAAATGAAGCGCAAAATAAAGCTGGGTTTACATTATTCGATTAATCTTTTACAACAAATTGAACAGTGTAAACAGAGAAGTCGATCGGTTTTTCTTTGTTTTCGATTTGTCGTGTAAACAAGGTTGACCTGTTTTTAGTTGTTCCCATTCGTGGATTTTAGTCAAATCGTCAAGATGCGATTTATTTTCTTATTGATTTCAGCAACTTCATTACAAGTACTTTTCTCATGAACGTTTGGCAGCAGAAAAGGTAGGTTTGGATGATAAATTCAATTTTTGTGTTCACAAACTTTCAGTTATAGGTCATAGACAAAAGCCCCGTAAACCTCCATTGGTTATTTGCTTTCTCAGAAGATTAGGGAATGTTGAGCTTGCACATGGAGCTTTCGCATGGATGCAATCTAAAATACGCAGGTAGATCCAAGAATACATCACAAAGGAATAAAGGGAAAATACAAAACTTTTCAATTTTCATTATTTTGAGGTTATACATGGAACCTGTATCATAAAACAATTTGAACGTAAAAATAAAACAAAAACAACAATAATGTATAAAATGTTAGCCATCATGAAACTGTGCACCATCAAAAAAAAAGAATTAGAAGAAAAATCCAGGACTATTTTTCGACCAATCAACGTTCATTTTTTTCAATAGTTTAGAGAGAAAAAAATTCAACTAAAAGCATAAAAAATTCATGACGTGAAAAATGACCAAAATATGCTATGCTTGTTACAATTTTTTTTTTAACAAATTCTATAATAAAACTCAACAGTACAAGAGTTGTATATACATAGTTCTAGAAATAAGGTGTGCCCGACCAGAGGAACGTATAATCGTCGCTTTAAATGATTTACATAGTTGTGAAGAGAAAGCTTTCCTTATTTGCTTTACTAATACCTTACGGGAAGAAATTTTCGCGATTTCGCAGTTGAGATCTAAAATCCGCAAAATTAAAATGCCAATGTAACGAAATTAAAATGTCGCGAAATTATTGAATTTCGGTCAATACGCGAAATTAAAATGTTGCGAAAATTTCATGCTTTGAAGTAATGGCACAGTATCGAAATTTTCAGGTCTTTTAGAAACTCCAAAACACTTGATAATTTAAAGGTTTAATGAGTTACACTAATGAACGGTTCAAATCACTTCATACGCGAGTATTTCTCATCCATTTGGGCGGTAAATTCAAAGCTTCTGATGCAGCCCCGCCCACTGCCTCAATCTTCAGGAGAAAAATTAACACCCAATTAAAAAAGCTGTCGATATAATTCACTATTCGTTTATTTAATCTTTTTAGCGCCCCTGTCTAATAAAATTAAATAAATATTATTGTCAGATCATGTTACAATATCCATCGGAATATTGCTCCCATGCGATTCCAGCTGCTTCGGTGGTTGTACCAAATTTTCTTGAGAAGACTGAAGCTGAAATGGTGGATGTCTGGTCATGACTTCTGAAGACACGTCAATCATTTCGTCATCGATTGAGCCAATTTCTTCCATTTGCTGAAAATATATACAATAGCGTGTTAGAGGGCGGATATAATTTAACTTCTTAAAAATTCCAGCATTATTTTAATGCAGTATTTTTCCATCAAATGTTAAACCGAGAGACTTTTATTCTACTATCAAAATTTGATGACTGTTTTATCAACGGGTTAAAAGCTAGATGGAAACATCAACAGAAAGTATGTTCTAAATGATTTATTGAGTCACGAATCATGTTGCAATATTCACTAGAAAATTGGCTTTTTCAGATTTTCTGCTGTAACATAATATCTGTCTTACAGTAGCTTACTGGAATTGCTAGAAAACATTTTCTTAAATTCAGGAAGATTTGACGATTTCTTCCTTTTGTTCAAATTTTACAACAGTAGTTGCAAATATCCCAATCAACCACATAAAAGTCGCAATGTTAACGATAAATGTCGCATCTCAACACTAAATGTAGCGAATACAACACTAAATGTCGCAAAATTATCGACAAGTAACAAAAAAGTCACAAATTTGTAAATCTATTTCATTATTCCTCATGAGTACCATTGTTGATTGCACCCTGTGGTCAGTAACGCTCTCACACCCTGGTCTGGTCCTAACGCCATAGGCGAATTATTTGTTTGTAATCGATCCTCAAGTAGTTGCTGTTTCAGGAAGTCCATTATGAAAACACTAGATCGATGAACATTCATGGTGCTTATATGCATATGTCTAGAAACGTCAGGTGGTCCCATCATTTGTTTACAATCATTACTTCCAAATTAGCATAAACAATTAATAATTAATAATAATTAATAATAAATAATAAAGAAGCGACATTTTTTTTATTAACATTTCGTGACATTTAAGGTATAACAATAATCATTTCCTTTTTTTTGTTGCGACATTTATTGTTGATCGTAAGATTTATTGGCGGAGAAATAGTTCACAATCGATAGGGGAAGGGGAATTGAAGTTTGAAAAATTATATTTCTTAACATTTGGGTAATATCTTTTAGTGTCGGATGGCGAGCTGTTTAAAAAAATGATTTTATCAGTGCTTGTATTACCGTGCATATCACTGTAATTTCAGATACAAATTTACTGAAATCAAAACTCGAAACCAACCTCTATCAATAATACATAACCTACACTTCATTATGAGAACGAACACCATCATTTTTCACGATAAATTTTAAGCTCAATTCCGCATTTAAGGGTTATTCTTACTAATGAGACATTTTGACCATGGTAGAAGAGTGAGTGTTGTGTATAAAGGAAGAAATCAGTGGGAAAGAAATGTACCGCATCTGATCTCCTTCTCTGTTCGTAACTTTCCGAATTGATGGCTGATGAGAGCCAGTTGACGAACGGTTGACAGCATGCTGGTAGAACAGAGGAAACGGGACCTCCACGATTTGTGAACAAAGGTTTCATATATCTGCAAGCACGTTAAAGAAGATCTTGAAAAAGAAACGGACAGTTTAGGTTTATTAGATTCAGAAGAAAAGAAGAAGTTCTTTATGAATCTAGTTTAAAAGAACATTTATATGAGAGTCTAGTTTAAAAGAACATCTATATGAGAGTCTAGTTTATAAGAACATTTATATGAGAGTCTAGTTTATAAGAACATTTATATGAGAGTCTAGTTTAAAAGAACATCTATATGAGAGTCTAGTTTATAAGAACATTTATATGAGAGTCTAGTTTAGAAGAACATTTATATGAGAGTCTAGTTTATAAGAACATTTATATGAGAGTCTAGTTTAGAAGAACATTTATATGAGTCTAGTTTAGAAGAACATTTATATGAGAGTCTAGTTTAGAAGAACATTTATATGAGAGTCTAGTTTATAAGAACATTTATATGAGAGTCTAGTTTATAAGAACATTTATATGAGTCTAGTTTAGAAGAACATTTATATGAGAGTCTAGTTTAGAAGAACATTTATATGAGAGTCTGGTTTAGAAGAACATTTATATGAGAGTCTAGTTTAGAAGAACATTTATATGAGAGTCTGGTTTAGAAGAACATTTATATGAGTCTAGTTTAGTTTCTGTTAAGAACGCAGATAAGAACAATTTCAGCCTAAATTCCTTCTGAAAAGTAAGTACACCCAGTCTCAGTTAAAATCTAGTTCTTACAAAATACAAGAGGTTATGGCCAGTGAAAGCAGAACAGACAAAAAGACATGGTGTAAAAAAGGGTGGTTGAGGAACCTTTTCCTCGTCTTCTTGAAAAGGATACTTGACATCAAAATAATGCCAGTGACGAACCAACCACGATCGTTCATATGAGATATCTTCATGCAGTTCACCTCTTTCATCCTAAAATATAAATTTTCAAGCGTTTGAAATGATCTTCGTGTATAACAGAACTTACAGTAAAACTGAACGAAAATAAGAGGTTACCACACTAGTTTGACGAGTGATTTCTTCATCTGGATCTACGTTCACTCTGAAAAACATAGAATCGAGTACAAAACTAATAGAATAGTATCGACGTCAGTTTACGTGCATAACATTAGTTCTGAATTGACCGTTTCAATCCACTCGAACAAATTGATTTCAAAACCAGTTGATTCAAAAACATAATATTGAACATGCGCAGTGGAATCAAGAGACTTCACTTCATGCACGTATGAAACGTTGAATTTTAGTTCGTTACCTAATGCCTAACTTCAACAATGCTTGTGTCGTTAGTCCACCGTTGAATATAACAGTTACTATAGCAACCATCAAAACACTAGTTAGCATGAGTTGTCGTGGTATGGTGTCAGTATTCTTGATAGCAAGTGCAAATGCTACAGCTCCACGCAAACCTAAAACGTTTTCATCATTTCAGAAATTAAGTCAAAAGAAAAGCTAAAAGCGATAGATACTCCTTTTTATAACAAATATTTTGCTTTTCTGAATGAAAGTCTACCTGCGAAGAAGAGCATGTGCTGAAATCGCCATGGAATCTTTTTACTTCGTTTTAAATTCAGTAAAAAGGACAGTGGATATATATTACAAAATCTAGAAACTGCTATAGCCAACTAATACAGGAAAAAGTTAAGGTCTACCAAACAATACTTGTAGTAGGAACAAAACTTGAAGAAAAACATATTTTAATCGATTCCCGAGTAGTTTGTGAAACAGTAGAGGATTGTTAACGTTGCATATTTAAATCAATATCTTACTAGAAATGGTACGTCCAATGATAAGTAACCTTATCTTGTATTTAGGTTAACGTGGACTTAACTAATTTTACACCGGACTAATCGTCATTCAGCAAACAAAATAGCGGAAGCGTTTCTTCTGATTTCTTACAGCCAAGTTCTCTTCTTTCCTAAGTTTTTTTATTCATCATTTAATAATTAGACAGTGAGAAAATGCTGACGTCGTTAGAATATTGAAAAGATACAAAAGTTACTGAAATGAATTTTATGTCCCATTGATGGTTTTCAAACGTGAACACAGTTAAGCCCATGTAAGAAAAAACGAAATTTTCTGCTAGGAAATTAAGCAAACCAAACGTCTAGAAAAAAACAAGAATATAAGTGGAAGTAAAACATTCAAATCAAGTGTTCGCATACGAGGTTTAAAGTCAAAAGCAGAATAATAGAGTAATAATAGGTAATAGAGCTTTCCCAATATATACTGGAAATATGAATTTTACATTCCTTGTAGTGAACCAGATTTTTCTACCTCTTTTGTCGCTACTTGTGATTGTGGAGTCAGGTTATTGTATGTGTAATGAGCTTGAGCAATCCCACAAAACAACACTGTCACGATACCTAAAACACAAGTGACAAATAGCATGCTTTTCAGACGGAACAAGATTTAGTGTATATATTTATATAGTGATAATAATATGCTTCTACAAATTTTAATAGATTTGTTTCACAAATAAAAAACTACTGACATACAGGTCATATATAAGAGTCAGATCTTAGGACAACAAAAGGCAAATGAAAACTTCTACCATATGAACTGTTGAGGATTGCTAACAAGTAGTAGAAAATACTGTTAAAAATTACGAAAAACTATCTTATAAATATTTATATAAACATAAATTAATATAAAATGAATATAAATATAATATGTAATTAATTTGACTGAAGAAAAAGGAGGAGAGAAAATCTACCTGTTAATTTTGCTGCTTCAGCAATTAAAAATGAGCCATATGACATCAACACAAATAAAGCAGTTTCTAGTTGTGGAAACTGACCAATATGAGTTAATTTGGTGAGCTAACAGCTTATTAAGGATGAAAACACTAAAACTTCAAGTAATGAAAGTCCATTCAAGACAAAGTGAAAGGGGAGTTGTTTGGTTGAAAACCTGGATCATCATAATGAATGGAACAAAAAGTTTTATATAACAATTATCGTTATTTTAACACCTCTCATTTGAGTTGACTCGGAAAAGATACAAGTGCATTTAATAAACCCATGAATGTGCCTAGAACTAATGAGCCACCAAATACAAGAATAAACGTGCCCAATGCTTGAAATAAGGATCGAGAATGGAATACTGTATTTTTATACAATTGAATGGTCCTATAAAAAAAGATTATATCGTTAAGGATTACTGACTGGTGGCCTAGCGGTAAGGAACTTGCCTCCAGTCTGGGAGGAGTGTTCAAAATGTGACTATAATAGTCAGCTTGAGATATGGATTGACATCTTTGGTGGTTGCCTAGCAACTGAGCAGTTGAAGCAGAGTTGCAGTCTCCCCTTTAAATACTCTGAAACCACCTCCTACCCAGACTACCATTAATAACTGACGAGGCTATCCCATATAAAAATAAGTAAATAAATAAATTCCTTTAGGGTAAAAACTTAAATACCTGCAATTTTTAGAATTTGCAGATAATAATACACACAAAAATTATTCAAAATCTGCCATTTGGAAATGTCAACAACCATAGAATTAAAGAATAAATGAATGAAGCTGAGACTAACGAAATCAGACTTGATTTTGACTAAGGTGTCAATCAGAGTATTTTATTTACTTCCATTCATTCTTGGAACAGATGTCTTGTAATATTTTTGCTGTTTTAGATCAATCCTGAAAATTTGTATTCCTTAAATTTCTTCGTCAACCCTTGCAGGTAATAAAACTTCTTCTGGATTCAAATTAATTTTGATTGGGGTTGGGGGATGGGTTGCTTCGGTCAAAAAGATCCGTTTATACTGTTGATTCCATTTCTTTCTTATATGTTACTGTTCTCTTAATCAATACAAGTCCAGAGCAATCATATTGTACAAACTGCCATGAAAATAAAGAAAACATCATAACATCTACTGACCTATACAAGACTATAGCCACCGCATCATTCAAAACACTTTCACCAAATACTGTTGCGTATAGGTCCACTTCCACATTTAAGTCATGAAAGATGGCTAACACCGTAACTGAAAACAGAAATTCAATTGATTTTAAGATTAACATGAATTAAACATCATGTCACAAATGAATCTTAGAAATAGCAGAAAATTATCCTTCCATTTTTGTTATTATCTAGACTGGCCACTGTATCTTAATAAGCTTACTTTCCTTCAAAGGAATTACAGCACATGAACAGTATTATAGTACAACAAACTAATTCTTATTGTCTGGCTGAACAAATCATTTCTATCCTTTGATACAAATAAGATATATCCAAATAAGTGAATGTGAAATGCTCACACACAAAAAAACAAAACTATTTTTGACATTATAAAAGATTTTCACTTTTAGCAGACTCGTGTACTCCATGCGTTAAACTAAAATTCCTTTACCTGGATCTGTCGCAGATATCAAAGATCCAAACAGTAATGAATCATGAAATTGAAAATTATCATATTTATCTGATGGGAAAAGTGACACAAAACCATACATCACACCCCTAAAAAAAATATTTGGGTCACCTGGTGTTGGAGTACCTCGGGCTGTTTCATAAACATTAACACTTGCTTATCTTACTGCTTTCATAAATCACTTTTTTATTTGTTGAGTTGTGTGTTTGTTTTTTCTCAGTCTGCTAGGTTTGTTCGGTTGTGGTTTCACACACTTATCATTAATAAAGGTAATAAAGGTATTCTTGTGTTCAAAGAATTTATTTCAGTAACAAAATTTCTAGATTTCAGCCACCCCTGCACATTCATTGCTGTGCTACTCAATTATGGGCAAAATTTCAAACCCTAAATAAAAGAGACAGCGTTTCGCATTTTAGATCAAGATTAATATTCCTAGTAGTAGGGTTCTCAAGATTAATGATATATATAGATTGTTCTGTCTAGATCTCTGTCCTTTGTGGTCATTTTGAGAAACAAAATTGCGATGGTTGACAAAACAAGAGAGAAATAAAACTTACGCAAATACCAGACACGATATAGTTGTTCCAATGAAGGCATACGTTAAAATGGCACCGAGATTTCGGAAAAAGAAACGCTAGAATGATAAATGAATTTTTACATATCACTATTCAATTGTGTGCAACAAAAACAGCAATAAACAAACAAAACATTGGATGAACAGAAATGATATTCACGAATTATGTAGGAGAACCTTCCTTTTGTTTTCATTTTAAAGGCCTGCAATACGAATGGTGCCTTCTTAATTTAATTTTTTGTTGATTTGTTTTGGAGCTGGTTGCTTCGGGAAAATAGCAAATTAACCAATCAAAAATATTCATTAAAGAAGACTCTACATTGCAGGGATAATAAAATGGAGAATCTGTAAATATGTTTCACTTAATCAAAATTGTATGAACTGAAAATAAAAAAAACACATTGTATAAAGAATCTTTAGTGATTAATAGCAGATCCCTACCAAATCAAAAGTATATCTAATGTCTCCCCACCATCAGTTTTTCACCTTCAAATGAATCAGAAGTATACATGAACAAACAAACCTTCTTCATGTTGTAACCAGCATAAAATATGATAGGTGGCAGGAGTGCATAGAAAAATACGTCTGGATCAAATACTGCCTGAAAGTAGAAGTTACAGATTCAATCAGTACAAGTTAATGATACAATGGAACCTCCCTAAAGCAGAACTTTTTCCACTTTAGAGAGGTGTCCTTTTTGGAGAGTTTCAGTCAGAGTTTTCCTTAACTCGGTTCTGGCTGTTTTTCTCATCCATTTGCACCTTTTACCAAAATATTCCCTGAAATTGTCCAGGACAAAATGATTGTCCGTCTTACAGTCCATAGAGTATGTGAAGGTTTCACTGTATTTCAACCTAAAAAAAATCTTTGAAAAAAATTACCTTTGTCTCAAGGTCACTACCTCCTTTTCTAGGTCTTGTGTGTAAAACACCTTTACGACGGTATGAATAACTTCCATTGGTAAAATTTACCCATAGAGTGAGAGGGGCAACTGCTTCATTAATGGAGATTGCATGACCTGTTTGTGTGTTTCCTCCAGTATATTTGACTACCAAACCAGCTAATATGCCTGTCCAAGAAAAATAAACAATCATGTAAAACTCATACATAAAATTACAGATAATGATAATGCTTTTTACAAAATTAGAAATTATTAAGAGGAGATCAACACAACAAACAATGTTCTTGCTTCCCTATTCTTAGTATGACTATTTGTGTAATTTGTATAATTTGTCAAAGTTTCGGAGTCCAGAGAATTAAAGTTTATAAAAGATTTTAATGCAATTCTAAGGACTAAAGACCACTACAATGTAAGCTACATGAGGAAAGAAAATGTTTATTTACTATATAGTTGAGATGTTACGTGGAACACATCCTTAAATTCAGAGTTTTTACCTCAAAATCAAAGTTGTAAATCCTGAAATAAGAAACTTGCTAAGAAACTTTTAGAACTAAATTCACAACATAAATTAAGAAACTTTTGGTACTAAGCCTTTTGCTAGGTTTCTTATAAAATAAAGAATGTGTATGTCCTTGTCTGCATGTCTTCATGTGGAATCAGAATTCTATAATGTTCAGTTTCATTCTTGAGCTTTCCATCTAACCATGATCTTTGAACAAGGGGAACATGTCAGTTATGTTGCTCTCCTTCTTCTGACATTTTCTCTGCACCATTCAACAGCATTGACTATTTTTGTTCTTTCCTTAAAAGTTCTTTCCTATAATGTAGTATCTTATCCACCTTTTTTTGGTTTGTGTCCATATCGCACTGCTCTCGTGCAGCTTCATCATATCAAAATGTTATTATTAGGAGTCCAGATACCGATATATATTTGCTCTCAATAATATTTATTCTTCTAAGTGTTTTTATCAAATGAGTGTATCAATTCATTTCAGCTTGTGACCTTACTAGTACATTTTTCAGAAAACCAAAACGATAGTGTTGAAGGTTGTACAAAAGAAAGAAAAATACAAAGACATCTTGGCGGAGATCTGTGATGGCCTCTTCATCACACCCGATCTGGATGCTAAGATCATGAAATTTGTCTGTCATCTTTAATGGTAATGAAACCGTTTGTTCAGTCAAGCTGAAGAGCAGCTACCTCCAACCAAGGACGCAACATTGGATACATTAAAGCAATATTTGGTGCGATGCAACTATCAAGCGAACATCTGAAAAATGCCACTTCACCACTGTTATTTCAAGTTTTTACAACATGGTTGGATGATGGGAGTTGGTAAATGAAAAGGCTCCAGATAATATTTTGAACTTAATCAGTTGTATTTGTTCGAGTGGATGTGAAACTAGACCTTGTTTATGTCGAAAAGCTCGACTGGGGTGCTCTGATTTATGTCAATGCTCTAGTTAGTGCAACAGCATATCAAATCACGACGAAGAAAGCAAAAACAAAGATGTCTTCGATTGTCCAAACAATTCCGAGGACGATTCCAACTCTGATAATGATCAGTATGATGAAGAAATATAGGTTATATGCATGTAGTTACCTTTTCTTTCAAAAATATGTTTAAAAATTAATTATATCTTCCTTTGTTATTTCCTGTAATAAGAACATAGATAACACTGTCTCTAGGTGTGTGGCAGTTTATTTTGTTTTCTTAACCATAAATGTCCGACAGTTGAATTGCTTACTCTTTTATTTTTATTTTTTAAAGAACAACAAAAACATTTGGATGGTACAAGAAAAACTGCCGAGCAAGACACACTGTACACAGACAGTCACTTGACTGACAGATAAAATGCTTGCTACAAATATAGCTAAATTGAAAAAATAAACAAATAAACAAATAAACGAAAAGTTTATTCACTTGTAACTATGATTCCTATCAGGTTAAACAGAACTTAGCTAGAGCTAGCTAGCTATTTCTCTCATTTTCTGCATTATATCAAAAAAACAATAAACAAAGTATATATATATTGTAACAAACTAACCATAAAGCATACATACACCAGTTTCATGTAAAAATCGAAATTTCTTGACTTTAAACAGCCATATAGTCAACACAGTAACAATTAATAGGCCAATAACCATTAAAAGCAAAGTTTTGTCATTTTCACTATTTTCTTCAGTAAGTTCTTCTGCACTCTCAATCGAAATCGCATCGTTTACGAACAAAAGAATTATCAATATAAATATATAAGAAGAGGAATAAAGTTCTTTCATTTTGCAATATATTCCAACCTTAATTCAATTGTGAAGATGAATTTGTCATCCTTTCCTTCCTCTTCTTGCTCGTTAGCTCGCAGTGAATGCGTCCTGTTTACTTGC
The DNA here is from genome assembly GCA_039566895.2 of Turritopsis rubra. Classification (NCBI taxonomy): domain Eukaryota; kingdom Metazoa; phylum Cnidaria; class Hydrozoa; order Anthoathecata; family Oceaniidae; genus Turritopsis; species Turritopsis rubra. The sequence goes on from CM077628.1 coordinate 3,660,058, forward strand.
AAAAACCAATATTATGGAGAACTGCAAAAAATATAAACAAAAACAAATCGAAAGCGATTCACTTTTTCTGGCTCTCCTCCATTGCTGTTTTGAGACCAAATTGTTTTGAGAGATCAAAGTGAACAGGCGTATTTTAGCTTTTCTCGCTGGGGCGGTTTCATCTAAGCTGGTTAATTTTCCAAACCATTTGAATCGGTGTATTTTGATTTAATGAGACCACGAGCTGGACCTTCAGGAAAAACCGGACTCTATCTATATTTAGAAAAAAAAATCTATTTTCTGAACTTTGACCTTAAAAAGGCATCAAATATTCCCTTTTGGTATGAAAATTGATATGTAGGCTAAGAAAGGCGTTTTAATTATTTCGATCCCCAAAATACCTCTTTTACGTATAATTAGCCCAAAAATGTAAAATGTTCCGTTTGCGATGGAATTTGTCGAGTAAAGTAATTTAAGTATGCTGATGTAAAATAAATGTTGGTTTAAAGAATTTCGTCTCCAAAGATACCCCTTTTGGGTACAAAAATACTCCCTTCCAACATTCACTGTCATCCAATGTCCACCACCGTCAAGTTCCAAATTTTACAGACCAGTACAATATTACCGGAATGTAGAAAACGAATATTAATACTACAACACAAACAAACTTGAAATTGACTCGAATGACCTAAATTTACGTCTTGATGACGTCATTCCCGCGGGAGAAACACTTTGAAATTTGGCGGACGGTTAAGGAACGTTATTAGGATTGGATTGCAGAGGCCTGGTGCGGTTTTTAAAGTATGCCAAATGTTTATGGTAAATACTGGCATCGCGTGTAATAGTTTTTAATGCTTATTATTAGTAACAAAAATTGAAATAACAGAATAAGTAGAACATGTCACATCATGCTTACGACATTTATTCTTGCTATTTTCCATTCACATCGTCAACACTGCTGTCAAATCTGAGGTCAGCCAAATGCAAGAGACCCTGTGCTCGAGGTTGGAAGTTGCTTTTATCAAGTGAGAAAATAAACTGAAACAGAATTTGCGCATGCGGTCCTTGTCTAAACATACGAGCATGCGCAAAGTCCGCCAAAGTCAGGTACGCGTGGACGATTCCAAATTATGGAAAACCGTCTTTAGTGCTAAAGCAATCATAAAAAGTGCACGTAATTTGAAACATACGAGAAACAGCAACGCAGAACCCTCATCGAGAAACAGAAGAAACCATCTTGGAGAATAGTCCTGATGATAAAGACGTCTGATAAGAAGTGGGAGTATTTGAGCATCCATTCTTATTAGACTTCCAGTTTTATGCTCGTCGATTTTCAAGTTTGGTTGAACTCTCAGTAAAAGGGGAAATGAAAAGTCCACATTGAAATATAAATATAAGCTTTCATAATTCGGATAACTGCTTGTTGTTTAAAATACATTTTGACATATCGAAGTTAGTTTGTGAACTCAAAGTAGCCAAAAAAAAAAAAAAATGATGAAAGCATCCAACAAAATTCCATAAAATTTAAACAATTTTCGAGAATACATACATACAGATGCCAACAAGACAAGAAAAATAACAAACAAAACAAACAAAGGATTTATTAACTACAATGAACTCAATTTTGCTAATTTCCACAATCAATCAATCAATACACCTTTCCCGAATTTTGTTTTTAAACGCCAATATTTTTCAAAACGATCGAACCCAGCCTCTTTTTGATGTGATATATGCAGTAAATAAAAATAAAGAATTAACTAAATACCATCAAACAATAAAAGGCATCAAAACGAGGCGGGGTTGAATAGATTGACAAAACAATGGCGTTTAAACTGGAATTCGGGGAATGGTGCATTAAAAAAATGTGACATTAGAACAACTTCTCATGGACGTCACTTTGGCATAAAAAAGTTAAGTACAAACGATACTAATATACTATTTGACCATAAGTAACGTTCCTTGTCCACTGCTATGTTTCATGCCATCCAAACATAGATCAAACTAAGGTCGTTTTTTTGTTCCATAATCGCGGTTTCGCCCAAGAAACAAAATCGTCGATTAACACTGGCCAGGCACCTATAAAAGAAACAAACTCGTCGATGAACATTTGAAATGAAAGTTGCATGCACGTTCTTTTATATAAGAAACTAAGCTTCCAGATAGTTTCTCACAGTCGTACGTTTTGGGAGCCTTAACTACATGCTTCACAGTGCCCTCATCTTTCTTCATAAGAAACTGAAGTGGTTAGCCCCTAAAGTTTTTTCAGCACTGAAAAGTTTCTTAGAGTTTCTTAATTAACGTTTAGATCAGAGAGATACGAAGACATAGAGTAACAACCGTATAATGCGTGTTGAAAAGCGTGGAAGGCAAGCAGAAAGTCTTTTGAAGTCATTAGTTCAAATATCGAAAGCTAATGCTGTCTTTTTAAAGTAGGTGACTTCAGATTATGTCTTTTGGTCTACTATGCATAACAATTCAATTTTTAAAAGACTTTATTACCCGCGTAGCAGGGCTGTATTCGATACAAAAACTTCGCGCGATCCTGTTGGTCAATTATGCTTAAATATGACGTCATGAGTGTCATGGCAACAATATTTTTATGAACAAACACAGAAAAAACATAGATAGATATATGTTATACAAAATTTACAACTTTTTTTGTATACGAAGAGAAGTAATTTGGAAGAATCAAACTCATACGCAGGTAATAACCCATATACTAACTGGCAATATGGAAAATAACGTTTTCTGATTGGCTTTATCGAACTAAACGACGAACATTATTCACCAGTGTAGCTTTGTTTTTCCTGGAAACCCAATATGGTAGATGATCAGATAGATGGTCTCAAGATGGCAGACGCTTTTTCCGTAACGACTTTAACTTCGTGTGCAAACACAACAAAAGAAGAGTGATATTTGTGGAGAACCAGCGTTAACTTCATTTGGGGATTGATCAAGATGTCACAACAGAATGCAACTGACGCTACGGATACGTTCACCTGTAATGACTGCAAGAGAACCTTCCGTACAGAAAAAGGTTTGAGGCAGCATGGAAGATCGTGTAAGAAAAAAATGTTCCAGAAGATCGAAGTGGATCCTGAGCCTCCTGACAAAAATGGTCTAGAAACGACATCGGATACAAAATAAAAGTGGGGAAAATATGATGACAAAATTTTCGAAAAGAATTCATCATTAGTTTATGATAAGATTGTGTATTGGAGGAAGAATCTCTTTTTATTACCTACTGGTGCATCTGGCAAAAGATATATCGATGAAATCACAAGACTCGTGAATGCATGGGCAAATGATTCAGCACTCAAGAAGATAGCATTTAAGGCGATTATGATAATGCCTAATTTACTATTACAAAAACCATCAAAGGAAAGTAAAACGAAAGACCATCTGAGAGCATTAGAAAGAAGAATGGATCTATGGCATGTAGGAAAACTAGACGAAATGCTCACGGAAGGTCAAACCATACAAGACAATTTAAAGTCCATTTACAAGACGAAAGCTCTGGCGGAAATAACGAAGAAATTTGTGACTGAGATGCAAAAAGGAAACGTTAATGATGTCATCAAACAATTAACTAACAAGATGCAAAATGGTATTTTGCCTCTGAATGAAAACACCGGTCAAGCGTGCGCTTAAAACATCCTTCAGCAAAAGCGGCAGACATAGATGTATTACTAACAGATGAACCTTCTATCGTTCATTCAATTAGATACGAATGCATCAATGCAGAATCTATAAGGAAGCATCAATCAAGACAAAAGAGGGATCAGGGCCATCAGGAATGAATGCTGATGGATGGAGGAGGATTTTAGCTTCCAATAATTTTTGAGAAAGTTCTGTGGATTTATGTGAATCGTTTGCTGAAGTTATACGAAAACTTTGTGCCAATACGGAAGACCCAGTGTCATTAGAAGCCCTTCGTCCTACGGCGAAGTGCTTAGAAGAACTGCAGGGAAAGTTGTCATATCTGCTGTACGAGATGATATCATTTCTTCAATTGGATCATTACAAACCTGTGCTGGACACAAAGCCGGATGTGAAGCAGTTGTTCATGCAATGAACAATGTATTTCAGGATGAGAACACGGAAGCCGTATTACTTGTGGACCATCAATATCTACATTTGTACACAACTGTTACTCTTCAGCATCCCGACTATTTGTGATTGAAGGAATAGAACTAGAGTCAGCTGAAGGAACAACACAAGGTGACCCCATTGCTATGGCTGTTTATGCTATGGCCATCATACCCATGATATTTATGATCATGAAAGTAGTCAGTGATACGAAGACTGTTGCTTATGCCGATGACGTTACCGCAGCTGGTGAATTAAATAGTCTGTGTTATTGGTGGAATCAGCTTTGCTCAATTGGGCCGAAGTTTGGTTACTACCAAGAGGCTTATAGTGAAAGAAGCTGCTTAATCAAAAGCGCAAGAGATTTTCAGTGATAACAGAGTAAAGAATAAAACAAATGTTAAAAGACACGTAGGTGCAGTTATTGGATCAAGCAATTTCAAAGAAGAGTACGTAACAGAAAAGATTAAGAACTGGTGCCGTGAAATTTCTCTGTTATTGAAAATAGCAAGAACGGAACCTCAAGCAATTTACAGCAATTTCGTCAGTGGATATAAGCAATTTCGTCAGTGGATATAAGCAATTTCGTCAGTGGATATAAGCAATTTCGTCAGTGGACATAAGCAATTTCGTCAGTGGACATAAGCAATTTCGTCAGTGGATATAAGCAATTTCGTCAGTGGACATAAGCAATTTCGTCAGTGGATATAAGCAATTTCGTCAGTGGACATAAGAGCAAATTTGCGTACTATATGCGGACAATTCCTAATATTGGACAATATCTAAAAGAAGTAGACAACATCATACTAACAGAATTCATTCCGGCTATAACTGGCGGAATCAAATGCTCAGAAATAGAACAAAAACTGCTATCTTTACCTTCGAAATTGGGTGGCTTAGGTATCCCAATATTTGCTGAGATCTCCTATATTAAATACTGAAACTCCTTGATGTTGAGTGAAAAATTATGCAATGATATCGTACAACAAAACCGTCAGTTATCAACATCGAGATGTGATGTAAGTGCTCGTGGTTTTTGGTGTGCTGATCAAACAGCAATTTTTGATATAAAGGTGTTTAACCCAAACCCTAAAAGATACGTACACCAAGACATATCGAAATCTTATGAATTGAACGAAAAAGAGAAAAAACGCATGTATAACGAAAGAGTAATGTACGTTGAACACGGAAGTTTTGCACCCGTAGTTATGGCTGCAACTGGTGGTATGGGTCGTGAGAGCAAGCGTTTTTTCAGAAGGTTGAGTGAAATGATTACTGAAAAGAGAAAACAACGGTATGACTTGATAACTTGCTGGATGCGAAGGAAAATATGTTTTTCCCTAATCAGCGCAGTTGAAATTTGTGTAAGAGGCAGTAGATCGCTTTACCATCACATAAATAAGTCTCTAGTCATGTCCATCGGAAATAGCGCGGTTATTAGTGAAGAATGGGCCAAGATATCAACATGAAGTATGTTGAACTGTTTAATTAATATTCAGGTGTATGTTTGTGTCGTAATGTAACGTCAACCTTTATATGTTTTAATGTTATCCTTTCCATGTATAATGTCTTCGTTTGTTAGTGTTATTTATTGTAACGTTTATTACTTTGAAATATGAATCGATTTGACCAAAAAAAAATTTAAAAAATATATGGTAGATGAAATGTAAACAAAAACTTATGATTTCTACTGATGCCATTGCATTGCGCATAATTTGATGTAGCGTACCTGGACATTTTTGTTGATGTTTATCAGGAGAACGATAAAATCTAAAACATTGTTTAGTTTAGCATGTAAGGCAGTTAAGAAGTATAATATTATTAACTGTGTACTTGATCGTAAAGATACAAATATGATGTCCATTATCAGGTTTTTTTTATGTGGAAATTTCTCTGTTTCTTTATGATTCTTAGAAAAAATGATTGGGGAGTGAGCTTTACTTGAAAATATTTCCCTCGGCCATCGTTACGACTCGCACGCTCGGTCGGAACTTCGACGGAAAAGCACTCCCCAAGCGGTCATTATTTTATTAATATTGACTGACGTCAAAGTAAAGTGTGTGACGGAGTATTCGGTTAGTTATAAACGCTGCCAAGAAGTTGCGACTTACATATTTAAAACGCGACATCCTCTACCAGTTAGCAACTGCGAAAATTATGTAAAAGCAAACGTCAAGGTATAACCGTATAAATAGTTAAAGATGATACTCAATGGACAAAGCCAAAGAGATATTTGAAGGTACGGTCATAAAGTTTACATCAGAAGGTAAAAGACACCTTGGAGCTTCGATTGGTAGTCACGATTTTAAAACACAATATGCAACCGAAATAGTTAAAACCTGGTGTGACGAAATGGAAAGGTTAACTGAGTATGCTCAAACGGAACCGCATGCCGCCTATGCAACATTTTGTCAGGGAGAGCTATACAAACGGAACCGCATGCCGCCTATGCAACATTTTGTCAGGGAGAGCTACACAAAGTTACCTATTTCATGAAAATAATTCAAGGTATGAGTCATTAAGTAAAACCATTAGATGATATTATTAGTATCAAGTTAGTATCAAGTTTATACCAACATTACTTGAAACAATGAGCAAGATTGTCAAATGTACTCATTATCGGTGCGTTTAGGAAGATTGGGAATCCCGTCAGAAATGCATTACAAAAGCTCAGTTCAAGTCACTGTTTAGTCTCAATCATGGTCATCCAAGAAACTATTTTGCCAGATGAAAAGAAAGTGCAAGAGTTAAAAACAGAGATTAAAAACAGCATAATGTCGTTTTAAATGAAAAATCCAAAAATATCGAAAATCGCCTTTCACTAGCCGTTTTGAAAAGTGTTAACGAGAGCCTAGAGGCGCGAACACGGTTGCAATAGCCAGTCTGTTAAAGTTTCTCTGAAAAATAAACAAAATAAACTAACAAACCAATGGAAGTTAAGAAAAAAAAGAAAGAAAAATTAAATGATTTGTTTATCTATACATTGTTCTCCACATGGACATACGCAAAGTTAACTTTAAGAGCCGATTTTCACTAGAGAGAAACCATAATATAATCATTGTTACATGGTGTTTATTCCATCCGAAAATAGGTTTGGCAGTTTGCTTTGTTTTTTGGGGTTTTTTATCAATAAAATATCAAAACACTACAAATTGTTTGAACGGTACAATCTATTATATTCATCAATCAATTACAAAAGTATAACCATTTCTCTCTAGTGTAGATGGGCGAAATTCCCGTTTCGTGCGGGAGTAGTCGGAGAACGCCTATTTTAAACACGGATTTCCACTGCGTTGCAACCGTGAATGAGGCCTAGGAGTATAGAAAGGACTTTGAACTTATTTGCCATTCAGTGAGACTCTGATTCGAACTAGAATGACTGTATGAACCAACATCCTGTAATGGGTTCATACATTTTACTAATATTTTTAGTTGAATTTTATTTATTTATTTATTTATTTATTTATTTATTTATTTATTTATTTATTTATAACCATATTAAATTTCAAAGGGTTTTTTAAATCTTTGAGAGTTTTATTTTTAAGGTAAAACCGAAAATACACTTTGTCACATATTGAAAGAATGAATTGATTCGGTTCTGGTTTTCTCAAAAAGGAAGCTCTTGGTGGTCCTAATAATGGAGCACCTAATATCTTACGAAGATATCTGCGTGAAATACACTCGTTTTTATTTTGAAATTGTCAGTATTATTTTACCGAGTATTCAAATGATCATAATTAAATCATAAAATAGAATGATACGAAACACGCCATTGTTTTAAAATTGAATAGAAATTGGAAAGTATCATTTAAGTGATGTTACTCTATCTCTTTTCATAGCTCTATCCCAGTTGGCAAAATCTTCAAGTCTCTGTGGAGGAGTGTTTTTTATTGAAACAACAAGCGTTCTTGCTTTCCATTCCTATAGAAAACACTCCTCCTCATAGACTTTTGAAGATTTTGCCTACTGGGATGTTTAGACAGACTGCACTTATCATACTGTATCACCAAAAGTACAAAATCAAAAAGTACATTCCCCACTTCTTAGTTACAATCGAGATGTAAGAGATCGTGTTTCCGTACAAAGAACTGCCTCATTATCTTGGCTCACAAAAGTTGGATGCTAGATGCTTGATTCACTTCTTCCGAAAGTATCTGACATTTTAGTAATCTAGTGAGAGTTCTAACCTTCTTCATCATAATTTGACATATCATCTTTGATCATAGTTGAAAAATCTAACAATAAATTCCAAGTATCTTTGGGTATCGAATGTTTTTGATTCTCCTAGAAAATAATAATTATAATGATGATGATGATGAAATAATGATGATGATGATGAAATTCACATGATGACAGATAGGTATAATCTTCACTGGTGTTAGGATGGTTGTTCAAAACTCACCGTTAAAAACTGAACCCATAAATCCAGAAATCGAAATCTTCCTTTTAATACTATATTCCAATATGCAATAGCCATTTCCAAATCTAAATGAAAAGAAAATATCCAATGTACATTTTTAGATGGTCTTATGATGATGTGACATTTTGGTTTGATCATCATCATCAAGCTCAATCTGTCGTGGTCTACCATTTTTTTCTCCTTGACACATCGGTTTCCATAAAGCTGAAAATTACACCTGGAGAAAACGGGGATTCCTTTTTTTTTACTTGAAAAAAATGAAAATCAGCCACCACAATATTTTACATCTAGTGGAGATTCAGTTTTTTTTTAAGTACCGTATCTCCTCAAATAAACGTCACCCTCTAATAAACGCCATATAGTAAATAACTTTGAGTTATGAGTCCTTGGAGTTCCAACCATATCGGATTGTTCTTTTAACCACCGACTTGCAAAAGGGAAGTTGACTTACTGCCAGAGATATGTATAGCATTGCTAACTTGCCTCCAAATGGGTTGATACGCTGCTTTTAAAGCACATCAGTGTATAGAAATATGACTGAGACTGGAGCACAGGCCTCAGCGGTTGCACCTGAAGGTACTATCCACTACACCATGGCTGCACATCCTTAATTGCGATGTTTATTAGAGAACAGAGTAAGTTACCAAAACTACAAACCAAGATCAAACACAAAATAACCCATTTGAAATATCTGAATCGGATGTTGAAGAAAGTTATATCATATAGTAGGGCTCTTATGTTTTATATATATCCATCTTTTGTTGCATTATTTTAGAAAAAAACAAATTAAAAATCAAGTATAATATTAAGCTTGAAAATGCCAAACTTGAAAATTCAAAAGCGTAATAAAGGCCACTGCATTTATTTGAGAATATACGTGTGTGTGTTCATTTAATTTTTTTGATAGCAAAAATAATGTTACTCAGAGATACACTTTAAGGATTTGTATTCCAAGTAAAAACCTACACAACCAAGTTTACCAGTGGAGCTATTTCTGACGCTATATAATTTTTTATATTTACTAAATTCTACAAGAGTTTTGATCCAACTTACGAAGAGATGAGGCCAGCATTAGGAAGTTTACTTTAATTTTATTTTAGCAGTAATAATTTGCATTACGATGCAACCAAAAACTTCAACATTTTCCATCAAATCTATTCAACTTGTGCATGATACATGAACATGAAAAAAGAATGGAAAAACTACACTCACCTAAACCTTTTTGTCCAACATTTTTTGCGAAATTAAAGGTAAACTGATAAAGATCTTTAAATTTACTCAAATCATTCAGTTCTTGTTCTATACTTGGTAGGCGTCTACGTAATGAATCTAGATTATCACATCTACAGAAAAATACAAAATACATTCTGGAGGAGAGCACTCAACCACTAGGCCACCAATTGGTCATTTATGATCATGAAACAGTTTAAATAAACAGATAATTGCACTATACATTAAGAATTTGTGCTTCTAATCACAACTTATTTCCCTTTAAAACTCAGTGCATTAATACCAATAATAATGATAACCTTTACTGTTCAGATGAAAATATCAACTTATTACTTTTATCTAGTCAAAAATAAATGCTTGAACACTTCCATGAGTTTATTGAATGTCTGAATGTCATCCCCTATCAGATATCCTTTGTAAATATTGTCACTGTAAAAGTTGTCATCAATTCGACATGTAGTAAACAATCCCTCACCCTAGTTCAAGCATTCCATCAAGGAATTCTTTCCTGGAAAATTCACATTGAACGGCAGCTTTGAACTTCCAACAGATCAGCAAAATTTCAAAACTGGCAGGGTCCAAATGAATATCATCACAAAACCGAGTCAGACCATCAACAAGCATTTTATCTTCATGCGGATCTAAAAGAAGACACATGCATTTTTTCAAAGCACAGTTCCAGTTCTGCAAGATTATGAAAAAGGATGCTTGCATTCTGGTGAAATTAGTCTATCTCTATCTATTATCTATCTATCTATCTATCTATCTATCTATCTCTTCATCAATGCATTGTTACATTTTTCGTACTATGCCAAAATTTGCCTTTCAAGTATTTTAAGACCACAGGAAGATTGTTATTATTCAAAACAAGGTTAAGGCAGTATGACTTTTGCCCAAAAAAAAGTCAGTTTGTTCATCTTCATCAAGTGTATAGAAAGGAATCACCGCGAAAAAAAAGATGAAACTTTTTCTTATGACAGGCCTCAAAATTTCAACTTTTCTGTCTAACGAAAAGGCGTTCCGATCTAATTAGCATCATGGTACAGCTTTAAAAATCGTTATGCTGAATTGGTACCCTGAACATATAGATTCCCTGATTTATGATCATGTGAAAGTCTAATATCAGATGATATTAGACTAATATCATTAGATTCAGATGATTGGTTGAATTCCTATAATAATAAGTACTTATCGAGATGAATGAATGAAATGTAACATTCAGTAAGGTATCAGTCAAAATGTTGAAACAGGGTGTGTACCATTATTACATGATTGTGAATCATTTAGTAAATGTTTATTTTTATTAGCTTCAGATGACTTCATTCATTAAGTTCAGAAAGACAGAGACCTTAGGTTGTAGACAATGATTTTTTTTTAGGGAAAATTATATATTGATTACTCAAGAATTTAAATTGTGTTAGTGGACAACTTTTCGTGTTCCTTAATAGGGTTTATGGTGCACATTTGGCACAAGCTACAATCGTGCACAAAATTTGTGAAGCCCTGAAAAATTGTACACCTACCTTTATACTTTTCAAATAAATGTGTAAGTTTTCTTTTATCTATTGTGCTTTTTGTTTCCTTGTAGTATCTTTCAGGATGTTGAAAGTAATTATCAGTAGCAATGTCCATTCGCCATTCGTGAGTACTGAGACAATATATTGCCGTTTTTTCGCCAGTGTTGGTGAAAGCAATGAATTGCTTTACCTTTTCTCGCTGTGATGATTTTAGTTTGTTCTGAAAAAAAAAAACATTGTTGGATTTCTATCGTAAATACAATTTAAAAACTTCTTAAAAATAACAGTACAGCCAGAAAGAAACTTTTCGTTAAAAACATGATGACTTCATGTAGCAAATAAAACTTTACACAAAAAACTTAAAATTATTCCTGCTATGAAAATTCTTCCTGTAAAATGTGGAAGATGGGTCTTGGGTGAGGTGTTAGTGAAAGATAGAAACATACAACAATTTCATATACCTAAATGAGCTTAACAAACAAAGAAGACTTACCATTTTTTAAATTCTAGTTACTGCAACTTCTTAACATTTCAAATTCATATTTTTCCAGCATGGATGTTTTATTTATTAATTCATTCACTGTATCCCACTATAAAAAGTCAGAATGAAATTATGAAAATACAGGAAACGGAGATAAAAATAATAACAGATCATATTATAGTAAAAACTAGAACTAACAAAACTCTACCTATTTGGAATTGCTTGCTCGATCACAGGGATTAAATTATTTTTAAAGGTGGTGATTTTACTAGGAAAGTAAACCAATAGTTAACCTGAAGTACCCTTTACCTTTCCTTCAAGTAGATACACTTAATTTCGCAGAAAATGTTTGGCTCATCCTTTAAAGGAGAAATAAGCCCAAAAAATGTTCCTTTCAAAATACCTTCTATGATCCTAGTTTTTTGCATAAAAAACATAAAAAATTCCAAAAAGAGTTGTCAATACCCTTTTTAGGCCTCAAAATTGATTACAGTAATCGCCATATTAACACAAAAATAATATCTACAATGGAGGTCAAGTGACGCATTTTACGCTCATCTTATTTGCATCACTCCCTTTATCGCTCATGTCACATACAAGAGAAATGGTGATTTCACCTCAGCAGACACAACTGAGATATACTCTCAATCAAATCTACCTCAGCAACAAAGGGTGCATAGGCTCAAATAGACTCCCACAATCCTTTCCATTCCCAATGTTTCGTTACCAAGCCACACCGCTCAAAACCAAAGTTAAGAGAAAGGCAATCATTTTTTGGGGTTCACAAATTAAAAGAAATTGTCCCCCATTGCTCTTTTCGGTTCACATTAATACTTAGAAATCGATGTACGATGTGATGAAAATGATGGGGCAAAGGGTATTTTTCTCAATAGGATGCTAACACAACGTATTTTTGAGGTGGTGTTGGTGGCCTTTAGCTCCCCAATGATGGAGAGGTTTTCTCATTAGTGTAAATTTTTGATAACCTGCCCGCATGCAGGTGTCTGGGTATAAAGATGTTTTTGACTACCACAAAAAAAAAGGGGGGGAAGGGGGATAGACTTAAACAACAATGAAATTTCCTTACTCATATAAGAAGCACAATGATGATTAAAGAATAGGAGTATTATAATGTATATATGGTAGACATATTTCTTGATTTTGAAAATGAGGGATTCTGAACAAAAGCAATAAATCAAAGAGAAATTATCTGGATGATGCGCCGCCCGGCGGCCGGACGAGAGTTTTCCGTGCACGGCGCAAGTGTATATATACCATATTCAAAACTTTTTGTCGTTCTTTAAAAGTAAAGTAAAGGGGTAATCAAGTCAACTGGCGTGCATGCAATGAAAAGAAAACAATAGAAATTGCCGTGCATGCAGACACGGCTATTGAACGCTTCCTCCGCTTCCGCGAGATCCGGTTTTTTTAAAGCAAACTTACACACCTAATATACCATCTTTAAAGTTAAAATAAAAATTAAGTAGGACACTACCTCTGTATCACGGAACGCTCATGGTAAAGATTCCAAAAAGCACGTTGTGAAAATGGCAGGAGTAGTTTTTGAAGATATATTTGATGTGAAAGATATCGATCCAGGCGGAAAGAAATTTGACAGAGGTAGTGCTTATTTTTCTATTCATGCAGATTTTCGTAATGGTTCCTGGCATTTCATTTTAAAATGAGGGGAAAAAGTCATTCATGATGATGAGGCGAGATAGAGGTCGAGGCGAAGAGGGAAATTGGTCTTTTTCGGGAAAAAAGGCATGGAAGTTTTTAATGAACTTTGAAGAAGAAGACCTTTCAGAGCGTATTTTTTTCCATTCCGAGTTGCTTTTTTGTCCTGAGTTCACTCAAAGATCTTATAGGAGGGGAGACATATATATTGAAACTGTAAGTGTGTTGTGAGGAGTGCCACGCTCTTAAAAAACATGTTTAGACGTTAGGCGGTTCCTGAAATATTCATGGTTCGTGTTCTCTGACCAACTGCCGTAAATCTCAAAAATTGTTAAAATTTTTTGCTCTGTGATTCGGTAAAATCACGAAGAAAAAAAAGTTCTACTTCAGCACAGTAAACCTTGTGTTGTTTGATTTCACATTTTATCTTTAAACACATCAAATTTTTGATTTCCTAAAACATTTCCTAAAAAATTGGAGAAAATGAAGTCAGAAGTTCTCATTGCTAAAGACGTATTTCAGCACCATCAACCAAAACACATGCGGAGAGCACAACCTTCGTTTAATCAACTAATAAAAAATCAAAACCTTAAGTTGAGTTGGAAACCTCAGACCGACTCTATTTAAAGAGAATAAAAGAACGTGAACCAACTTAATTCATTGCCTACCCCCACCCACCACTCTCCAGCAGTACACCATTTTTATTTATTTTTTTCTTGACACACAAAGATTTTGTATCCCGAATGCGTCCGCAGAACATTGTAATCGCTGTAGCGTAAGATCCGGTAACTTTGTGATTTACCTGCTTTCCGTGATTTTTAGAAATCAAATGCTATATCCTCAACCTCTTGGTAGGCGATCAAACCAACATCTAAAAATTTTCAACGGGGGTCCTGTTGTGTCATGTAAATTGCTCGAACACATTGAACAACGGTTTTTGAGTTCAACTAGGTGACTGTCCTTTTTTCCTTGAGAACATCATCCCGCGATAAAAGGTCAACACTAAATCATTGAATTAATTTGTAAGTTTACCCAGTAACCATATAAAACTATACATTTTTGGAAAACTTAGGAGACCCAGAAACTCTCCATTATAGGTATTTTCTTAAAATTACAAACATAGAAGAATATTTATCATGCTTTCACAAAATTACATGCATCCTCACGAAATTAGACAAGAATAGTACATGCCATGTTTCACTTTCTTACGCCCAATTGTGGTAAGGTTGTGTGGGCGTATACCTTTAATCTAGTACCTAGTGAATAGTGAATAGGATTTAGCATTTACATAAAGATGGCTTCCGCAATGACCGGAGTGGCTGCTACAGATAAAAAACTTAATTTTATACGAATTTACTGGATCTTACGTTAGTAGTCATGTACTTATACATGACGCCTAATAATTGCTATCTTTCTGTGTTTGGGGGCAGAGCATACGTTAGTTCCAACAATTTTACGGCAACACTTTCAATTTTGCTCCATTTGCAAATATATAAAAAAGGGTCTTCAGCAAAGATTAAAAGTGATAAAATAGCAAATGTAAATAACGAATTCATCTATAGATTAGCCTCATCATGTTTTACTATTACTATTAAAGATTTTGTTCTGCATTGATAGAAGGAGAGTTGACAAACAAATAATTCATGAACCTTGTGTTTTAAAATAGTAACTCTATCTCATGAAAATGCAATTAAAGTTTACCATCAAAATAATCGGGTGGTGTAGACGTTTCTTTATCACTTACTTTGTGTATTTGTACACAGAGGAACCACACACAGGAACCACACATAAAGCCATAAGAAAATGGGAAGTACAATTGATCACGGCATTTTTGGTTTTTGTTTAGTGTCAAGACTTCATTGTGAAAGTGAAAGTTTTAAGATGGACTTGATCTTGGATGTTAATACCCAAATATATCCAATTGACTTAGGAGAAAAATTCCGTTTGGTGTTAGCAACCACACTAAAAGAAGACGGTACTCCTGATGATGGAGATTACAACCCGGTTGATACGACGCCATCAAGAGCTGATCAGTTTGAATATGTTATGCATGGGAAAGTTTATCGTATAGATTCTGAAAATGCAGGCAGTGATCACCACACAAACAGATTGTAAGTTCAAGTTGAAACTTAAATTTCTTGTTGAGTTCTTATTCTTATTGTCAACCGATTTTCTGTTACAGATTTCATAGAAAGAAGTTCTACAGTTTTTAACAGTGTTTTTTTCTCTTTTCTGACATTTTTAATTGAAGAATTCTGTGGAAATCTATCACTTAGACATAAGCTATTGAAGATAAATTAATCTTAAATCGCTGTATTTCCATTCCTTAAGTAATTACGTTATGGAGTTAACTTGATGAAAATCCATTTTGTTATAGATCTGCGTATGTGTCTTATGGAGGTCTTTTAATGAGGCTGCAAGGTGATGCAAACAATTTACATGGTATGGAAATTGATCAGTATGTGTACTTACTGATGAAGAAGATTGCTTTTTAAGTGATGCAACCTGACAATCGAAATAGTTGCAACTGGCAGATTTGTGACCTGAGAACGTAATTTTCTGTCATAATGATATCCAAGTTATTAAGATATTCTATGAAGCTTGCGATAACATTAAAGAATAAAGACCAGTTGGAATGGTGTTAAGTGAACATGAAGTATACATGATAGCATTATGTAGGATCTGTTGTAAATCAATTCGCACCAACTCGTTCTCTCTTACGAGTGTGCAGATATATGCGCGTTGTATACACATTTAAACCAATAAATATTTTTTACAGAAGCAAAGTTCTGTTTCATAATGTGAAATATTTTTATGGTTATAGTGGCAGGGAAAAGCTTGAAAATTGAAAACCTTTTCAGACTAGCCTACTGGAATTGCTGGATTTTGTAACTTGGATTTAGGCTGAAGGAAGTCATCATATCTCAGTTTACCGCCACCGGCATATAATTTTTCTACCGCATGAAAAAACTTGTTTCTTTTGAAAATTTTCATCATTTCTCCCATAAAATGGTAAAGGACCTTCAAGCAGTTTGATAATCACAATATCACTATGAGGAAATGATGCAACTGATGCTGTTAGTTGAGCCAGGAGTTATCATGGGAGTAATACAGTAATCCTGGAAAAAACGGTTCTCAATAAACTGGTTATTTAAGTTCAAAGATTGTGGCAACCCTGAGTGGAATCACTATAAATAAAGTTGGTGCAAAAAAAGTTGTCCGCTTTATATAAACTTTACCTATGAGAATTTGACTGTAAATCCATTAATCCGTACATGGAGTATGTGTCCGTTATACGGAGATGTCCGCTTTATAGAGATTTCACTGTACCATCATGGTTAATCTTTAGGATTTTAAACGTTTAGTTTTTCTCCTGTGGTAGCATTCCACAAGTTTTGTTTACATATTTGTGATTCTCACAAGTTATTTATTTGTCAATGTTATGCTAGTGATGAACGCAGGCGTAAGTACTTACGAAATAATCCTAGCTATATACAGACAGGTCACTCAAATTAGAAAATGTAATTATGACCGTTTGTCATGAATAAATTCCTTTAGTAGGATAGTGAACGCTAGCATTTCGCTAGCAAGTCAAAAATCAAATACTGAAAACTTGCATGAGTTCTCGATAACTTTTTTGTAATATTTGGGAATTCTATGATTTATTTCATGACCTGAAAAGTTCCAAAATTTTTCCATTGAGTCGCTGAGAATCTAGAAAAACAGAAATACGAAAAACATTTTTTTTTTTTATGAAACAAAACTATAAAGATTACAGTATTTATATACAAGATTCTACCAAAAAATGGTGGTCCAAGTAACTAAAGAAAATTGTTGGCTGAAGGATGCACATGTTATATGGACATCTACTCAAACGTCTGCACGATCTTTTTTTTATGTATGTATACACTTTGCACGAAAAAACTGCTATGGGGTAACGCTTCCTAAAATCCGAATGTTTTTTCCGTTTCACATCAGAACAAGCATGTGGAAGAAAAACAGATAAACAGATAACACAAGAAAAAAGTTGTTGCATTGTTTATTTTCTGTCAAGGTAGAGAGGTGTTTATTTCGGATTAGGATATATACCTTACTGGTCAAATACTTTGCTTTTGGCTTACTTAGGGTCAATTAGGGACCAAAAAATTTGGCCAGGGAAGGTAAATAATGGCCAAATTCTAAATTGCGGCAAAAAATGTAATTCTTCTTGATTGAAAAAAAACGTGAAGTAAAATAGAATAATATTATGTTTCTTTCTTTTTGAATGAAGTTGATTATTGACCCAAAAAACGACCCTAAATGGCTAATTCACGATTTTAGCCTTGGCCTACGTAGGGCCGGCCAAATAAGGGTATACTGTTCATATATATCTGCTCCGCACAAACAAGGGGATTCTAGTTATATTCCCAATAGCTTGCAAGTTACCTCTCTGGAATACGATACCTTTGCCACGAGTTTCAGACTGAATTACCCAAAGGTTGTTAGAGGAATACGGGCTCTTATTCGAAACAAACAGTAACCGAGGTATCGATCAACGTATCGATCGACCGCGTGACTTTTTTGCGGCAGCAAGTTTATTGGCTAGTTCGTCGTCCATCGTAGGTTTGGCGTTATCTTTCGCTCTTAACTTCGCATCCACACGCATGCGGCTTACGTTTGGCACAGATTTCATGCGACCTTTCTGTTCGGCCAAGTCGGACTTCATTCTGTTGTTTTTGCTTTCCAGCTGTTTGATCCACGGTTGTGGATGGTCATCGCGTTTTTTTATTTCTTCTCTGTAGTTGTAAAAGTCTTCTCCATTTGTTCGTTTCTTTCGGACTGAAAGGAACAAACAACAAAACAAATGAAACATGCTCGTTTATTTATTTATTTATTACTTGATTCACTTCAAAGATGGCGACACTCACGTATCTCGTTATTTCGGATTTGACACCTGTCTGCTAAACTTCGTGCGGACTGTACTTTAAACGGATAACTAATTTTTAGTAGGCGTTCGTTTTTATCCAACGCGTATGCCATTGCTTCTTCTCCTCGACTTCCCAAACCTTGTTTCTAGAATAAGTGTACCAAATCAATGACTTAGTCGAGACTATGAGAAGATATCCCTCGACTCCAAAGTGACACTTCCCTTATAAAATCAGTCTTGTTCTGTTAGAGATTGTTTGTGAAAGAACTGGTATTTTTCCGTACCTGGTGAGCACACTTGAACTCTCTGATAGTTGGATGTGTTACAAGAAGCTTAAAGAGTGGCTGAAAGAAAAAATGAAAATCATTTCTTTTTGAGCTGAATGGTGAATACGTTGGATTTATCAACTCACAGTTCCCTTTCTTGCTATTCATTAGGTCCGGTCTGGTTTCTAATATAACTGAATGACTGCTTGATTGTTGATGGATTGATTTCCAACCAGGTTTTCCGAAAAGGTTTTGTCGTGTTTTTCCAATCCGATTAAGCTCACAGTCATAGATGTTATAGAATCCTTAAATATATACGAACTAGCTTACCTCCATTACGTCATTGGTTAACTCATTAGATTCGATGTTCACAGACTCTAAGGTAGTATTCTGTTTCAACGCTTCGTTGAATAACTAAAAAGGAGAAATATAAACCACGAAAGATAGAAAGTTTGATGATGGAAGATTGGTTGTCTGATTGTCTTGTCTTTTTCCATGTCCTCCTTTCCAAAGATGAAGCAACCACGATGGAAAGAAACCTTGGGTTCAATGTTGAAAGTGATGTTAATTACAGATTTTTTTGAAGAAGAGGTTTAATTCCTGCATTTATCGAGTAAAGCAGTGCAAATCTGCTCATAAAACGTTTTTCTTAACTGCATTCCTTTTGCACTTATTTATCTCCCCAATCTTATAAATAACAACAAATAAATATGAACGTTAACAAACAAACAAATAAACAAACAAAAAAACAAACTAAATAATTACCAAACCATCTTCATCTTTCATTCCGATTCCTGCAAGCGATAAATGTTTGATCATTTTAGTTGTCTTCAATGCATCGAACATGGCGTGCAAAATAGTGCTTTCCAAAGCCACATTATTGATCCGAATATAAAAAACTTCTTCGCTGTCGTCTTTCAAACAGTCTAACAGTAAAACTCCATCTAAGTCCGCACCATCATCCGACATTGACGTCAAGCGTCGTTCTGGTCCTCTCACTGGCTCTGGTAAAATCAATTAATAGAATTAATACACAACTCACATTTTTTGAGGTAAATTTTCGAAAGATTTCTGCGTAAAGTGTCGCACGTTTTTTTTATAACTGCCAATAAATAAATAAGTTGAGGGGCGTTAAATAGCGCTAACTTCTTAAATCCTACTGATAAGTGGCATTCGTGATTTTCATACCAGCATGAAACATTCAATATAAAACACTTTATAGTTTTCGTTTTTCCATAGATGAGTTGTTTGATGACGTGTTTTGTTTTCAATTACTTAGTTGACCCAGATTTTTAATAATGATCCATCTGTGTATTTAATTAGGGAATTGAGACAATCTGCCTGTTCATTTTGCCTGTCTATTTTAATGCTCAACATGCACTTTCAGACATTATATGATCATTACTTTTTATGGTATAATTTGAAAATAATGTGATATATAATAGTAATAATTATATGTGGTGAGTCTTGCGAATATCAATCGAAGCAGTAAAATTCACAGCATTAAAACATTGACATTTATAACATCCGATATAACATCCGATATAATATCCGATATTTTTTTGTATATTTTACTGGAGGACCCAGTGAGACATTTGTCCTCAATTTTAACAAAATTTTGATGCCATGGAAACAGAAACTCATGTAAGCAGAAAAAATCCAGGAAAGATATATTGATCAACTGTAGTCACATATGATTTATCGTTTTCGTTTTTGTTGTTTTTTCAATCATTTTTCAAAGTTAAATACTCGTTGTTCAAACATATAGAAAGTTATAGACTATCCTACCTTTATAGGGCATGATTGGATACGGTCTAACGATCGGATACGGTTCATAAACTCAGTTAATAATAGTTTTATTATGTCAGCTTTTATCAATTCTGTAGAAATGAAGTGAAAAAAAGGATTCATATTAAAATAATATATCTCTTCCTCCAAGCAACTACTTTTAAGTTAATATCTGTTGGAGATGCAGTTCTTTAACAGGTTTGGTTAACATTCTCCGAAAAAGATTTCATCTAACATCTGAACATCTGTTACTGTTCTAACTTAGTGCGCACTGATAATTCATCATCAAGATGGCTGCGCAATCTATTATGGGGTGGGGGCGTTAATGCGCTTTACATACCTGAATCTTAAAAGCTCTGTGCACAAAATATTGGACTATTTTTCGTTATAAGTGGGCGCAGTAAATTAGAACAGTTACAGTAGTACGTGACATATCCATGCAAATGAAACTTGTGTTCATTTTAGCCAATAAAACCTCGTACATTCACACAAAGTAACCAATAAATACTCATACATACATATTGCTGAAAAAACGATAAACCTACGAAACATCAAGAAGTAAATTTTGAATAAACCTTTCGAACTCTAATCTAATTTCGGTTTGTAAAACATGCAAATTCTGATAAATCATTTTTTTACACGAGACAATTCTGTGTTAATTAAAACTATTTACTCCGATTCTATCTTGTTTGACAAAAATTCATACATTTTAAATATTAATCCAATGGAAAAACCGAGGTAACTCGACAATTCATAAAATAGCTTCATAGTGCTATACACGTCATAAATATACGTCATAAATATCCCATACGTTACAGTAGAAACTTTTTTCATAATAGAAATTGAATGTTTTTTCTTCATTGACATCAATTGATTAGTTAAAAAAAATTGGTACTCCGTAAACTAATCTCTTTTAAGTAAATTTTAAGTTTACCATCCAACAGGACCTTTACACCTGAAGTTGTTCCCACCATTTGTTGGCAAACATCAGCTCGACATAGGTTAATTAAACAAATTAAACAAATTATTAGACAAATGACATTTTGTAGTTTTGGGACTAAACACTTTAAAACACAAACTATTTTAAATTTAAAAAATCAAAATTATATTATTAAATGTGAATGATAAACAAAGGAAACAGATGATGTGTGAGGTTTCAGCCTTCATAAATGATTTATTAATAATTGTGCCTTTTCCCATCTCAGACTACAAACACGAAAGCTTTGTTACCAGACCTCCCGACAACACATTTTACTTAAGGAACATGCAATCACAAGAACAAAAACAATAATATACTTTACCTATGCTCAATTTCGCGTCATATTTTGCGCAGCATGGGCGAGTGAATTTCAATAGCTAAATTCTCGCTACGCGAAATTGACTATGCTTATAATATTGGCCCGCGCGAATTTGAGCGTAAGTAAGTTTGGACCATCGAATCAACTGTATACTAACAGCAACAACAACAACAATAACAACAACAATAACGATATAAGCAACCTTGCCATCGTTACCAAAAAAAAGAATAAAAAATGCCACACTCACAAAGTTTTGTTTTTTTCATGTTCTATTTTTCTAATAATCCGAACTAATATTCTACACGATGACGTCATGAAATAAAATTATATGAAGGATAAATTTCGATACAGCAAATATTTTGAAAATATGGCATTCACCAATATAGCTTAATGTTGGAATCGGGTTAGAATAGGGTTTGTGGAAGAGAATATCTGTAGCAATAGAAAATGTCAACAAAAGTATTATGCGTAAATCGGACAAAAATTTTTAGTTTTTTTATGTCCTTTACGATAACGTACCAGAGCGAAAAATCATTCGGACTTATTTTCCTCTTTCTATCCATCTTGTTCTTCTTGACTTCTTGCAACAGCCTCCTTTTGTAACAACAACAACATTCTACTGAGAAATAAATAAATTTGAAAGTGTGGTTAAAGAAATGTTAAACGTTTTTTTAACTTTGATGAAAGCCTTCGAAATGTTCTTAGTAGGTTCTTAATTTCTACACTATCGAATATCTAAAATTTGAAATTCAACCAACTTCTTTTCGTTATGCAGGGGCGAAACTCTACAATGACCTACCTTTAGCTATAAGAAAAAGCCAAACGAGGGCTGTTTTTAGAAACAAGATCAATGAATATTTTAATTAGATTTCTGTATTATATGTGAATAAAAACCCTATTTAGGTTCTTTTAAAGCTCTATTTGATCAATCTTATCAATTTTATATTTACCGCTTTATTTTTCACTTTTGTTTAACAGGTCTAACATTAATAACAGCCGATATGTATATATTGTATATATTTTAGACGCTGAAGTATTTTGCACCTGTATAAATATTCTGCTAATAATAATAATAATAATAATAATAATAATAATAATAATAATAATAATAATAATAATAATAATAATAATAATAATTGGTTGACATTTTCCCATTTTAATGGAGTTCAGTTGATACTGTTGTAAGCAACATGATTATAACTTGTGTGTTTCCTTATAAAATGTAAAAATATTTCTAAAAAACGTTTCTAAGGAGCTGTTCATATGGATAAAAATTACCTTGGTAACCGGGATAACTTTTATACCCTCCACTCAAGCGTCTTCCGGCTTACCGAGGTAATTTTTATCCATATGAACAGCTCCTATTGAGCCTCCAATGTTCTAAGCATGTTCTTATCTTTTAGACATTCGAAACCTTATATTCTAATATCGTTTGTTCTTATAAAAAAAAAAAGTGTTATCATCTTGTCTGGACAAAAAACCAAAAAACCTACAAAACAAAAAACACCATAAAACGATATCTACACCGTGTACTTTCGTCCTAATATTCTTATACAAACTGCTTCTTTTGAAGATTTACCAACAGGCAATAACTCAATCGACAGTAGTAAATTTCAAATTTAATTATATCGAAAATCTCCTATTTACGACTTATGAATGGGATTTACTGCACGTAATAACATTAGATTTATTGGAGATAAGATTTACCTATATTGAATATGGAAAAGAAAGAACACTTGGATTATCAAACAGTAATTCTTTATATCCTTTAACAAGATCGCACGGGGGAGGCGACGTAAAGTTTTCAATTAAAACTTTCGGTTTATTTAGCACCCGCATGCGTTAATTAAGGGCACATCATGGCTTATCGCCTAAATGCTGTTTACTTTCCACCCATCAATTTCTTCGTGGTTGACCTCGTCAGAACACTCAGCCTCGTTTTTATGCGATTAATTTTTTCACTGTTTTTTTAACTTCTAGCTATAATCGCTAAAGAGAATATGAACAGGCTTCTGAGTACATAAATAACTTTGGTTATATTCAATTTTCTAGAAAGTCATCATGGATTGTAACTGTCCAGTTTATGCTATTCAGAGAGAACTAACTTACATAGAAATTTAATGTAGGAAAACATTACGTCAGAAACAGCCAATAAGGATCCAATTCTTTTTTGAAGAAATACGTCTTGACTACATACATTTTCTAACAAAAACACGTAATAAAGCTACCATGTTACTGTTGTTGTTGTTGTTGGTGTTGTTGTTTTTGTGGTTTTTGTTGTTGTTGTTGTTGTTGTTGTGCTGGATACACGAACGTGTATGAAATATTTTACAAATACAAACAACTTACAAATCTTTTCATACTTAGAGATGTTTCATCATAGAGACACTGAATAAGATACCAAAAGTGGAAAACTCATTGAAATTTTCGAAGACCTCATAGGGGAAAATATGCAGAAAGTTTGAAGGTTTCCATGGTTTCCATGGGATTAGCTCTTACACCCTAGCTGTGTAAGCATGTCTTTTGCAAATACCGCCATTATGCATTCCCTTCGACATTCGTTATAAGTAAATGAAATTTGTGTTGCTGCTTTTTGTTTGCAATATTTTTTTATTGAAATTATAATCTCAACGAACCAGTATACATGCAGTAAAACCACTCGATTCACCTTGATACTAGAGACACTTTTTGCAGACAGGTATTGGAAAATTATGTATACACAAACCACATCAATACCACATCAATAATAATGCATACTGCCTTGTCAATCAAACTAACTCCAAAACTTAACGAAGACAAAACTTCTGCCTTCAATAAATTGACTGTCCCCTTCGCGGATATTGTTACGAGCTCTGCGATGTAATCTAAACTATGAATCTGCAGAATTACCGTTTCCACACGTATATATTCAGATTTCTGCTTCATAAAAATTTTAGTTTTTGTGGCGAATTTGTTGAGTATGGATGTATATTTTGTTAACCAGACAGGTCTGTTTATTACTTGCGTTCAGAATAAGGAATGCGGTTCGGAATTAGGCACATTGACGGTACAGGCAAAAACCTGCTACCAAAAAAAAAATACATTTCGAAATTACAGAAAAAAATTGAAATTAAATTCCTCATACTATCGTAAAGCTTGGTTTCCACTATGTCTTATCGTGGGTTAATTTCCCAGCTCACCGTGTGAACGTACCTAAAAGGTTAACTTACAAAAGTATTTCACGCCAACTCACATAAACACGCAAATAACTCATCATCTTGAAGTGAAAATGTTTTTTCATGGCATGATCACGAGTTAGAAAATATTTAAGTACTTTGATATATCATTTGTGACTATTTGGAAATCTCCAGAGTGTTTGTTATCATAAAAATTAATTACTTCATCAGAACTGTCATTAGAACTCTAACATCCATCTTCTTGTTTCGTTGATGAAAAAAGAATTCTTTTAGAGATCTTTGCTTCTTAAATGTGAACGTGAATATTTAACTAAAAAAAACTCGTCAGCTGGAAGATTAGCTCACAAAAATTAACTCTCCATCAACGCATAGTTAACTCATAGTGGGCAAGGCGGATCTAGAGGGTATGTCGAGGAGTATTGTGGAGGAGAATATTAGCTATGAAACCATAAAAGAAAAACGTGCAAGAAATCCCATTGGTGATACAGGCTGAAAACAGAAATTAGGTTTATGTGCTCCTCCACAGTTTTTGACATACCCTAGATTCACCGCTAGTGAGAACCAAGCTAAATAACTCATAAACTCATTAACTGCGACACCTGTTTTTGGTGTGTCCCATCCCGATGACTCAAAAACATTTGTATAAGCCCATTTAGGTAGATGTTTTAACGCTCATTTAAGAAAAACACAGCGGGAGTATATACGGACAAGTGGTAGTTGCTAATTAAATCTAAACTGGAGGTTAACCATACATAACAATGAGATCTGAAAAATGAAAAATGACTAATAAATAAATCAAATTAAAAGATTTATAGGTTTAGAATTTATGTGTATTTGTACATGGGATAAAGTTTATCAATAAATTGCAAGTCTTACTGGTTCGATTCACTACGCTGGTGCATGATGGGAGGTACTACCTGTCTGTTGCAAATCTTCCCTTTGATCTCCATGGACAGCACTAAAAAATTATGCAACCTATTTTGAAAAATAAATATTCGATTCTCCAAACGTTTGAGATATGTAATTCGCGAGAACTGCAAACCCACTTAAGTTATAAATCAATCAATCAATCAATCAATCCTCTTTCGTAAGTCTCCACCTAAATCCTCTTGTTCTTGAAAATTCAATTCTACTTTAACGTAAATGCAATTGATGATAATTGGTAGATTTTCATCAATGCCTTCCTTGACAAAAATACTTCTGCTTCAGTACAATCCCCATTTTATATATCTCAAAGGTAATTTCATTTTACTTTCCCTTTCCTGACATGCCTCCCAACCACTTGTTAATCAGGAAACCACAACTATAATTAAATTAAAACAAAAAGTACTAACATATATAAAATAATAGTTTAACACCCCCTCTACGTTATGTATTATACAACTTTACTTAAAAATTATAGTTTCCATTTTTTCCTGAAGTCTTATTTATTTTAGTTAAAAGGATTAACTCCCTTTACGTGTATCGCGATGTTTGTTCAAAACAGATATCTCAATTACGAATCTTGTTAGTAGAGTATTCATTTCAATTAATTAAATTGACTTTGCGCATATAAAGGTATATATAAAACTATAATAATAAAAATAACAAAGAAACTGACAGAAAATATGTTAAATTAGAAATCGAGTCATTTATAGAAAGGGAAAGGAAGAGTAAAAGGATATGAAATACCATTGGAACCAATTTTGACCATTGCAACGAATGTTATGTGAAAAATGAAAACACAACATCTTGTTGAAGCAATGTCCTTTCTTGGCACTAGTCAACCATATTAAGTATATTTCCAAGTAGTTTATCGTGTGATTCTACTGATGTAGAGATACAGAAATGATTTGCTTCCTTTCTGACTTGTTGTATTAACCATACCTTTCTTGCGAAAGATTGGAGCGCCAATCATGATCAAAACTAGGAGTTTAAGTAAAGTTATCAAACATTTTTGCTCCCAGTGTGAAATTGTTTTCAGTCAATAAAATATCCCAGTCTTTTCATACCAAACTGCCAAAAATCGTTAAAAAAAGTCAAGCTAATATTGATGAGGTTTGATCTAGGGAGAATATGTAATTGTTATATTTTTTTTAAAAAAACAAAAAAAACATACCCAATGTGAAGCCTATGAAAAAATTTTCATCTAAGATTTATTTAATTATGGCAGATATCAATCTGTCTAAAAAAGTTATTCTACTCTGTTCCTCCCGTTTTATTTAGTAATATCTAATAAATAACTTCTCAACAGCAACAAGAAAGTCTTTGTAAGTTTTAGCATCAATAATGGGATTACTTTATAAAGCTTCTCAGATATAAGCACATATCAGTTTCATCTTCTTGAATTCTCACACGAAGGTTAAACTCCTAAGAAATCGTTTGAGAGTATCATACAGTTAATTAAACAATTTTAGTCCTTCCCCAATGTAAATCATGCTGTATCAGTTTGTTTAGGTCAGTGATGGTTAGGAACAGGTTTTGTCTCGATCTTTCAAATGTTTTTATAAGAGTTTTAACCGAAGAAGTTTGATTGAATGAAATTGTTAGGTAAACATACTTGTGGAGTATACAAAATTTACACCAGAGACCTTAGTAAGCATAACGATTCACCTTCCTTCACCCTCCTTCACTTTTCAGGGATAAGGGATAAGTTCCAGCCATAACATTTGAGGTTATTTTACCAACCTCCAGTTGCGTTTGTTAGGAAAATAATTGCGAAACCTTGCAGCTTAACCTTCACGTAACAAGTCGAATCACTGACGTCATCCATCAGGAATTTCATTACTGATAGCGAAAACAAATATAAATTAAACGATCTGCGACTGCTTTTCTAATATGCTACCTAATGGACTGTTTACCAATATGGCAAACCCCAGATCTCTCAGGTCATTTATTTAGTAAATCTTCTACAACGGTATTATTGATTTAAGAGGTTAGTATTACATGGTGGAATAAAACCGAGACAGAAGGAGACAGAACACTTAATTTTTCTATTCGGTTCGTAATCACGTTAAAAGATTCATAAGTAGGTGTTGGTCATGCGAGGGAGTAAAAAGTTGTTGAAATTATGCAAAATCGTGGCAATTACATTTTATTGCGCAGTTATCACTTCAACAATACAGCGCATCACGGATGGTACAAAAGAATCTCCTTATGTTATATATCTCCATCATCTATACATCTCCTTATGTTTTATATCTCCATCATCTATACATCTCCTTATGTTTTATATCTCCATTATTTATACAGACTTTTTTTCAGGCTTTTATTTTTTCTGCTATTATTTATTCTTTTTAATCAAAAACAAAATGGTTGAGGAGTTTATGAACTGACAAACAAGAATGACCGTATTTCATTTCACACAAGCGTTTCTTTCCGTCACTCAATATTCTTCCCCCCAAGTACAACAAAATCTAATCTTAGAGGAAATTTGTCATTTTAGTGGTATTTAATAAAATAGATATATTGGCAAAAGATTATGACTCTATAAAAGTCAGTTATCTTTGGACGTCAATTGTAAAGACAGTTAACTCTGGGAAAATATTTAAAAACATTTTTTTGGTTCAATCAAAGCACAATTTCATCAATTTGTTCAGCTAAGCGAAATAGTTCTCCCGGCCGAAATATTTTCATTGAATGCTGAAAATAATTCTGCTTCAGTTTTCCAACAAAAAAGAAAAAGCTCTATACAAACTGCTGAACCACAAAAGCCTCGTAATTTCGTTGTGTTGTCAATCTTCAGGTTAGGTTTCGATTGTTACGAAGTAGAAAAGAAGTGATTTTTATAACAAAGTGTTGAAAGATCACCTTCTCGACCCTCAAATGAGCCGATAACAAAATTGCAACAGATAAAGGAATACAAGACTATGTTGATAGTTGTAAAGATATTTTTGTCGAATGTCAGATGGAATAGAAGTTTTGTCTCCTCCATTTTGCTATATACCAACATATAAACTGTTTAAAATTTGGGGAATGGAGCAAAATTTAAGCTCAACCAGCAATTATTTAATAAACTTTTTTATTTGCACGAGAATTTAAATTCACATAACGTGTTTGAACCCATCCATCCAAAGCTGGACAAAAGTTAACAAGAGAAGTATCAAAACAAAAGAGCAAAATGAAACGCGGTTGTAATACCTGTCCCACTTTGTAAAAGAAGTTACACGCATGAAGAACCCTAGATCTGGTTTGCAGGCTACTGTCCAGATACCAGATATAATTTTAAAATACAATTTTTGGATACTGGGGATTTTGAAGTTTCTTCCTTTTGGAGATGACGTCAGTTTGGATATATTTCAAAGACTCCAGACTTCGTTTCCAGACTTTTGTTGATATGATTGAGTCCAACGATTAACTGACATCATATCAACAAAACCTTAAGACGAAGGTGTCGAAATCCCTTCGAGATATAGCTATACTTAAAATAAAAGAAGTATCTTTTGCATGAAGATTCTTTTACTTACGGTTAAATCCTAGTTCAAATGCATCTATTGTATCTCCACGTTCAAACGCATGCGCTTGTTCTTGTGTTAACATTCCATGTGTTCCCGATAACGCTACAAATATATGTAAGTTATCAAGGAGATAAAAACATGTTACAAAAAAAAAAAAAAAAAAGAACACAAATGAATTTATGAAAAGGAAGGATACTGATGGTATCTGTAGTTTTCTATAAATAGAGTTTTCTTGTAAATAATGAAGGAAGTTCAACCTAGTACCTAGTCCATGTAAAATATGAAGAACTACTTTAAGGTGTAAACTGTACCTTATCATTTCTTACTGAAAATTTTAAATAACACAGCAAGAAAGATTAATCTGAAAAGATTTATGTAATAGTAAGATTTTTATTTTTCCCATTATTATCCCTTCGCAACACCCAGTAACAATAATCAGACATCTGTTTCTGTATCAACTTCTGTAATAATGCTTCAAAAAATACTTTTCGTGACCTTCTTCTCTGAACTGTTTCATTTTCTTGATTTTAGCGTGTCTTGATGAGTGCGATTTCGATTTTTGACCTTAGCAATGGACATAAATCAAGCCAAAATTGAAACCCAAACGGCTGTTAAAGATATTATCTGAATAAAACCATATTTATTAAAAAAAATGCATAAGCTTTTCGGACTACGTCTGTCATCAGTGCAGTAAAGTATACAAGTTAAAGATATATTAATATACTTTACACGTATTTTGAGCCTAATTGCAACCTACTTCATATTTTTCTGTAACTTATCCAGCAAGAACCGCGTAACGATCGATTATTGTGGAAAAACGAATAAAACTGGTCCGAGAAATAACAAAGAAAGATGTAATTATTTGTTTAACATGTTTTTGCCAGTAAAACTGAATTTACGCAGATAACCTAACTTCTTCATCATATTGATCATTATCAGAGTCAGAATCATCATCCGAATCGTTCCGATCATCGAAGACATCTTCGTTTTCGCTTTCTTCATCGTGATCTGATATGCTGTTGCACCAACTGGAGCATTGACATAAATCAGAGCACACCACCAGTTGAGCTTTTCCACATAAACAACGTCAAGTGTCACATCCACTCGTACAAGTACAGCTGATTAAGTTTTAAATACTATCTGGAGCGATTTCATTTGATAACCACTTGATTTTCAATTTACTATCTTCTAACATCGAACGATGTAAAAAACTTGACATTTCAAATGTTTAACAGCGGTGAAGTAGTTGCTAGTTTCCTAGTCGCATAGCCGCAGGTGTTGCTTTAATTCATCCAATGTAACTTTAATTCATCCAATGTAACTTTAATTCATCCATTGTTGGAGGTAGTAGCTCTTCTACCTTTGCCAGAAGAAATGGTTTCATTACCATAAAGATGACAGACAAATCTGACAAACAAATCTGACATACAGATCGGATGTGATGAAGAGGCTATCACAGAACTCCGCCAAGATATCTTTGTACTCGTCTTTCTTTTGTCCTTTTCCTTTTCCGAAAAATGAACTAGTAGTGTCTTAAGCTGAATATAATTGATACACTCATTTGATAAAAACATTTTCCATGTAATAAATATTATTGAGAGCTTCTTTATGTAAGTAAATTGGTTTCATTAAAATCAGAACCCCTAATGTGTATTAACCTTCATAAATACCTGTAAAAGAATGGAATTCAACTTCTGCATCAACGAAACATTTTCCCCAATGACCAGCCACTTTGTTAACATGTATTATGGCTTCTTGTTTTGAGTACCAGTGGCAAAAAACAACAACACATCAGCAGTTTGTGGGAGCGTATTCAAAACAATGAAAAACACATCGGTATCTGGACTCCTAATAACAACATTTTGATATGACGAAGCTGCATGGGAGCAGTGCACTATTAAACGAGTATCAGCCTCTTCATGGTCACTTCCAAAAATTAAAGAGTATAGGTAAAATATCATTCTCGCAATTGTGTTATGTTATTGTGTTACTATGATAATCTGTATAATAAAGATCCACAGTTTCTTGCAAACAATGCAACATTTTGGTAACACAGGCGAAGAGGAGAAAGCAGGTACGACTTCTGCTGCTGATGACAATCTAGAAGACTTTCTTTTGACTTTTGGCTAATTAGCCTCACTTTTCTTCTTTTCTTTCCTTTTTCTGACTGTTTCAATCTTAGTAACATCTGTGGAAGTACATCTAAAATTTCAGGAAATTTCGCACCTTTCTTCCGCAATATCCATTCCTTCCGACTTTTTATCTGAAATCTTAAGCCCTTCGTCGCGTGAAATAAATTGGTTATAAGTTGTATCTGTAAAAAGTTCTAATTCACCTTAGAATTAAGGCAATGTATTGAACAAGAATCTTCTACATCCACCTCGGTAGCCATTACTCTTAATTTGGTCTTTGTTTTTTATTAATATAATTTATGATGAAACTCGATGGATAATTAATCATGTATTTCTCAAAACCTGCAGGCTGGAACCTTGGGAACTTTATTGATTTTGTAAATGTATGCTCTAAATCACTTTTTCTGAAAGTTTTGTTCAGATCAGAGAGGGAGGTCATGAAATGACATAAACGAAGTACATGGATCGTGGTCTCGTATGATTAAAAAAGTGTAGACTGATTTTCCGCTTATCCTTGGCAGCGATGTATCCAGCGGTAGACCCAGGGTATGTCAAAATTTGCAGAGGAGCACATTAACACAATTTCTGTTTTTAGTCAGTATCACCACTGGGCTTATCTGCGCGTTATTTTTTTATGCTTTAATAGCTAACATTCTCCTCCACAAATTTCGACATACCCTCTCTTGGTGCTTGGTACATTCTAGTTGGTTCTTACCTGCAAACTCTAACAAATCTTCTTCAGACAATCCTTCGAACAAATCTTCTTCTTCTTCAGTTAAGCCGGTATCTATTTCCTCTCTTGTTTGTTTCCTTTCGTACGCACGATCTTTGTTGTTGTTATTGGTTTTATTGTTGTTTTTATTTTTATTGGTGTCTTTGATATTTTCAACAACATAATCATTTTTCCAAGGCTTTATCGGAATAATTCGTTCCGGTAATTTTCCAGCTTTTGTGTTTTTCGTGACCTGATTGAACAAGGCAAGGAATTTAATCTTAAAGTTTTTTATGTAAAAACTGATATTTTATAGTTTGAAAGCTTATATCCAAGACGGGTAAAAAAAAGACTGTTAATGCCTGAACAATGTCATGTTACAAACATGGAGAGTTCCCGTTTCCGAATTCAAAATTATGTTACTAGGGAAAACTGCGTCTGGGTGATAAAAACTTTTGCCGACGAATAGTTTTCCCTAACAAACATAAGAATATATTGGATTGTTTAACTCACGATTTTTTCTAGTTGTTCCACCATATCTCGTTTCTCATACATTCTCGTTCTTCTTTCTTCTCTTTTACGATCTGGAGCTGAACTGAAATTATCCTAAGAAAAGAACATGGAAAAGGTCATGGCGCTTGAATGAATGATGAGATAAAGTCTTGGGGCTTATACAAATGACATGTGCGAATATTAATCTCACAGGTGGTTACAAAATGTTCTACATTCGAATGGAAAACGAGACAAGTGCTTGATCACCAGACGATGTTAATCTGCATTATATTATTCTGCGTAGATGAAATAGCGCAGTACAATGATAAACGAAGCTTTTAGTAGAGGGGAAATGTTAGCTTGAAGTATATCAATATTTTACAAAGAAAATAATCAACAGGAAAATTCACGAGGAAGCTATTGAAAACAAGGTTCACCAACACAGGGGTCTATCTGCCAAGGGATAGGACGCCTTTGATCTGGTATAACGTACAATATCCACAAACCCCCTTACGCTATCTCGCCAAAAAGGTCTAAGGACGACGATCAGCGCGCACGTTGCGTAGAGAAAACCATTGTCTTTATTTACAGTATTTCAATGGTGTTATTTACTGAAATTGAAAACCTGTAGAAAATTCGAATATTAAATAGAATTCGACGAAGTCAATTTGAAGCGAGGGATGCGATAATAAATGGTGTGTGCTTATTACGAGGTATGTCTCACTGAAACTTTATTTTCGGCCGACGATAAAACAAGTAAACAAACACAACAATCACGTGATTCTTGTCCTAGCACCTTTAAATGATAAGGTCATCTTATTTCTTTTAATTTCTTTCGAATAACTCCATGTGTTGACATAAAAATGTAAACTCACGTCTGGGTCAAAATCGTCTGTAAGTGCAGCTAATTCTTCCGGTGTTAAATCTTCAAGTAAATCCAGTGCCTCGTCCATGTCCTTTTGAATCTAATGAGATAATTATAAGAAATACTAATATACAATTTCAAAAATATTAACGATTTTTTCAAAACCTTTGATAATTCCTTCTTCCGAACATATATTGCAGTTAATCTGTTATATCAGAGACGATTAAAGCTTCCATCAACATGGTTTCTATATGCCTATGAAAATGCCGTACAAATATCCCATTCAAAACATCCTACGGATCTGCATAATCTACCATGGGTTTACTAGGGAAGCGAACTGCGATAACTTTAGTGCCTGTTATACGTTTCCTTGGGAACAAAATGACAATATTTTGACAGGCCATAGTTTACAGACATGTAGCGCGGTTCGCATTAAAAATATAAATGTGACGCAACAGTTTCCAGAAAATCTCAAAATCTCAAAAATCGCACACGAAATTATTTACGCGATTTGCGTTGCACATAATGTGGAGAAATTTCGATCCCTGCAATCTCACACTAGTAATTTTCATTAAAAAAGTTTGCGAAGCTTAATCGCAATTTGCAAGTCAATTTTTTGTCCCTTTTAACAACTACCGATTTTAATTTCTCTGTGATAGTCGATCACCATATGATACACTTTCCAAAAAAGGTAGTATTTCCTGCCGATAATTACTCCCGAAGAACTCGAAATGCTGATCATATGTTTAGGAAAAACCATTACTGAGATATCGTTCACCAAAGAATTTAAGTGACATCGATGTGTGACGTCACAGTTCCAAAAGTCCCCAAAATTTTGTCACATGCCTCGTGGCCAATCTGGACCCCAAGTGACGCCAGTTATCGGTATTGGTTATCGAGATATTTGCGTCTGAACGTCGCGTTCTTTTTCGGTAGGCAATGCAATGGTCTCATATTTGATCCCCGACTGATATCGCGCAAACCCTGGGCCCCTCATTTTATAAATGCAAATAAGTTTGAATGATATTTCCACTTATCTTGTAAACTAACAATTTTTATTAAAAAAAGTTGAGATTATTTGAATACCAAGCAAGGGGAAGTGCTTTTCTCTCACTTATAAATCTAAAAGCAAAGTATTAAAGTCATCCTTCTTACAAACGTTAACAACAGTATATATGTAATAAAAAGATTTTAGCAAATAAAAATACATCGTCCTTTTTCATATTGACAGGAAGCTCAATAAAGGAGTTGTATTGATAAATTTTATCGGATGACTGATTGATAAATACAAATGCTTTCGTTCAACTTTTTCTTCAGTCTGCCTTCCGTCTTACTTGCTGGATCAAACGAACTCATCAAACCATACGAGAAAACCATTAAGGATTTACTTAAAGTTACTACTAGAACTTTTCCAAAAATCAATGTGAGATTGATTTATTGACTGTTTTAGTTTTTCAGCGTTGTTATTTCAAAATAAAAATTGTCATTAATTTATTAATTCATTCATTCGTTCATTCATTCATTCCCTAGAAAATGTTAAAATGGAGTTCAAAATAAATATAAGGAACTATGTTTTTATAAAAGATCATGGTAATATAATAATTCATTTTTGTTAGACTTTTGTGACCAATAAAAAGCGATGATTATACGAAAACCGAGAACTATTTCTAAGCTAGTGTAAACCAGGTTTAACAGTATTTGGCTTAAAGGCTTTTTTCTAAATGTTTTGAAATAACTGTTTCGCAAAAAACAAATTAACTCAAAATCTTATATGTTAAGGCGTAGGAACTGTAATGTAACCTGTTTGAGTATTCATGCTATTGATAATTGCTAATGATGAAATCGAAATTGATCTCAAAGGGGTAAAGGATTGTCCTTTGCAGGCCGTTATCATTTCCCCCGACGTACTAACATAAAAGTTTTAAAAAAACGAGACATGAAAGCCTGAAAAAACCCTTGCCCTCACTGACCCAAACAAATTCGAAAAGGTTTACATTATGGAGTTCTCATGGTCTGGATATGCTACATTAACTGTATGTTACTGCAGATTGATGAAATGCTAGGCTAATATCCTTTCATTTCCGTTATATCATCATGACGTCAATATGATGTTTTCATGACGTCAATATGACATTTTCATGAATCCACTGCACATGATGAATTACAATCGCAGGATAATATTTCAGGATTTTCTTGTGTTTAATATTTTGAGGGGATTACTTTTTTGCTAACCTAATTTTCACTAGAGCACTGAAGTAACCATTACCACAAATACTTTAGTTATTAAAGAATAATCAATAAATTTTCCGTTGTTCATTTTGGTTGCACCCCTTTCATTCAATAAACGCTCAACACACCACGCCCTATCCATTTTCTCCTTGTACTGATTTCCATCCGTTTGTTCTGTGTGTTCAACACAGGTGGACTGTAACGCAAAGAGAAACAAATCGGTAAACAGAAACAATAGTACTTTCATATTTTCCTTTTCTAAGATCTTGCATACAAAGAAGAGTAAAAGAATTCCGGAGTTTGGAGACGTGCACGAACAACCTAGTTATATATGATCCAATGAAGAATACGCCCGATGAAAAAGTTGATGCAAATAGTGCACGTCCGCCCCTGTGTTATTTGTGTTCTGTTATATGGATCAGGCTTTGCCTCGTTCTTTCAAACACTTTTGAAAGTGTTTTCACCGTAGAAGATTTATGGTAACGAATTATCAGACAAACATACTCCAAAGTTGGTTTTAAGAAACCCTCACTGACATCCCTTGGTAGACAAACACACAAATTTGGTCTTTTCACTTCAACAAGCAACAAGTAAGCAATAACTGAGCGTGTAAAAGAGACCAACTTAAGCAACATTGAGTCTCAGCCAAAATTATGTGTTGCTTATGAAAAAAACGTAAAAAATTACTGTAGCATTTTCCCTAAAATGCGTTTTATGAGGTCCATTTCATATCCCAGGATACTAATTTAACAACGGATTGCTCTCGCAGTGTTTAAACACTACATCTAATTTGACGACAAAGTTAAAACGCTTATAATTTCAAACATTTTAAATTTCACCATCTCTTTCACCATCGTGCTCGATTTGGCGCTTCAAATATCCTTTGTGTTATGTTTTTCAGCAGAAAATAGTTATAATAATGGTTTTTATAAAGGATCAAAAATCAAATTTATTTTTGCTAATCTCAAGCATAATAAGGTGTGATGCATGAAAATATTTTATAGATATTCCAGATCTTTCTATGTATCACATAAAGACTTTTTAACTGAATTATTTCTGCTACAGATTAAAAATGGACTGTCGATATTTTTGGACGCAAAATATCGCACAATAGTTTAGTGGAGGTTTTTATTAGTGTTCTATAACTACACTATTTATTTTATTCAACTTTAAATAAAGAGACGAATGAATAAATGAATGAATGAATGTAGGGATCTACTTATAACCAAATCACTAAGCTCTGCGTAGCTGTTATTGTAATTATAAACATTGTTCTAAAAAAGCTGGTAGAATTTATTTAAGTTCGATTTTTCATCAGTATGTTCTTACAAAACAGAGTTTGTCTGTTCCTCAACCCCTCTCAGAATAGGAGGACTGGATCTAAAATCTGCAGCTGCGCCGTGCCTAGGAGAAGAGCTTGTGGAGGAGAGTGAAACAGGGGTTTCCTTTTTTCGATCTCGGTTTGGGTGGATAACGTAACGTAAATTTATCTTGTAAACCTTATCAGTGGTGGTTACATGCGCTCCTCCTCGTGTGCAAAACTTTTGCTTCCTTTTGCTCCTCCTCTTTTTCTTTGTATAAGAAATTTTGATCTGAGCAGTTATCAAATGAATATGTTTTTAATGATTATATATTGTTATTATATATTATATATAACCATTTCTATGCTATGAGGATGATTATATATAACCATTTCTATGCTATGAGGATGATTATATATAACCATTTCTATGTTATGAGGATGATGAGAATTTCGTGCCGTCACAAGACATGTTATAGTACTCATGTAATAGCAATATAGCAATACCACCTCTTCCACCATCTTGCATTTTATGAGAAAGTTACCGACTGTAATCACTCTCTACCGTAGTGTTTCGGAAAAAAATATGAATAGGTTTGAGAAATGAGACCAAATATAAAATCTTCTCTCTAAGTTTTAAGTTAGATCATAAAATAATCGAATGAAACAACTTTTGCAAACAGCATTTTTTCTAAAAACAATGTGTTTCATCGGTCTTATACACACCTTGGAGGAGTGCATATTTCTCTAAATAGTGTATTCCTTAAAACCTGTAATTCGATGGGTTTAAGTGTCATCCCAGTGGGCAAAATCTTCAAAAAATCTATGAGGAGGAGTGTTTTCTATAGGAATCGCAAGCAATATCGCCTGCTGTTTCAATAAAAAAACACTCCCCCACAGAGACTTTTTGAAGATTTTGCCCACTGGGATCTCATTCAGTCAAGTCATACAAATAACACATACGATTACTGGAAATGTGACCAAAGTAATGAAAGGAAATTTCCCAAAGCTTGTTTCAAGAGAGCCTGATAATATTGTTTAGATAAGAATGCTGTTCTGATAACCTGGTAAACTATTAAATATAGCTGTAAACAACCCATATGTCTCATATAACAGCTGATATGTTTGTTTACATATGTAAACGTGTTAGCAATTTTTAAAATGATCACTTTGTTTACATTTGTCAGATTCATAACTTTGTAAATACCTCAGAGAAAAAACATCATAATACCTTATTCAATTTATCTTGTCCTGCCATTGCTCAAAATTAACCTCATCAATTTGTGATATTAATTTTTACGAATATGATCGTTTTATTTGCCTTCAGCATCCAGTTCAGTATTGAATGATATCTTCAAATCTTGTTGCTCGAATTTGTATTTTATTTCATTATTTTCCTAAAATACGACAAAAACGTAATTTTTATCTAGTGTCTGTTAAACAGTAGTCGATATATGATGTGTTGTCTATAAGATATCTATATTGTTTATTTAATTGGCACTCAATACTAACTCATATTATTGCCATAGTAACAAGTATAAACAAATGATTTTTAATCACACCTTTAAAAAAACAAACAATTTCATTGATTGAATATCAAATGTAGAAAGCAGACCAGAACAGATTAGAGACTTCTTGAAATCGACACTCCTCAGTTCTTGTTGAGTTTTCTAAGTATTACTGCTTCCTCTCTAATCCTCTCTTTCTATCTTATCCCCTTCACAATCTTTTTACAGAGAGTGACAGCCAATTTGTTCGTCGTCACAAAAGTTTCAATGCATAAGACTTTTAAAAAGATATTTTGTAAGTTCAACAAAAGTCAGGCAGGTTTTGACCTCGAAGTTGTACCGACCTTCGACTCAAATAACTAACCTCGTCCCCAGGGCGTCCCCAGTATTAATATTAGTGCCGATTTTGTTAACCTTAGCATAGTTCTATGAGCATAGATTAATAGTGGAAAAAGTGTTAGAGGAAACATCTCTCTCTCCGTAAAACACTTCCCAATACCTCTCTTATCATGCATGCATTTGTCAGCTAACTTCTCATCTTTATGAACAATTTTTTGTTTTTACCTTTTTATTCACATTTTGAATTCTTTTACATTTCTGTGAATTTTTTTATCATCATCCACGTCATGATAGGAGAAATGAAAAGCTTTTTAATTCCACAGCTATTCTTGGTTCCAAATGCTATGAAGATGGTTATTCCTTCTTTGGATGATTCAAATGGATACATTTGAACGACTTTAAATTTTGGAAACATCTTATTTCTTTTTAATCCAAGCTTGTTAAACATTTGACTTGGTCCGAATGTATTTGAAATTCTCAGACATTATGTATGACATCCCTCATTTTGACATAAAGTATATCTCCACTGACCAGACTTTCATATAGCGCTCTTTTGCAAGAACTTCGCATTCATTCAGAATTTGAAAGCCGCCTCACTCTACTATAGCTCTGTGTGTGTGTGTGTGTGTGTGTGTGTGTGTGTGTGTGTGTGTGTGTGTGTGTGTGTGTGTGTGTGTGTGTGTGTGTGTGTGTGTGTGTGTGTGTGTGTGTGTGTGTGTGTGTGTGTGTGTGTGTGTGTGTGTGTGTGTGTGTGTTGGTGGGTGGACGTCTGTTTCATCCAAATTAATTAATGAGGGTAGAATGCTGGGAATCCATGACTCCAAGCAATAATATACACATTTAAATTATTTTTAATTTTTAATCAGTCATTCCTAGGTGAAGACCCAAATGTATTTATTTTGGATAAGAACTGAATTATTATCTCTAAATCTATCTATCTAACATTTTGACGAACATAACAGACTAAATTGTTGAAAAGAACACTAGGTTCACCACGGGATGACAACGGGATGACATAGCAAAATACGGGCTTGAAGCTTGTGATTATAACAAGCCCGTTTTTTTGTTGTTGTTGTTGAGAAATAATATATCGAAGGTAAAACATACACGCTGATGTCATTTCACATAATATGTTACCTTGGGTTCACTGCGGACTAAACTAAAAAAAAGGGCTAAAATAGGGG
The DNA here is from genome assembly GCA_039566895.2 of Turritopsis rubra. NCBI lineage: Eukaryota > Metazoa > Cnidaria > Hydrozoa > Anthoathecata > Oceaniidae > Turritopsis > Turritopsis rubra. Next base: position 3,700,082 of record CM077628.1, read on the forward strand.
CTTAAATCACGTGATATCTGATGTGTCCATTGTAACAAGGATATATTCTAGATAGATAGATTAATTTCCAGTGTTTCCAAATAAATACATTCCGCTCTTCACCCAGAAATGCGTATGATATAAGTGTTTGAATCGCGTCAACATAAAATTTAAAACAGTATACAACGTAATGTCCCAGCTAACGAATTGAATAGACAAACAAGCTTGCTTAAACTAGGTGATCAGGATTCGGAAGCTATCAATAAGACCGTACAGTTCATTTTAGGGGTAGCATTACAGTTGAGCAATCTCGTGGCAGTGGTGTTGAAATACCTGCTTAACTGATTGGGGTCTTCTACAGTCTTCGGTGTGTTTGGATGATGTAGTATGCGTTTTGTGAAGGGTGTCTTGGAAATGTCATATTTGATATTGTTCATATTTTTTTATCAACACGAATGTATTTATGGCGAGGTTGGAATCGTATTTTTTTGTTTTCGCAAAGAATGTAGAGAGCATCATAGTTGCTAATTTCATCGTACGGTAAGACGCTGCATGATAACGGTGTCAGTGTTCGAAATGATCTAGTTTTCTTCCAGATCTAGTCGGTTTGATGATATAGTTTTTTTCAAGACATAGTTTGAGAATAGCTCTAAGTAATGTTGGCTGATAAGATCAGTTTCTAGGAGGTCAATGCTGGTATCCCCAGTGATAAAGATAGGACCTGACCATTTGGAAGTTGCGAATGATAGTACCTTGTCAAGTTTGTCAATACATAGATTTTTTGATGCAGGATAGAGATTAGAAACAATTTTTACTGTTGCTGTTATTAAGTTCCGGCCAAATATATTCCAAGGATTCATCTATTTTTCCGGATATCTTTCGTAATCTATATCTGATAGAATCCCTAATGTATATGCAAATTTCTCCACCACGTCTCTCTTCTCGATGTACAAACTCAAAGTTATATCTAGGAATATGCACTTGTTCCAGGAGGGAGGAGTTTTAGTTTCGGATAGCGTTATGATATAAAATTTGTAATGTTCAAGTATTGCTTAGAAACCATTGATTACGTTCCTGGGATGGTCATTAGACTGCAAGTCCTGACCATCTGACAAAGCTGATGTAAAAGAAGTATTAGCTTGCATGATTTACGGACTGACCAGTTCTTTGTGGGTAGGTAATGCCAATGTACAACAAGTGTATCAAGTGTTATAATATATTTATTCATTAAAAATAAATTTATAATCATGTTTGTCGTTTTAGGACTTTTATACACCCTTTGTTATTTCAATTTATGGTCTTTATCCTGGGTTGGTCTTTATCCTGGGTTGGTCTTTATCCTGGGTTGGTCTTTATCCTGGGTTGGTCCTTTTCCTGGGTTGGTCATTAGACTACCGATCCAGACCAGCTGATAAAACATGACAAAGCAAATCATGCTGCTTTTGAAACAACGAAATGAAAGAAGTTTTTTCTTCTTCTTAGAGGCCGTTTACACGAGACCCGAAGTGAACTCAAACCACTTTGAAAAATTGAACTGTTTACATGAAAAATTTCACTTCGGGCAGCCCGAACTGAGTGCGTAGAGATCTTTTTTGCTGAATCAGCGGATTATTTCTAATAAAATTTGAACATAATGGTGGAAAATCCTTTCATAGTGGGACATCTCACAAACTAGCCAAAATCACAATGACGTAAACAAGAGTTGCGCATGTGCATGAAGACAATTGCGCATGTGCCGTATAGAAAAACCAGACCGCTCTATCGATAAACAGACTTTCACTTCGGGAAGCAGTGTTTACATGGAAATTTATACACCCGAAGTGAGTTTCACTTCGCCCGAAGTCATGTAAACAGTATTAAGAATTGCATCATGCATCGAAGTGAAAATTTTCATTTCAAACCGGTTTGAGTTCACTTCAGGTCTCATGTAAACGGCCTCTTAGAATTTATTCAAAAGTTCTAGGATTCATTTAAACATTTGTGCTAATGATTGAACTACTGACAAGAAGTGACTGATTTGTTGTAGTAATTAATGTCGACAAGCCCACCCCTCCAAAGTATTCGCCCCATAGTAAATGTTTGTGCTGGCGAATAAAAGTAAATTATGAGAATTTTTCTATGTCCTTTTTCTGTTTCTTTGGCTTCCAACGTAACGGGCGTAAACCGTTAAATGATACAAGTCCTAAGCCAATAACATCGGCGAATACCGCTAACCACAATGAATTCTTATACAATAAAGCCGCAAACGCAAACACTAACTTTACGCCAACTGCCAATACTATGTTTTGCAATACAATTTTTCGACAGTATTTACTCAAGTATATGAGATGTGAGATCTTCAATAAGTTGTCACTCATAAGGGATACGTCGGCGGATTCGACAGCAAGAGCAGCGGCAGATGGACCAATTGCTATTCCGACGTCAGCTAACGCTAGCGACGGACAATCATTTATGCCATCACCAACCATCGCAATAACTCTCAACGATTTCTCATTCTGAAAAAAATAATTATCAAAGATATAAATTTCTGCCTTTGTAGTCTTGAATTTGTCATAACTTTAAGGACATTGCATCAAAACGCCTTCAAACACAATTCTTATAAGAACAATTTTTTATAAGAACAATTTTTTATAAGGACAATTTTATGAAAACAGTAGGAACAGGGCTGAACATTTCAATATTTTTAACAAACAGATTAACTGTAGGCACTAAATTCTTTCCAACATATTCTCATTTTTTCCTCAAGGGATCAGTTACAATCCCGCTCCGCCTTCTTTTATCTAATGTAAAAGCAACAAACATTGAATATTGCAGTTAAAGTAAGCAGTATTCTTGCCGTTCATGTCAGGTTACAATATTCTAGTGCTGTATCTTACTGTATCTTTTGCTGGTCATAGAACTCCCTGCATATAACCGTGTATCGGAAACACATTTTACTCTCTTCATACTCCGAATCAACCTCTCTCGTCACCCTCATTTTGCAATTCAATTCTGATCACACTCCCCCTAAACTCCATGTTACTACTACATCTTAGAAGTATGCTATACTATACACACTCGACCAATTCTCTAAACACCCCCTATCATTCTTGCCAAGAAATTAATCTATGAACAACAAGTGCTTTATCATCAGCTTTCTACAGGAATCACATATTGAAGTCCAGCAAATGCTTTCACCTATCTCGAGACCGATTTGTTCCTTCCCCTTGACTTCTTCCCCATGTTTTAATTTGTTTGTGTAGTAGAAGCTGGTTAAACAAAAAATGATCATAAATCATATCGGTAAAAATATTTGTTGAGCAGTTTGCACGCCTTTCTATATCAACACAGGCCTGCCGTTCAGCCTCCGCTCAGGAACCTCATAAGTTCCCAATTACCTTCGCAACGTGGAAACCTCTGACGCAACCCAGATCTGATGCCTCCCAGCTTGTCATTTTACTAATCCACCTTTCATCATTTTTAAGTTATTCATCTTTTCTTCACTTGTCATTTTCTTCTTGTCATCCTTCAACCAAATATTGTGATCCTTGTCAACCGACCGAGTTTCTTTCCAGAAGAATTTATCTTGTTTTGCATCGTGACTTGTTGTTTCGCCACTTAGCTGCATGTGCAAATATGTGCAGTTGTTCTTTTATAGGCATGGTAGTCGTTTTCTCCTGGTACTGGTTAGCACTTTCTTGCCCTCTCTTGATGTGTTCTTCTAATTTAGCCCCCTCCCTTACAAAACACTCTCATAACAGTCTTCTTTCTTCTTGGTTCCATTTCTCAGCTTTCCGATCTTTTTCCTGGTATTCCATCTATTTTCCTGACAATATATATATATATATATGACTGACGAGATCATGACAGACAACAGCAGTGACAGTAAGTAGGTGACCATCAAAAGTTTGTTGCATTGAATCTTTTGTTCCATAATCTGTTCCCTGATACGTCATCTTTTTGCCCGGAATGAAAAGGATAATCCAATATTTTCACAGGGGGTTACAGCTACAAAGATATTATAGGGCTATTGTTTGGAAAGGATGGAATCAGAATAAGGTATATATGAACCTAGTGAGCTGTGTCACGAAAATATAATTTTTATTTTCGCGACTTAGCAACTTACGTCACGAAAATAGATGGCACTAATACGCTTTCGTAAAAGAAAAACGGCCAGGATCTTTGTTAATTATATTTTACAAGACAAGAAAATTTATAATGCTACTGCTTATGTAAGCCAAATGTTGCTGCACGGTTTTCTTGTTGTTTTATGAACTTGTTCGTAAGGTACATTTTTGAGATCCATAGCATCTCTAGCTCCTCTTTGAAAATATCTGATTTTAACAATGGTTCAATCTGTTATCGGTCATCAAGTTTATGAGATAGATCTTCATACGTTTTAATGTTTATTAAAGTTAACGTTGATTGATATTAGGGAGGTAGTGTAGGAGTTAGTGTTTTTATTTGTGTTCATAAGATATTTTATGCAATTTAGGATGACACATATTTTTGGGAAAAACTTATATTCACATCTCTTGAAACACCATCTCGGATATTAACCACAACAACAACAATAATAATAAGAAAGATCTTTTCATAAATTACGTCACAGCAGATCTCGCCTCGTTTCTAAATATATATGAACTTAAGCGTGTGAACTTTTTGTAAACGACACAAATGTCATCATAATTCAGCTTAAAATCGAGGCAAGGCTGATATGACGTATTTCAAAGAAGGTTTATTAGACACTGACCTTCTTCTGTAATATCCAATTATATTTATCATTCGGTTTCATGTCCGAGATAAAAGTGTTTAAGCCGACTTGTTTTGCAATCGTTTGTGCAGGCCCAGAGGTGTCACCAGTCAGCATCAGACAATCTATATCTAGTTTTTGTATGGCACTGACAGCTTCTGTTGATGAATTACGACATTTATCAGCTAAACCAAGTACGCAGGAAAGCTAGAAGAACATATTGTATTATTTTGTGTGATTTCGAACTCGGTATATAACTTTATTTTTCTCAGCACAGTGAAAGCATTGAAAGTTCATCAAAAAAGCAAGAGGCTTGGGTACGAGGTTGAACTTTGTGTGTTTCCTCTGAATATAATGGAAGGATGGTTTCTGTTCTTGAAATGCCTGGAAAAAAGTCTTTAAAAGAACTTAAGAAATCAATTCGTGCAAACAAGAGACATTTTCAGCTAAAAGATGTTTAAAAGTGTAATTTTAAGTTTTGACATACCGTTCCATCTATCGCGATAAAAATAAGTGTTGCACCATTAACAGACCATACATTTGTTGATTTTAACAGTTTCTCTTCAATCGGTACATTATAATGACGCATAAGTTTTTCGCTGCCTACCAAAACATGTTTATTACAAACGGTCCCACTCAGACCCATACCACTTTCATTTTTAAACTGCGTCACTTCAGGTAATCCGATATGCCCGTCATTTAACTTTAAAGTTTCGGCAATACAACCACAATAGTAATTTACAACACACGAGGCAAGAGGATGTGTTGATTTCGTTTCCAAGGCAGCTGCTAGTTCGATAATATCGTCTCTGTAAGAGAGCAAAAATAATGGGAAAACAGAAAATTTAAAAATAGGAAAATCCGATGACTCGTTTGTATTTTACGACGGAAGTTACAGAAATGTAAAAATAAGTTTTTGATTTTTTTGACAAAAATAGCAACTTTTTTTATCATTTTTTTTGCAATACAGTTGACTCTTTCTTATTCGAATCCTAAGGGGGAAAATTTTTCGTTCGAATAAGAGAGAGATTCGAATTATAGAAAGTCTCTCTAATTCGAATCTCTGGACTTGAAGGATGGGAATGGGAATTACGAAAAAATTCGAGTTTTCACTTCGTTTTTCTTTTCTTTTTCGTAAGTATTAATACATAGTACTAACGGCTATCCAAACGATAGCACGATTTACATCCTTGAGAGTTTTCATCAGATCGTCACCAAAGTTTGAAAACAGGCTGTAATATTCAAAAATGGTAATGGCGTTCATTACATCACGGAAAGCTGGCTTGGTCAAACATTCGGTTGGTTGCTCTTCGTCGTCGGAATCTTCTTCATCATTGCTATCATCGGCACGCCCAATGCCACGCAATGATGTCTGCATCAGATATGGTGCTAGTAACGGAGATCTCGATGTCAATATCGACTAGCTCTTCTGCGGTCAACTCAAAGTTCATGTTGAATTTTTCTTTTATCACTTCCAGACCATCTTTCAAATTCTCCACGACGTCTTCTTCGACATCCAAACTAGCGAATGTATCATCATCGTCATTTAAAGCCCTTTCCATTGAGACTTCTGAAATCCCCGACTTTTTGAAACAGTTTGTGAATGACCCTTCTTGATCCATAAGCTGCGTAACCGATGTTGTATTATGAGGAAGGAAGATCAATTCCACACATTCGAGCGCTGGTACGTCTGGGTGAAAATTTCAGTCTTAGATTTTAGATTTTCCGATAACAAACATTGGCAGTCTTTCGCCCTTTGCATTTCCCGCCGCCATTCCGGTCAAACGGACCTTGCTGTGCTTGCCTCTACTGCACTTTCTTTTCTTGAAATGAAAGGACTTCTTGGGAAGACATTGGTAAAACAAACCAAATTCATTGGCATTGAAGATATTTTCAAGTGGATATCTGGAAAGAATTGTTGGCAGTGTGGTTTCAAGCCATAGAGCCGTTATTTCTTCGGTAACAGACTTGGCCTCGCCCGAAATGGTTTTAAACGAAATGCCATACCTGCAGAAAAAGAGAAAATTGAGAATTACTACGTGGAACATGAGCCTTATCGCCCTTTGACGATTCGATTCGAGTTGCAATGTTTTTTTCTCTTATATATCTGAAAACATGGCCGCTGTAAAACCATCGATCCAAGAAATTTTAAGTGTCGAAAAAAATACCTATTATATTGGATAAATCGTATGAAATTGAAGCTGTTGTTATGGGTCATCATGTGTATAAACAAACATGGACGCCCTTTGTTGGGGAGAAATTAGATGACGCAATGCAGCCAAATAACGTTAAGGACAAATATGCAGTGGCAATATTTCAAGAAGGAAAAACAAGGTCCTCAGTCATCTTCCACTTGGAAAGTCAGGGAAGTTTGTGAAGACAATATTTTCTTTTCTATAAAGCAGCCAAAGAAAACAGATTCCAAATAGTCGTCCTTGGTAAAGTCGTGAATCACGTTTGATCTTCACAGCAGAAGAAAAATACATCGAAATTTTCAAAGAAAGACTTCTTAAGTTGTTATAATTTATAGTTATGTATTCAAAAAAGTTTTGAAAATAAAATATAAAAACCAACCTTTTCTTCCACTTGTCGTCTAACCAGCCATCTGATGCTTGAAATTCTTCAAAGATCAGTTCTTTAGCGAAATTAAGTGCCTTTTCTTTGATTAGGATACCACTGACAGGAACACTTTCTGATCTTATCCGTGTGAACCATTTAAGTACAGCTTTATTGACTTGCTCGTACGTATCAGGTTTCAGCCATTTGGTTGTAGCACTCCCTTTTTGAAAAGCCTCGAAGACTTTGTCTTTGTCTTTTGAAGACTTTTTTTTCCGAGTCGAAAGCGTATTAGGTGGGACACCAAAAGATTTTGCGACTTCTTTATTTGATTTCCCTTTCTCTAATTCCAATAAGGCTTTATATTTTATTTCCAACTTTTGTTCTTTATGCAGTCTTTTCGCCATTTTTCAATCAGCAGTTCACGCCATATGTCAATGAAATCCATTCAAAAAATCAAAACATTCGAAAAGAAAATTCGAAAGTGATAACGGCTAGTTTACACTTCCAAACTTCGAATTACAGAGTGACTTTTGCCGTAGGGACCTGAAAATTTGTTCGAGTTATAGAGGTTTTCGAATTACAGAGATTCGAATTACGGAAAGTAAATTATAAGAGTTTTCTAAGGAAATTTCACGGTGACTTTGAATTTGTTCGAATTATAGAAATATTCGAATTACGGGGATTCGAATTAGAGAGAGTCAACTGTACTTCCTCCTGTTTTTGGCATGGGGGATGTTTGTTGAATTATATACTTACGTGATGTCTGTGGTTGTGAAGTACTCTTGCACCACTTGGAATCGACCTTCGGTCAGAGTCCCAGTCTTATCAAAAACTACAGTATTGATTTGAGCCAACCTTTCTAAATACATTGCACCTTTTACAATAGCACCAACTTTAGCAGCGTTCGTAATGCCACAAATCATTGGAATAGGTGTGGCCATAATTAATGAACACGGACAAGCGATTAATAGGATGATGACGACTCTTATGATCCATTGATGAAAAGTTTTCCAATCTATATCCTGTGAAAGGCATTGCAGAAAATACAGACAGTGTGTTGATCAGCGTTATGTCATATGTTAAAGGTCCACATATGGGCAGGGCTCGTATAAAAATATTTCTCTAATGGGTGTTTTTGATGGAGTTGGTAATTGATCTTGAAGCATGTGACAAAAGCTGATAAAATCGTCACAGGATTCAGACAACGATTAAAGGCAATAAGTGAAGAGTCATTATGTCATGGACCTGATGATTTACGTTGGGATACGTTTTGAGAAAACCTTTTCCCATCATGGGGCACTCGAAATGTAGCCCAGCATAAAACTCTTTATTTATAATGAATGATACTGGTGTCCAACTGGTGTCCGGAAAATAAACTATAGCCATTAGAAAATTTCTTTGTCCGGTAATCTATTATGTGTTCCCATAATTCAATGGGACTGTTCCTATAATCAGTTATCACTGAAATACATCATACAAATACCACAATGCATTGCCATAATATTAGTGATGTTATTGTAACTCTTTTAATATTTAATGGAGATATATTTTACTGTTTTTTGCAATGCATTGCGGTAAGTGTATGATATATTACGGAGATAATTGAATTATGGGATCGGTCAATTATTCGAAATATTTTTCGACATAATCATCACAGCTACTAATAATCCCTTTCAAATGTTTGTATAATAAGAGTGCTGTAGCCGTAAACAAACAAAGTACTTCATACCTTTTGTTCGTATAATATGAAAGTTACGAGGAAGATCATGAACGAGACGAAGAGTATGGCCGGTGAATAATATTTGGTAAATTTATTGATTAACTCCGCCGTCTTGGATGTCTGTGATTGTGCTTCTTCAACCAGACTTTTAACACGTGACACTGTGGAGGAGGTATAATCACACGTCGTTTTTACCTACACATGAACGTTTTGAAATATTAATCAGATTGAGAGGAGTCTAATCCAATATTAGTACTCAAGTTTGTTTACAGGCTAGAGTAGGCTCCATTTACATGAGTCTTAATTAATAATTATTTCCATCAATTGATTAATGATTAATAATGATTGCGCAGAAAATTGTCTTGGGAAACGTCTTTAGTAACTGTTTCATGTATCACTTACCCGGCAGATACACGACGTCGGTTTAAACGTCCGAACAACGTTCAAACATTTGTAAAGACGCCCATATGACTTTTGTAAGTAAATCTTGAACTAATCTTGCGATTAACACGAATAATTCGAATGCAAAATGCCGCGGAAACACAATAGACTATAGACAAAAACAAACAAGCGAATTACTTGTATATAACCATTCTGTAAAATAGTTCCACTGTAAACGGAATTGCCAACAGTCTTTAACACGGGAATAGATTCACCAGTGATGGAGCTTTCATCTACAGAAGCTTTCCCTTTAATGACGTCACCGTCTAATGGAATACGCTCTCCAGCGCAGACGATAATGAGTGTTCCGATTTTTACTTCCTCTACTGGGGCCGATTTGTTCGTTTCGGCCAATATTGCAGTGTCTGGTACAGTATGCATTAGCCCTGACAAATACGAAAAAAAAAAAATTTTCACTAATAAAAACATTCAAATCTGCACTCACAGATCTAGAACTTAGGCAAAATTTGTAGAGGAGAAGATTATAAGAGTATAAAATAAAAACGTGCTGCAAATGACGTCATCAGCTGTTAGTGTTGAAAAGAAATTTCATGCCGAAATTTAGTAAAAAGCGATCCAGTTCTCAAAATAAATCAATAAACAAAATGAAACCTGCTATGTCCTGCTCCACTTTGTATCTGCATCCATCTTCCAATAATTCAGCAATGGAAAAAACGTACAATATTATGAAAGAGTCCAGAAATTCATTCAACGCTAAAGTTCCAATTACAGAAAGCAACATGAGCAAATTCACACCCACAAAAACTCTTCTCCGGAAATCAATAACTAATTTCCAAACCAGAGGGATAACACCAAGTATGACCATTGGTATGGCCATCCATTTTCCTACTTTAGAGTTAAAGCCAACTATGACAACTACCAAAAATATGACGGACATTATTCCAATATTAACACATTTCCATATCAACTTCCACTTTGCTTTGCTATTTCCATTTGGTGCATGAACTCCATTTTCTAAAATGCTCACACCTAAATGTAACGCGTTTAACCGTTCCAAGATGTCGACGGCCGATATTATTGACGGGTCATGTATGATGTATGCAATTCGACCAATCACATTAATTGTTACTTTGCTTATCCCTTCCACGTCCTGTAAGTTCGATTTGATCAAATCCGCTTCCTTTGCGCAGCACAAATTCTGTACACGTACTTTTAATTGCTGATTTTCATTCAACGCTAAAGTTCCAATTACAGCAAGCTCCTGCGTGGATTTCATTCTGAATAAAAGAACTGACAACAATTCTTGTCAAAAAGTATTTCTGTAAACTTAACCTTGATCAATTCTTTCCCATTGGTGCAAGTAAGATTTGTTTATGCTAAGGGAAACAAAAAATACGATGATGTAAACGGAACAACGAATCCAAAGAAATTTCATGTCTATATTAAAACTGCCACGGAATTTTCTGGAACCCAACTGGAACTCTAATTCTAACCCAAACAAAGCTTTTAATTAATATGTTGTTTTTTTAACTTTTTCTTCTTTTTCTTCTGCCTATCAAGGTAATTTGCAATAGTAAACACAGAATCATATTTATTTTTTTGTATTGATTATAATTTATATACAAATTCATGTTAATTATAAGAAATGCAACGCAGGCGAATTTCGGAGTTGATAGTTCAAATTTGGAATGTCACATCTACGTAACATAACATAAGTAATATATATTGACTAGTGTAGCGTGTAAAAACATTTTACAGTTTTTCTCCATAAATTGTTTTTACACGCAATACAAGACAATAGACAGTATACTCCTACCTAACAATGTATACTATTATCTAACCACGATTAAACTTCTGAAATATAAGAAAATACCTTCACATCTCCCTATTAACTAAAGCTAACAAAAACAATACCTTCTGAGACGCTTTTATCTTTCAAATCTTTATTCTGCTATGAATTGTGGAAATGTCAAAACCAAGATTGCGTACTAGTATAAGAAGATACTTCTACCAGAACATTGTCCTTAGGAAATTCTTAGTCTCCAAGTTTAACCAATCCACGCAGTCAATCTATCACGTGATCAATTCAAATGCAAAACAAACTGACAATAGATGGCAAATGTTTTTATGGTCTTTAGGCCCCGTGTTCACTATAGCTACTTTCTATGATATCATATTATTTTCAAATTATATCATTAAAATTCATGTGCATAAAACGTGAAGAGTAGAACAAACGCGAGTGTTGGCGAGTTGATTATCACAGAAAAGATGGTGAGGAGAAAATAAAAAGTTGGAATACAAACTAGTCACTGGAACCCGATCAAATGCATCCTCGCTTGTTAAAGCCGTAATTTTCAACAAATCTTTAGAATGTGGCGTTTTACCGTCTGAAAAATACGTCTGAAAAATACGTTGTTCTCCCTAATCTATGAGAGAGGTGACAAAAGCAGAGCAGAGAACTATCGTCCGATTGGTCTGACATGATGATAAACTGATGCTATTAGCTATTAAACCATAAAAGAAAAAAGTGTAGAAATAAGGTTTATGTACTCCTCCACTTTTTATGTGCTCCTCCACTTTTTTGACATGCCCTAGATCCGCCGCTGTCATCTAAACAATTTGGATTCACCAATGGTCGCTCAACAACTACGAAACTGTTAACTTTCCTGGATAAATGTATTAATGTAATTTATTTATTTTTTCTCTATAGATCATTTTAGTTACAATCATAAGACAGAAAAAAATGAAAAATATATAAAACATATATATATATATATATATATATATAAAAATATATAAAACAGGACACCATACCAAATGTCAACATGTTCTGACGGAAAATTACGGTTTACAAACACAAAACACACTAGAAACCTTACAACTTGAATAATTTCCTCCATAGAAGTCATTTGTCTCACTGAATAAGTTTACGAGTAAAAAGTGCTTCATTTAAGTGCTAAACTACACAGGCCTAGACGTTTCATATACATTGAAGACTGATCTAAATTCTATGTGATGAGAAGCTAAAACACTGCCTTCATATCAAACGTCTTGAGCCATGTTGATTGTTATTCTTATTTTGTAATATATGGATGGTGAAAACGAATTCATAATTGAAATAATATGCTACTCAATTAAGTATTTCGGGTCTTCAAGTTTCCACTTTGGTTTTCAATCCGAATATCCGATCTTTCCGAAAAATTAAAAAAAAACGTGTACTTGAATAACCAGAGACACTACTTAACTTTCGGAAGAAGTCAGTTAATTGAAAGGAGATAATGCAAACCTTGCTGTTTTCTTTAAATAAGAAATTGTTAATAAAAGAATGATTTTGTTATTTTCAATACTCAGTTTGTTGGATCCATACAGTAAAAACTTCAAACTTGCATTCAGATTTTAGATTTACAAGCAAAGGAACAGAGTTGTACAACATGTCGAGGGAGATTTTTCTTTCGTTATTGTAAATAGGGAAGCACACCAGGAAATGTTCAGTTGATTCAGACTCTAGCAATCCACACGAGCGAAGAGGAATAGTTGTATCAGCAAAATTATGATTATATTTGTGTTTTTTCAAGTGGCATAATCCCAGTCTCAATTTAGTCAGGAGTTCTTATCCATGAGGATCATAAATGTTAAAGATAAGGTTCTCTTTGGGTCTAATAAAGTTCAATAGTGTGGATTTAAATTAAGGTTAATGATGCAATTTCACGTATTTCTGCGTTAAGATCATTCCATTCACAAATACAGTAAGGAAAAAAGTGTCTGCAAAGTAAGTTTTGTTTGCTTTCATTGGTCGAGAAGTATTTAAAAGATTTATGCGGGTTGAAATATATGGGGGTAAAATATCTCTAGGATGGGGAACCGACTTTAAAATCTTAAAAAATAAAACTAAGTTACGATGCCATCGTCTGTCACACAAACTTTCTAAACCCAATTCATTACACAGACGTTCTTTTAAAGTTCCACGTATTCCATCTGTTATTGCGAGACAGGCGTTGTATTGTACAGTTGTATTTGTCAAAAACCTTATAAACAAAAAGTTTTGTTCATAAGAATGAACATAATGGCTTATATCGTACATAAGAGTTTATGTCAATTCTTATATTAGTGGCCACATTTATGTAAATGTTTATGTAATTTTTTTACATAAAGTGAGAGAATGAATGAACTTTTGGTCTTATGTTCAAAAATTACATAAATGTGAATGCGACTTAAAAAACTTGATAACTTTTACAAACACGTGCCATATATTTAACATTGGAGAAACACTTTCCTGTTTTAGTCCACTTTTTACACAGTACCGTTCTCTTTTATGAATTCCAAAAATACATTAACAAACAGATCTGTGTAAAAAATCTAACCCGGGAACTAACCTAGAAGTTCATTCTAGCCATCCTCCGTCTGTCTGTTTTCTTAAAGCAACCCAACCACTAACCATCTGTTTACCATCATTTCGTTTAAATTATAGACTCAACTCATCTGCTTCAACAAACACGTTGAGTAAGCAATCTAGAATTGATCCACTAAAGATATGTTATTATCAATCCAATTACCTGTTTAATTGCTGTTCTTTGTTGTTATCTGTAATGGAAATATTAATTTATTTATTTATTTAAGCTTTCTGTCTATCGATTAAGTGTTGCGCTGCAACCGTTTTTCTGCCCATTCCGAATCGGTTATCCGTTTTTGGCGAAAGTCCGTGTCGATCAGCGTATTTTTCCGAATAATGTTTTTTTTATATCCATGGTTTCGATGATGATGTGTAAAATTACGTTAAATTTTAAAAAAGCTTTCAGAAAATCTAAAGAAGTATTTTCTTGTATTATTTAAGTGTGTACATTTGATATGGAGCAGACTTCCAACAGCTTTTGAATTCCAAAAATACATTAACAAACAGATCTGTGTAAACAATCTAACTCGGGAACTAACCGAGAAATTCATTCCAGCCATCCTCCGTCTGTCTGTTTTCTTAAAGCAACCCAATCACTAACCATCTGTTTACCATCATTTCGTTTAAATTATAGACTCAACTCATCTGCTTCAACAAATACGTTGAGTAAGCAATCTAGAATTGATCCACTAACGATATGTTATTATCAATCCAATTACCTGAAAAGCTTTCAGAAAAGCTTTCAGAAAATCTAAAGAAGTATTTTCTTGTATTATTTAAGTTTTGATATGGAGCAGACTTCCAACAGCTTTTGAATTGTTTATCTTTTTTGTATTGGTTTATGTATTTTTAAAAATACACCGAAATGTAAGCGTAGGTTGGCCGAGTGGCCTAAAGCTTTGCATTTCTTTTCGAGAACATAGTGGTTCAAATCCGATGAAAGGTGTTTTTTTAGAATAAGTTACAATAAGTAAGTGTAGGTTATAGCTATCCTCCAAGGTTACAGTAAAGATGATTAGAGACAGAGTTAGTGCTAAACGATAAAAATATTTTTTGAATCGGAATTGGACCATTATTAAATTGAATATATTTATATTGTTTGTCAGTCTAGTATTCATAATATATAATTAGAGTTTATCATGTCATAGACCGGTTGTTTTTGTTTGCGACGTTTCGACAGTTACTACTGTCATCATCGGGCGTTTGTAAATGAATGATGTAAAGTTTATATATGTTTTCAGTAGGATCGAAATTATTTCGGACCTGGAAGGAAGCAATGTCAATATTTCGGACCTGGAAGGAAGCAATGTCAATAATTTGTTTTGCGTGGACCATTATTGATTGATACACTGACATGTTTTCACAATACCTTATACTGGCCCTTTTGGCCAAGGCAAAAATCGTGATTTGGCCATTTAGGACCGTATTTAAAAAAGACATTATTGAGACAGACTCTGGAGTTAATATTATCATAAACATTGATAAAACGAGTATTCTGGGACTAGTTAGGAAACCTGACTCTAACTCTTTCCCTTCCCTATTTTTATTAGCTGATATGATTATAAATATTATAGATTTCTAGTTAAAAATCACCGTGGTTCAGAGAGAGAGAGAGAGAGAAATAGACAGGTTTCCTAGCTATTCCGGGACACAGTGTCAATGGGAAGCGATATTTCCGACGTTTCGTAGAAATGTCGGAAAGGAAGGTTCTTTTCGGTTCCGATATCAAGCAGTGGGGGAGAGCGTCGCGCATGCGTGTTTACGCAGCGAGAAAGGAATTTTTAAGAGACCACGCCCAATCTATTTATTCACTGCGATTCAGAAACGTACACGTACGGTAAACTTTCACCACTAATTTTTTCACAAAGTTTTTCTTTTTTTCTTTATATCGATACACATTACGAGCCGATTGGAACGAAACGACAATTGTAACCGAAGGACGAAAAACAACCAACAACTTTATCAATTGTATCAAAATGATATTATGTATGTTAGATGAACAGCACGAAAAGAGAAACAAACTTAGCAGGCAATGGCAATCTCAAGCCTATTAGAGAAGCTGGTATTATGTGGTTGATCATAGACAACATCTGCATAAAGGATTGATCTAACACAGCTTTTGTATATTGAATTGAGAGTTTTACGTGGTACAAAATGTTCCTTTATTACACTTACTGATTTTCTCTTCTATATGACTATTAAGGTTTAATCGTTTATCTAGAATCAAACCAAGATGCTTCTGCTTATCAATTATAGATACTGCAGAAGCATTGAAAATAAGTGGGTCATGGTTAACGTCAGTTTTTTGTGAGAAAATAGCACTTCTTTTGCTTGTTTATTTGGATCTGGATTAAAACACATTTTCCATTGCAAAGGCCAATCTGCTATTAGCTCTAAGTCGGAATTCAAAGAAGTACAAAAAATATTCTGGTTATGAACGGTGGAAAATAAGGATGTGTCGTCTGCAAAAAGTTTAACATTTGATTCTTAATTGAATGGCAAATCGTTTATGTAAATAAGAAATAAGAGTGGACCTAGTACAGAACCTTGAAGCACACCAGCAGAAATAATTGTCCAAGGAAAAGTGATTCCATTCAATAAGACCCTTTGATGACAATTTTTGAGGTAATTTGTTAGAAGACACAATAGATTTCCATTAATACCTGACGACTATAACTTAAAAATTAGCCCTTCATGCGAAATTTTATGTCCAAAAACACACCTCTAGTTTCAAGGGAATGATTGCAATCAAAATTTTAATAAACTTCGTGAGTAATGGAAATCAACGCAATGCAAACAGGGAAATATCAGTAGAAGTGGTAAATTTAATTGGGAGAATTATGCAGAGAGCGTTAAAACTTCCGAACACAGCGCGCCATTCATAAATGCTTACCGGCATGGTTTACGAAACATATTCCTTCTGACAAGTTGTGCATTGGATAACTGTTATTTCCGTAAGAGTTAGTAGCGCACATAAAATAAGAATCAAATCTATAACCAAAAATAGTAACAAAAGGAATTGTAAAGCTATTTGTTAAACACAAACACCCTAGATAGCAATTTGTTGGGTAATCGTGTTGCATGATTATTGATATCAAATAGGAAATAATATCAATATGGCTCGAAGGTCCCTTAATACAAAATCAGATTTAATATGTGAATTGACTGGGTAATACTCAAACATAATTCACGTATAATGACGTCATGAGAGCAAGATTTTGAAGTTTAAAGCCTGGTTCCCACCAAGGGTTTATCACGATTATCACAATTACGATTAACATGATTAAAATATGTTTACACAACTTGCAGGTATCTCTCAGTGTTCCCACTAGAAACTAGAAACTGATATATGATATTCTCTCTTGCGAAAAATCAAATAAACATGGAAACCTCCTGACTGTTTCAGAAAGTTTTTCAGCAAATTGAACGTTTTCTTCAATTTCCATTTTATTATTTGACACAAATGGCGTTTTCTTCTTTGAAATTTTCTCACAAACTTTAATGCTGAATAAAATTCTCTGTTTACTTTTTGAAAAACAATAGGACGGAAGTTAATTTCAATGGGTTGAAGTTAATCGCGCTAATTCAAATATCAAAACTTTTTGATATTCAAAACTGAGGGTTTAACGCGACAGATGGGTTTATCGCGATTACGAATTCCGTTCCCACGTGGTTTATCACGATTAAATAGCCGAGTTAATCGTGAAATCGTGATAAACCCTTGGTGGGAACCAGGCTTAAGAGAGAAAAAATAATTATAATCTCTTGAAAAACATGAAAACAACAAACAGAAGCTCATAACAAAATTGGAACGTGCAAAACTTACTGCTCAATAAGACTTTCTAGACATGACATGTATTGTTCTGCATACAAGATTATGTTAAATTTTTACATAAGACATTATGTAAATGCTATGTAAAAAAAATTCTTACGTGCCCCTATGGCCATACTTATGTATGAAAAATACATTAATAAAAATCTTTTTGTTGATGAGTGAAACAAAGATGGCGGTACTACTTCTTTTGAGGAGAAGAATACGAAGGCGAAGAACGACGAAGGAATTGAAAAAAACTAGGAAAAGGGTATGGGTTAAGCCCATAAACATATCAACGTTAGAACATGGGGCTTTTCAAAAACCTTCAAACTCAGTCGAGCTGTTGACCGAAAAGACTTTTTCGAGTAAGTAAGCACAATATATGGGTAGACGTTTCATTACATTTTGATTATAATCAGCTTATAAGTACAATTTATAATCTTAGGTACGTTAGAATGGCCATAAGCGTATTCAGGGTCAGTCAAAAAAAGTGGAGGAGTCCAACGTTATGAAATTTCTTTTCAGTCTTAAGTATTGATTAGTTTACTTGCACGTTTTTCTTTTCTACTTTAAATGACTAAACTCTATTCCACAAATTTTGACTAAACTCTCCTCCACAAATTTTGATCGAGCTTTAGCTACGCTTCTGATGTCGCCCGAAAGATTTGACCATCTAGTTGATCTTCTTCGACCAAAGATTACAAAGGAAGTTCGCTGTCGAATACCAATTTCAGCAGAAGAGGGACTTACAGTGACTTTTCACGTCTTTACGGTGAAACTCTTTATTCGACTTGTCATAAATGACGGGATTATTTTGAACTGACACACTTAAATTTTCCTCTTCAAATTCCATTTTTACAACTGATTTGACTATAAACAATAAAATATCTTTAAGAAATAAAAACATTAATTCGAACAAAATTGATCACTTTCGAACTCGTTCTATTGTATTCAAACGTTTTTTCCTCCTTTTGCTTATGTATGGCTTATGTCAAAAACTTATAAACAAAAAGTTTTATTCATAAGGAAGAACATAAGGGCTTATGTCGTACATAAGAGTTTCAAATCCTTAACCTTCGGGGATTTACGGCATCTCAATCGGGTCGAAGAATATGTTTCTTCCGAAGTGGGAGTTTTGCGCATCCGGAGTGCCGCTTTTGCCATCACAATTCATTACGAATTTCCCCGTCATTGCGCGGACTATCTGAAGGACTTCAAAGAAGTTATAATCCTTACGCAATAAATTCCTGGTGACTGACGCTAAACTCATCAAATCGAATAACAAGACCAGACACGAAAGAACTATTCCTTTATATGCCTCCATATAACACAAAGCACGATGTACGTCCTGTCTCGACCAAATACAAATATTCTCCATAATATCTACTTCATTGTCCTATGTTGTCAGGGAGGGAAATGCTATTAAGGAATAGATAAGAATCTTTTTAATCAACATGTTGATCTTGTTTTACATAAGTACCGAAATTTCATCCATTCTCTGAAGCACTTCAAAAAATAATACGCTTATCAGCACGTACCGTATCATTGAGCATGCGCATTGACTGTAATTTGGAAATACGTGCAGTGATGGTGTAATAAATAGTACCTGTGTTCGAGCCCCAGTCAAGTCGTATCTCAATACTTCACTCTGATGTGCTTTAAAAGCAGTGTATACGCGTATACATATCAATAATTCTCTTCGCGTACCCAAAAATAAAGTTGAATTGGATTCAAATTTTTTTGCAGTACGCATAAAAGTACTGAAAAAGGTAACCAACCAAACTACTCAAATTTTGCAACGTTTGCAGTTTTGCATGAATATTCTGTTAAGAAATACGAACACATTTTTTGAATGGATATTAATACGCGTATTGCATCGAACGTACCGTACCGTATTTTGTGCAAAAAACTGGAAAAAAGTTGAAATTCCGCTAAAGGTTTATGATAAAAAATTACATAAATGTGACCAAAAACAAAAGTGAATAGGCTATCCTGGGTAAACATTATAAATTATATTAAAACGATAGATTTAAACAACATATATGTGATCTCTTTGAAATGATGGGAATTAAACTAAGAAGTTAATTATTCAACATTTTCTCATAGGTCAGATTGTAAGTTCAACAAGTTTTAGTTCAAAATTTATCTGTGGTGATCAAGGTAAATGACGCGACATTTGTTTGTCCGTAAACCCGATTCGTTGTATTTTTGTGTATTGGAAAAAGGTCTGTCCATGTCCTCCCATCATTCAGTTTGATGTGTCTAGGCATGCTGACGAGCCTTGATATCAGACGAAACACAGACTCTAATAATATCCCTTCCCATCAAATAATTAAGTTCGACATACCTTCAAGAAATCTTGCGAATGAACAGCCCGATGAGGGAAATGAAAACTTCCCACGACGAGTGCATGTGATCTCCGAGATGAGAATGATTTTCAGGCGACGTCCAAAAGAACTCATCTACTGGAAATTTGATCACATGGAGTCCTACCATTTACTAAGAGTGTCTTTGTCTAACACATTCAGACCATCCTACTTCTCAGTAAAAACTCTTATGAAAGAGTTTGAAAGAACGAAGCATGACTTAACGTGACTTAATGTTCAATGATGATTACAAATTTAGTAGATTGCAAACACTTGTTTAAATTTCTCAGCGCTGCCATGATGAATTTCAACAAATATACCCCGCTGTCATTGGCGATCCATAGGAAAGATTTCTTATAAAATATAAAGCAAAACTCAAAGCACTTAGGAGACTATTATTGTAAGGCTATCATGTTTAATCTTTCCCTGAAAGACCAACCATATAGATGCAGTTTGTATAGCTAATACTATTCACAGCATGCAACCGATAATTATACGGCTTTTTGAAGGTATTGATAATTGCATAGTCCCCCTGGTCTGGACAGTGTAAATTTTGCTGAATTCAAGCCAGAAATTGAAAAACGTTTCCACAAGCATCAAATGTTAGAAATATAAATGCATGGTAGAAAGTGCATTGTAAAGTAGTAATGTTTGGATTCTCAACTAGCAAGAAGAGAAGGACATGTCATCGCCTGCTGATTTGGAAAAGAATCCTTACTCTATCAAAAAGAACATCAACATCTCCATCAAAAAGTCGACGTAAGGTTACTGATATGGATCAGTATTATCCTTATCGTACAATTTCAGTTTCAGATTCGTCATTTTTTTTTCAGCTCATAGATTATATTTATTAGTTCTTATATATTGTCATTTTCTTGTTGTTATGTTGATGTTATCTATATGCATAAGAGCCATTAATTAATGGTAGCAAAATATATGATTAAAAAAAATAAAAAAATATTTACTATATCATGTGATCAAAATGAGTGACCAGACCAGGGAATTTTCGAATGACTGTAATAATTGTCACTGTTGAATGTTGTTGCAATGTTCTTTTGAGTAGGGATTATCCTTCATACAGCCCCATGGAAATCAGATGTATGGGGGTGTACTGAAAATTGCAGTGGTATGGAAAGTAAGTAAGCTAAAGATTGAAATCAGTCGCCATTGGATACACACAGGGAGATCAAAAAGTTTCACACGCAGGATGTCCTTATATGGTGTCCTTATAACAATAACCGGTTGAAAGAACATAAGCTTGGAGAATAAAGCTCTTTGATACAAAAGTGATATCAGTTATTTTGAGTTCGAAGACTCGGGACAACTCACGCGTCACATGCTTTTCAATTATGCGGATGAGACATTTTTTATTATTATTATTTTGAACTTATAATAATTTATTATTCGCACCTTCATTAATTTACTGACCGTGGAAAGTAAGCTGGTCTGTATATTGTTCTGACAAATTCTTCATCGTTTTCAAAGCAAAACAACATGGAGAGAATAAGAAGAATCACAATCAACTTTTGGTGGCAATATTTGATGCACAGACACAGTTTAGTGCAAGGAAGATAATAAAAATGTATTCTATATTTCTATTTGCCTTCTTATACTCTTATTCTTATTCTTCAAAACTAATACTAATACGCAATCTTACTTTTTTCTTACCTCACTTTGAAAGAAAGAACTTTAGGAAAATTTTCTCAGGAAGTTCATCAATGGATGTTTATTTTTTCCGAATAAGTATAGGAGGAATCTTCCATTAGTGGAATCTCTAGCTCCATCTTACGGGGTTTTATTACTTCGTGGAGTGTTGTGCTTTAAGGAAGACATCATAAAGCCGCCCGGAGGAGAACGCAATGCAATGTTTTTGAGAGGTACCTCCAACCGATTGAAGATATCATTTGGCATCAGTTCATACCAGCAATCACGGAAGGTAAAACCATCAACAACAACGAGCGTGATCTGTTAGCATTGCCTCCACGTTTGGGAGGCCTTGGGCTCAAAAATCTATGCGAAATTGCCCCAATTGAGCACGACAACTTCAAAGCTGTGACAAGGCAGTTACAAAACAAGATACTAGGAATGAATGATGAAGAAATTGGGAAAAGTGTAGCTACTATCAAAAACGAAAGACGACAAAAAAGTAAAGAAAAGTTGGAAGAAATTAGAACGGAGATGAGTGACGATCAGAAGAGAACAAACGAAGCCAACTCAATGGTCGGAGCGTCAAATTGGCTAACAAACTTGCCAATTAAAGATTTGGGTTACGAACTCAACAAAGAGCAATTTCAAGACTCCATACGCATCAGATACAACTAGCGAATGCGTATGCGGAAGCTGATTCGACATCGCACACGCGCTGTCATGCAAGAAAGGAGGCTTCGTTACATTAAGGCATAACGAGATCCGTGATCTAACATCCGTTATGCTAGACGAAGGATGCCCGAATGTTCGAAAAGAACCAAGAATGTTGGAAATGGACGGTGAACATCTTTCACAGCGCAGCGCTAACAGAAGCCAAGAAGCATGACTTGACATCAGCGCAACGGGATTCTGGACTCCTGGACAAAGAGCATTTGTTTGATATAAGGGTCTTTGACCTAAACGCTCGGAGGTACAGGGGTCTAGATCCTGAAAAATGTTTCAAAAGAAACGAGTCCGAAAAGAAGAGGTACTACAACGAACGGGTGACAAATGTAGAGAATGGCACATTCACACTCCTGGTATTTTCAACGACTGGCGGCATGGGACGCGAGTGTAAAATATTTTATAAACGGCTTGCAGAAATGATATCAGAGAAGAGAGGTAAAACAGAACAGAGAGTTACGGACTTTATAAGAACAAAACTCTGTTACAGTCTTTTAAGGTCAGTATTGTTGTGTGTTAGAGGTTCACGCTCGCTTAGAATCGAACACAACCTTAATGACATTCGTCTAGCCAACGCGATTTCAAAGGTTAGAAGCACTGATTAATGATAATGTTTAATTAAAGTTAACCTGAACTGTGAAAAGTAAAGATGAATGTAATACGAGAAGAGAATGTGAAAATCTTGGTTATATATACATATATACATGGTTTTTGTATCATGATGCACAAGTGGAGTTTTGGGTTTTGACATTTCCACAATTCATAGCAGAATAAAAAATTGAAAGATAAAAACGTCTGAGAAGGTATTGTTTTTGTTAGCTTTAGTTAATAGGGAAATGTGAAGGTATTTTCTTATATTTCAGAAGTTTATCTCTTTTTTAAATCTCTGAACATTGGAATTTTAGCTTTTAGTTTAACTGTACAACTTTTAGAAATCTCTAAATAGGCCAGATAGCACTGAAATTAATAGCATTCTTTGAATGATCGATCCAAAATATTAATACAACAATTGTATGTTAAATATTATATAATTGCAACATGGAGAAACACAACAATTTTTGTAAATACACAGACTTATCATGGCAGTATTGCGTGTAAAAACAATTTATAGAGAAAAACTGTGAAATGTTTTTACACGCTACACTAGTACTTTCTTTATTAGTGAATTAATCAAACAAAAGAAATAATTCCCGTGGCGGGAAAAAAGTGTACCCAAAAAGCCCGTCTATTTTAATACTTATCGTGCTAAAGTCGCTGAGTAATTAAGATAGATTACGGACATTACTTAAGTCAGATTACCATTCAAACGTCGTTCTAAGTGGCAACGACAAGTTCATCAAAACGCTCGGAAACCCTGGGTTCGAAGATGCGATTCAATATAGACCTTTCCCAAATTTGTGTTTAAACATCAGGGGTTCTTTGGGAACGAGGTTGTTTAAACATCGTATTATAACCTAGGTAACATATTTGAACATTTCGTCTCCTTTCTATTAATGGCTGATTTCTTAACTTAATAGTCATGACAACGAGACTAAATTTGTTCAAACACTATTCAGGAATGCTGTTTATTGTCATCTATAAAAATGAACTTTTTTTTCCCTGCGCGTATGCCTTTCCAGAATCTCTGTTGCCAAAATTGTCAGAGCAATGTTGAAGAACATATGCGAAGATATATCATCAATTTCATTTGAACGAACCACACCAATTTGCATGAAGCTCACATCTTGCCCGATGAACAGAAATTTGACTGAGGAACTAATATTGAACTAAGTTGGTTTCTGGAACATTACTTATCAAAACTGGCCTAGCTAACAGGAGAATTGAGATGTATTCAACAACCTTAAATCCATTACTATATGAATCAGCAGACAAGAGAAATTAGAAGACATCGAAAAAACTGGAGTCTTGTCCAATAAAATTAAATTTTTATTCTTTAGTGTTTCGATCACTTTCAATATACACATAGACTACTTCATCTACCATTTCTCTAAGTACCGTGAAATCCCGATATAACGAACGCGATTCTGTTCCTCACGTTAAGAAACTTTCTTAAAATCGAGTTCGTTACATGGAGATTCTCTACGGAAACGCATTTACTACAGACGGAATTCATTTCACAAACGAAAGCAAGCTTTGTAAGAAACAATAGACTGGCAAATGTTTCTTATAAAACACATCAAAAAGCAGCTGCACAATCATCGTTTATCTGGTCAAGCGAAGAGAATATATTCTAGATATAATACGTAAAAAAAATGCTAGCTCTAGGTTAATATCTATAAAACCAAAACATCTCCTATAATGAACATATAAGGTTTTTTTTCATAAATAACGCTGGAGCAGCCTAAGCCTCGTTTTCAAAATGAATAATAATGACGTTTGGGTTCAAAAAAATAATTTTTAAAGACGTTCTTTTGTCATGCTTAATTGTTTAATAATTGATTACATTGAAAACGAGGCTGCTCTCACGTCATTTATGAAAAGGCCACATCACATCAGATCACGCTGATATCGATAATTAGGCGAAATCACAGCGTATAAACACAGAAAGATGTATTGAAGATGAAAGGTTGAATTCACATGCCGTAAAAAACTTAAAAAATTAAAACTTCACACCAAATTGGGAACGGAACGTAGCGAGGAAGTTTTGTTTTTCTTTTTTAATTCAATTTCCCCAAGAAGATGAAGAACATTAAATTACGCGTAAAAAACTAGAATATGAAACGTTTAGAAATAGAAAATATAATCACCTAATATTTAGAACTAAAATAAAAAAAGAATAAAAAAAAGAATAAAAATGAAAAAAAAAAACAAAAAAAAAAAAAAAAAACAAGAAAAAATTCAATATTTACTAACAGCTGCAAGCGTTCGGCTGGTTATTCGTGACGTCATCAAAATTTGGCGACGGTCCGAGAATGATATGAACAGGTTGTGGCTTTTCTTGTGGTCGGTCGCCGTACGTTTTTAAAAGAGCAGCAGCGATGTCTTTGAATAACTGTATATTTTATGAAAAGAAAATGAAAATGGAACTTTACTTATACCCAAACTGATGCACGTCCTATTGTGGAGTACGCAGGACATTAACGGCGTTAACTTTCAAGGGGCGTTAGATGTTTTTCTGTGAAAGTTATACCGTGAACTTTTCAAAAATGACGCCGATAAAAACCGGCGTTAAATTTGTTTTGGAAATTGTAGTATCCAAAAACTCATAGTGCATGCGCAGAAGATTATCTGAATTCGATTACAATAGACCTATCCCGAATTTAAACGTCACATTATAGCCGAACCTCAAAGTTTATCCCCTTTAAACGTCACATTATGGCCGAATCTCAATGTTTAACCTAGTTCTGATGGGATTCATAGTAAAGACATTGAAAACGAGGTAAGACAAAACAATGTGTGTGATAAAAACTGAAATTTAGGAAAGGAACAATGTGCAGTAAAGTAAATCTGCAGAGAAAAAAATAATTTATACCCTTTTTACATTGTGACCACTTTTGGCAGAGGTTTCCAGAAAAGCAATACCCAACTCTTGCGCCCGCCTCGCACCTTGTTCCATTGAAATTCGCCTACAATAATGAATGATGATTCAATATTCAATAAGACTGAATCATCAAATATCAGAAATATTTCTGTAATACCTTTTATCAGTTAGGTCTGTTTTATTTCCACATAAAATAATGACCACGTCATCACCTTTCTCTCTACGTACGTCATCTATCCACCGATCAATCTGGTCAAATGAAAAGGTGCCTGTCAACAAAAACAGTCATAAAAAATAACAGCATTCCTAACAAGTCTGTTTTTTTCTCTTCATGCTCAATAGATGTAAAGGCATATGAAAAATGCATGTGATAATCGCAGATCTCACTGGCTACAAGTATTTAGGCATGTGATTAGCCGTACGCAGAAAGAGCTGTAGATGTGAGATGATGTCCAATCGTCATGTGCATAAACTGGACGTAAAAATGTGAGATTCATTTACTTGAAGCTGCTAAGAGTTGCATACCATGAGATACGATTGGCAAGGAAAAACAATCTCCAGGGTTGTCACTTATTGATTTACTTAAAATGCTTTCGAAGAATTTTAGGGAAAGTTGGGAGAAAAAAGAAACACTTTTTAGGAGACGTAAAAGACGTAAAAAGAGTCCTATCTAACAGAGATAGAAACCCAAACATTCAATTCTTTAAAAACTGTAATCAAATACAGATATAATAACAATTTTGTGTAGGCAAAAGACTAGCAACTATTTAAGAGATTTTAGGGGATATTTATAGGATAGGTTTATAGGATATTTAGTACGCAAAATCCAATTTTTTGTGATTTAAGGAGTGGAACCCCTGATCTTGTTAGCCTGTTGCATGAAATTTTATCCATAGTTACTCCCTTTTCTGGAACCTTCTAATATATGGTCTAACATAAAAAGATAAAAACAAAGATAAAAAATCATAGAAATAAAATTTACTAGATATGTCATAAACAGCCACTGCAGCTGATAAGTCACGGATGTAACTGGGTATCAGGCTTCGAAACCTCTCCGTTCCAGCAGTATCCCATATCTGAAGCCGAATCTAAAACACAAAAACCTTTCTTTATTAGAATTTCGAATATGAAAGCTGTTTGAGATTTCCACTATCTATAGAGATTTCTCACCTGTTGATCGCCAATCAATAATGTCTTTGATAAGAAGTCAATACCAATAGTTGCCTAAAAAGAAGTGAAATCATATTTCAAAAACTTGAAATAAATTACTGAAAACACTTGCAAAGAACCTTCATGGCATCTGTACATCTATTTGATACCTACCTGGTAAGTGCTATCGAAACTATCATACATGAAACGAGTGATTAGGGAGGTTTTTCCAACTGAAAAAAAAGAAGAACTGTTTAAGGTCTCCCTATATATAAAATTACTAAGGGGCTATTTATATAAAGGGGAGCTGACTTACTTGCTTTAGCTTATAAAAGCTCATATAAAAAAAATGTGTTCATATGAGAATGTGTTCAATGTGTTAATCTTTTTGAGGACATTCCGCCTGGGTGAGATGAAGTTTTCTTATATATGAACACACACAAGTGGGATGGTCCGGTTAACCAAGCAGATTTTATTAATAATGTGAAGACAGAATTCAATTTTAAACAATCATTGCCGTCGTCCTCGTCGTCCTCCTCAGCATCATCATATTCAGTTAACATCCATTTTCCATGTTTGCAAGTATCGTTAATGACTCCTTTAGTCTTCCATACTACTCCAAGTGGAATCAATATTCGTCCTTCAGATTTTGGAATCTGATTTGACATGGATGGATTGTCATTTAATGAAATTTCAAGGGTATTTCATTATTGGATACAGTGAAGTGAATTGGTTTTAGAAACTTAGAATTGAAAGATAATAATTTAAAGGTTTTCATTATTTAAATAAAATTTCAAACACTTAAAGACATACCACTTTGCTCCCCAAGAAAAACAAGTTTATATCTCTTCAATTGTGTATCATTTGTTGTGGTCATGATCAACTGGAAACATAGCCGCTGGAATTGAATTTAAAAAATCTCTATGTATTAAAATAGATTAAATATAGACAAAAATATAAAAACTAGAATATCACATTTTCGATTTTACTTTTAACATATGACATATGATAGTTGATTATTAACAGAGAATGAAAGTGAATCTTTTTGTATAAATGTTGATTTTTTATAAAATAGATTATTTTGTATTTCTGCTAGGTATTATAAACAATGCTAATGTGTATCAAATTGCAAAATGGATTTTAGGTTATTTTTCAAACAATAGGGTTTCTCCTTGTAAAATAAATATCTTTGTATTTTCAAAATGTATATACACCCCTGACATTTTTTTTCATCTAATTTGTAAAAATAAGTAAAGTTTGATTTTGAATGTCAAGATAACAACCACCCATGTGTAGGTGAAAGCCAAAAGCTAGGAAAAGGAGGTTGAATGCTTAAGTAAACTTTTAAGGTGAGACATCAAAGAGAACACAAATTGTTCAAAACGAAGGGTATTCAAGAAATAAGCATCGTCTAGTTCCTCTCAGTTTTTCTCATTGACAGGGAAATTTTGACTTTCATCAACACAGATTTTATCTATAGTCTTCATGAAAGCTACATCATGGAAATGCCAATTATAATTAAACTGTTTTTCAACAAAGTACATTGGGAAAGTCCATTTGCTTCATTTGATTGGGAAGAGTTCCTCAAGCTGACATTATAATGTGCAAGCCTAAAAATGGCTTTCAATAGATATGAACACTTTTTACATTTGGAATTAATAATTTCATTGATTTCCTTGCAAGTTGCAGTCAATACATCTGGATGGAAAAAAGAAATTAATAGGGAACTAAGGTTTGGAAATTTTTTCTTATGTTTCATTCCCAAAGCAGCAAAAAATAAATAAATAAATAAAACAGAGTAACTTTTTTCATCAGATATTTACATTTAAAGATTTTTCACTTTTCTGTTGTGTTTAAGTTTATACATATCTGTTGGTTCAAACACAGATAAAATCTTCTGTCATGGTTTTTTAAACACACTAAAAACAGGTCAAAGTAGCTTTCTATACAATCTTCTAACAAAAATCCACAGCAAAATGATGTCAAAACCATGAAACCATTGAAGAGACTTTACACAGCAAAGTAAATAAACACAGCGCAATCACAAAAACATGTCCTGTTTCTTTTCTCCTCCATTTATCTAATCTTCAAAGCAAAGAAATGTTTTTATATCTTTTGATATTGTATTTCATATCTTACATCCTTTTGAACGTAAACAGATTTACTTTTTCATTTATTATTGGACTAGTATACTGTGTAAAAAATTTTTACATCTTTCTCAATAAAATGTTTTTACACGCTATGCTAATCGTTTTATAATAACTCTATGTAATACAAAAACGCAGTCCAAAACGCTGCTTAAAATCTTTCATCGATTCATAAATATTTTACCCGCCATACTAAGCATTTGATAATCTTTTCTAAAAAAATCCTAACCAATTCTTAATTCTTTCCACTTTCTAACTTTATAGTCAACCAAAAATACTTTCAGACTTTGTGGTGAACAGATTTATAATTATCAATACTAAATCTCAGATAAAAATATTCACAAATTGTGAAATATCTCACTCACACACTACACTGCCCATCACAAAACTAACTTTTGCAGTATATACAGATTTACATATATAAGATATAAGGTATTAACTAAATCTTAAAAAGAATCATACCTGAATAATGTTTCTTTCTTCAAAGCTGAGTTTTCTTTCTCTATAAATTCCAGGAACAGAGAGATCGCCAATTAGAAAAACGCCATCGGTAATTAATTTTACTCACTGCCAAAACCAACAGATTAATCAAATCTCTAATCTTTTATTACTTCTTGACTTTCTTCTTTCTATCATTGTGCTAAAAAATACCATGCTCAACACTAAATTTTCTTTCTTTTATTTGGAAATCTAAGAAAACAAACCGAAACTGGATAAAATGCCGTTTGATACGTCTTAACCTTCAACATTACGTATAAGTCGTAGATATGTAAAACTATTCTTCGTAAAAAAAAATTGTTTTTCTATGCATGTTTCTTATTAATACTTCGGTTTAAAAAATGTAAACAAACGCTTCTTTTTTCTTCAAACGACTATTTTTCATTCGTTATCAATAGCTGCTACGTTCGATTGTAATTCGAAGTCTCCGCCTGAGATGCTATATCATGTCTTCCCTAACGTATTTTATATCATAAAACAATTATAAGCACTAAACCGGAGTGCCTTATTCTAATACGGAAAAAACATAAACAAATATCCAGTGACGAACTTCCCGAGAAAATTTCCCTAACGTTCTTTCTTTCAAAGTTAGGTAAGAAAAAAGCAAGATTGCGTATTAGTATAAGAAGATGATACTTAAAATTGTTGGGACGAACCTACATCTTATATATACATTTTTTTGATCAGCTTTTCGAGCTCTATCACATTGTACTACTTTCATTTCGTCATTCTGTAATTTTAATTTTCGTGAGTATAAGCGCGAGTGTAAGTACTCTCAATATAAATGAAATTACAGCAATTCCATTCCAGAGCTGCGTGTTTACTCTACTGCTTCTCTAGGAGGCTTTGAATATTTGGCTTGCCAACTTAGCAACTAGCTCTTGCCTATGCAAACCTTAATATAGTGATGGATATCAAATTGAATGAAGCAAAATATAAACAATCATCTACCGTACCGTATAAAACCACCTTCGTACAACAACCTTTTACCGCGGCGTTCATTAAATTATGAGTTTAAGTAAATGGGGCACGAAATTGTATGGTCTTGATTTTCCCGGTCTTTTTCTGCGGAAATTTTTATTACGTTTTTTAATTTTGAGAATTGTAATGTAATCATCTTAATTGTAATGTATGAAATCTAAAATCACAAAATTTCATTAATTAGCCCAAGTCATACTGAGATTAGTTCCGATTATTTAAGGTTATTCATAGGGCTTTTTTCGATTTTATTTCGGATTTTTTTTATTCGGTAAATATAGATGAAGCTTTTTTACTCTTTCCCCAAAAAGTATTTATCATGTGAATAATATTTTGGCTAAAATCGAGATAAAGCCCTATGAATAACATTAAATAATCGGAACTAATCTCAGTATGACTTGGGCTATAAGAAAGACTAAGGGAAGTGTAGAGCTGTATCTGTTTTTTTTATCAATTGTGGAAGATCTTAAAAGTGATTAGAATACAATAGAAAAAACATGATCCAATTTATCAAGACTTTATTTAAAATTTCCCATTTGTTGTTGCTTGGAAGCTCCCAGAGGTTGAATGCTCTTTTGTTATTGGACAAAACTGTGTCATACGAAACATTTCGTTGGAAAAACTTTTTGTTGCCTCTGATTTATATTTACTTTTGTCCAACAAAAAATATCTTGTTCTTTTCCAAAATAAGATCTTAATATTTATCTTATCTCAAATTATATTTCCAGGTAGAAGATTAGATCAGCATAGTTAACACTCGTCTCCAAAAATTATCTGGTATTCCTTTCATGCGACCTTTGAAACTCTGAACTATATCGTCCAAAACTGTTGTTGTTTTCCAACACACATGTTCTATCTTTTTTAGTGCGAGGGGCCTGCCCGGACAGGAGTACGAGGATCATTTCTCGTGTACGCATTTATATAAAATCCTACAACCATTAAAACATAGCTTGTTATCTAAAAGGAATAAAACTTTGAATGACGCAGGTGAACACTCACCTAAAGTCTTTTGAAATCCTCCAGTTTTAATATCTGAGATTAGATATTACGCATTGCGACGGCAACACGATGACGGCGACTTGAGAGTAATTCCATGTAAAACATAACTTTTCACGTTCTACACCCAACGTGAATGATGCAATTAACTGACAAAATTTTCCCAAGTATAGAATGAAATAGATTTCTCTCCTAAACGAAATCCACATAAAAACGAGTTTTGTTTCAATAATCACGCCGCCGTCCTCGTTGTCGTTGTATTTGCATAAGGTCACTACTAATTTCGTCTTCACGGGCGTCTTGTGATTAGTCTGGCACGAGGCAATAAAGACTTAACAACTTCCCGTTAGCTACTTCTGACAAGTGGTTAATCTATTCTGCACAATATATAAGGGTTGCGCAACCGTAAGCTAAAGCCTGGTTTTCAATAAAACAAAATTGTCGCACAGCCGTTGTGCAACAGCAATGTTGGAAACAGAGGGTTGTACAACAATGAATTTGTTGCTCAACATTTCTTATGTTGATAGAAATGATTTTATTCTTGCAACATATGTTGCAGATTGTGAAGTTGTTGAGTAATTGTTGATCAACTTTTGTTGCTGTTTTGTTTTGTTGGAAACTAGCTGATAACTGGTTGTTCAAAACAAAAATCTCTTCTGTAACGCGTACAATGGAAATAGAATGACGCACAACAACTACTTGCACGTTTTTCTTTTATGGTTTAATAGCTAACATTCTCTTCCACAAATTTCGACATACCCTCTAGATCCGCTTCTGAAAAGTGCTTATTACTCATGAAGATTAAAATTTTTAGAATAATTGATAGCATGTTATAAACCATGTTATAGAGCTCGAAAAGCTGATCAAAAAATGTATGGGATCATATGTTTACGATGAACTGTTACCAAGATATCGCTGTTCAAAGCTGTTGCTGACGTCATGATGAGACCCATAACATTTGCCAAATTACGTCAGTTATTGCCATTAGTTATAGAGATATTTGGCACTAAACGTCACGTTACAACAAGAGAAAATCGTATGTACATGCTTAATCAGTCTTTTTGTCAGTTTTGTGCATTAATATTGTCACGTGACCGCCGTCATAAACTATTGTCTTGCAATTAGGAATTTTTTATACTTTCATTCTTTCTTTTAATTTCTTCTTTTGGTAGTGCTGAAAATTGCTTTGTTAACAAAAGAATCAGCTAGCTGATGGTGGGCGCCGAAATTAAAAAAATAACTTACGAATCTTTTTTAAACATAAAATGGCATCAGTGTGTAACTTAAAAAAGTTTAAAATTCCGATGAATGGGTTTGTATCTATTTTGTTTTTATTATTATTAAATTATTAAAATAAATCTTTATACAGGATGACTATTCCAGTACTAAAATACTGCTATCATATAGGTCCTGTTTATGTACAAGAAGACAAGCATTAAAATAATCTAAAGAATAAAAAATAAAAGATATTTTATTGTATACACATATAAACACTTAAGATTTAAAATATTCCTTAACTTTTGATTTAAAAATATTAAAAGATTTTTCAGTTCTTATTTCAAGTGGAAGCTGGTTATACAGTTTAGCACCAGAATAGGCTAGTGATCTACGATGCATTTTTAGCTTGACAGGTGGTAGCCTCAAGGTGAAACGATTATTTCGAGTGTTTTTATTGTGGTCGACTGGCCTGAAATAGTTCTTGAAATGTTCGCAAACGTCTTGGTTTAAACACTTTTTAACATATATACATGTCTTCACGTGTAGCCTGTTTTGAATGGGTTGCACGTAAGCATCATTAACGAGACTTCTGTATCTGTTTTCGAGCGATGTAAGCTTGCTTTTTTGGGTCTCTGTCAATACAAGATGAAGGCTACCACAGTATGTTATAATTGGAACAATCATCATTTCGAAGATCTTTTCAGTTGCTTTCGTAGTAAGTAGGTGTCTCATCTTACGTAGCAAATTAATTCGAGTGGCTGCTCGTTTAAATTTTGACCCGAAATCTTCATTTAAATTCAGAGTACTGTCCAAAACATTACCCAGGTAGACATATCTTTCTGTTACGTTTACTTTGTTTCCGTCAATCGTTAATGTTAGACTCTTATTACCAATTCGTTTGGCAGTCCCGAACAGCAAAGCTTCTGTTTTCCCTTTTTTCATGTTAATTACTAATTCGTTTTCTCTGCAGAAGTTTGAGAGTGCTTCCAGATCTTGATTTAGACAGGCATTAATTGTATCGAAGTCCTTATTTGGGTAATAGAGGACAGTGTCATCTGCATACTTCAGCAACGACGAGAAGGTTATCGAGTCTCTGAGGTCGTTGAAGAATATCAGAAACAACAATGGACCCAAAATGGATCCCTGAGGGACACCAGATGTTACTGGTCTCTCTTCAGAAAACTTTGAGCCAATGCATATTGTTTGTCGTCGGTTGAACAAGTAAGATGTGAACCATTCAAATTCTGTTGACCGCACACCGTATGACTGTAGTTTTTGTGTTAGATTGCTATGGCTTAAAGTGTCAAATGCTTTACTTAGATCCACGAAGACAGCTCCAACGAGGCACCCATTATTTGCTTGAGTTCTAATATCGTCACATAATTTTGTAACTGCTTCCTCGGTTGAGTGCTTTTTACGGTATCCATATTGTCCAGAGTCGATAAGGTTGTTTGTCTCGAGAAATTCCATCAACTGTGTTTGTACCGCTCTTTCGATGACTTTTGAAAGTACAGGCAGTACCGATATCGGTCTATAGTTTTCAGGAGCATTTACTGGACCTGATTTATAGATTGGTGTAACTTTTGCGAGTTTCCATGAGTTTGGAAAAGTTCCTGTTTTGAGTGATAGATTTACGACATTAGAAAGAATGGGCGCAATAGCTTCAGCTCCGTCTTTAATCATTGAGGTGGTAAGTTCATCAACTCCTGTTGCCTTTTTACGTTTCAGTCGTTTCAGTTGGTTTCGCACAAACACTGTTGACACATATGAAAATTTAAATGTTTTTAAAGTTTTGGGAAGAATGTTGGTTGGTTTCCTCCATGTGAAGTCCATTAATTTTATTGCTGCTAATTTGATTTTCCCAACGGCGCTGTAATAGTAGTTCGAGAAAATGTTTGTTTTATCTGCACTTCCGGAATTTCCTTCAACTGGTGTGGTTTTAGATACAGGGAAAATCTTTTTGATAATGCTCCAGAAGTTTTTAGGGTCGTGTTGATGTTCTGTCAGCAGGTTTTCATAGTACGTTGATCTTGATTTACGTAACATATTGCTGCAGCTGTTTCGAAGTGATCTGTATCTTTTCCAGTCTTCGTTGTTGTTCGTTCGCCTTGCTTTCCGAAGACATTGATCGCGTTCTTTCATTTTTACTTTTGTAGCGTCGTCAATCCACGGACAAGGTGTGCTTTTGATCTTTTTCTCCATGAACGGGGCATTACGATTAAAAATGTTAAGTAGAATGTCATTAAAAAGTTCGACAGCACGATGGGCATTTGTCGCGTTGAGCACCGACGTCCAGTCAGCATTTTTTATATCGCTGTTAAGTTTTTCTGGATCATACTTTCGGAAGTCTCTTGTTTTGATACATTTCTCAGGGTATTTGACGTTATGCAATTTTCTGATACAACCAACCATGTCATGGTCTGAGAAGGTAGTTTGTATAACAAAAGAGGTTTTAATTGTGCTGGCTGACGTAGTCGCTATGATGTCTATTAATGTACATGATTCTTGTGTTGTTCTGGTCTTTTCTTTAATTAACTGTTTGAAACCATTTGTCGTAAGGATGTTTTTGAAATCGCACGGGTCTTTTTTAGCGTAGTTTACATTGCAATCTCCAAGGAGAATCACTTCATTATGGGTCGATAACGCAGAGGTAATTATGTCATTCAAGTCATTATTGAAGTTTTGTGATAGATATTTTGAATCTTTCGGCGGTCTGTAAACCGTGATTATAAGAAAAGATTTACATTTATGAGGAGAAATTTCGATTGTGATGTTTTCGATATTTGCTTTTTCTAAATCAAGTCTCCTTTTCCAAATAATAGATTCCTTCAAATACACTGCTACTCCTCCTCCGATACCATTCTCTCGAGGTCTGTTTATAAATGTATATCCTTCAACATTAAATAACTGATCGTTTGGGTTTTTTGAGAGATGTGTCTCCGATAACGTAAAAACATCAATTCTTCGATTTGAATCTAGCAACTCATAGATCTCTTCATAACTTGAACCAAGTCCACGTACGTTTTGGTGAAAAATCTTTAAACCACTTTGTTTGCAAATATCCATCAGCATAGGGCCAGGACATTTTTCAACATCCCCACTCAAAAATAACAACAACAACAAGAACAACTCTTTCCTTGATACTGGTATACAAATTCTGTACTTTGTGTAGTTTCTCCTCAGCTTGTCTTGAAGTAGTACAGTACAATAATCAAGTTTTGCACTTCTTGTTAATTCAGTTTTGGATTCATTTTTATAAAGCAAAAAAACTAATGCAAAGGCCAGTACAAAGATCTTGACGTCCGCACCGCTTGCTGCCATTATTCATCTTGCACATTATTCGTATTGCACCTTGTTCTATTATATGAAACTTTAATGATATGATGAATATTAAAAACACAGTAGATATTCAACTTTATAGCATCAAAGGCAGGACATAAATAACACAAAAAATACATACGATGGATGGAACTCTTCAAAAGAATTAATGAAATCACCTAGAGAAAAGCTGATCCTGATGTAATATGATGTAATGTTAGAAACGTTAAAAGAATGTAAACGCTTATACACGCCTAGTGGGAACCGATTATCGATACCCAATTTTACTTATATTAGTCTGTCCTCGGTATTTTGAGTGGTGAAATTTATTGATATATGCGCAAGCTGCGAAAATTTGTTTCGCGCGAAATTCGAATGTGTTTTGTTTGTGTGTGTTTTTAGCTATTATGGTGGGAGGAGGGAGGAGGGGTAAAGAAGAAAGACATCGTTTTTTCATTATATTGTTGATTTTTGAAGAGTAATCGCTAATTTGTAGATTGTTGCCAAAAGATATACAATTTACCAAAGTAATTTCTTAATTATTTTCCATACACTTCTCAAAATATGTCAGTCATTTAACAAATAATGACCCGATTGCGAAAATGAATTCCGCGACCTTCTAACCGCGAAAATTTCTTTCTTTTTTTGGTTTTGCGAACGTGCAGAGCTGTAAATGCTGCCCTGGTATGTCACTGAGCATACAAAATTGATTTTGGGGGAGGGTTTTTGCAAGAAAGTTTGAGAATGTTTAGCTTCGATGTCAACTCATTGTTTACTAATATTCCTTTTGAACGAAACGAAAAATATTATTATGCAGGGTATTCCATCAACATTTGGGTATTAAAAAAATAAGGAAATAGGAAGAGTCACAGAGGTATAGAAGAAATAATAATAATAATAATAAAAGATCAAAGACATCGAAAATTTCCTCTTAATGTATTTCAAACAAATATTTACAAAAGAGAATATATATTAAAATAATAACGAACCTTCAAATCTTTTTCAATCACTCAGAATTTAATTTCAACTAAGAATCTCTTCAAAATTCGGTACAAACGATGGCGGAAATAAGACTTTGAGGAGAAGGGGATGTACATTTAGGCGGGGCGGTGGTGGGTACATTTTCCAGCTCCTGAACACGATTTTAACTTTTTAACTTTTCAATAACTTCTTGCTCTTATAATCACAAATTTGAGGGGACCTTAACAATTGATTTTCTTTGTAGACAAAAACTCTACATCCCTCTTCCCCTCCCCACTCTCTTTTTTCTGATAAACATTTAATGATCTCTATTGCGTCAGAGTCCGACTCGTCGTCACTGACGATCGTGGGGGTGGTATAATACGACCACCTTTATGAGACAACATGTTAATTTCTTCTTTTAATGTCTCGATTTCTTGCGATTGAAGTTGGACGAGTTGGACGAGTCGCTGTCGTTCTTCTAGATCTGTTTTTCTATTCCCTCGAAACTCGCCACCCTATAAGAAAATAATAATTAATTAAAATAACAAATAATGATTGAGACCTATAAGCAGTTCTTGAAAGGAAATAGGCCTTTCCCGAATTTCTATGTAAACACCGTAATATGGCCTAGTTACCATGTTCCGCCTCGTTTTTAATATCAAAATTGAGGCGAGGCGGAACATGTTGATTAGGCAAACATGTTGATTCCACAATGTTTACCAAAAGACGAAACCATATCAAAAAGCAAGAGGAATCGCCAGGGAAGCGAGAGGTCGTTGGTTTAATTCCCACTCGATCTGTTTCCTTTGCGGTGTTTGAAAGTGCATTGTGTGAATATAGTTTATATAGCAAAAACGTTGTGCATTTAAAGAAATTGTCTTCTCTGCCTTTTAAAACGTTAAAAAAACAACTTTCAAGCGAAATGTCTCCATTGGTAACCCTATTAGAGCCCCTAAAACCCCTAGGCCTAATAGGATCAAACAATCATATAATAACATTTCAATTTAATAACTAAGGCAGGGTTAGGGATGAAAACACTAAATTCTAAGAATAAAAATTGTTAAGGTTTAGACAGTAAGAAAAAAACCCCAAAACAAAACCAGTTGTAATGAATTTCTTTCTTTCGTAGAAATCCTACGCGAAATATTACGCGTATGTGTAGCAAATGGGCTCTTCTTTCAGCTTGCTTCACTCGTCAAAAGCTTCACAAATATTACTGAGTTGCCCTTTTTCACGATTGAAATCGTGTTTAAAATCGTCGTTGGGGAGGGTGCGGCGAGTTTTGTGGTTTAAGCCTGACACTCTTGCATAGCCATCACAGTCTAAGTTACAATACCATCTATTTTCCAGACCCAATTGTTATCCCATTGATTTTAAAATTGAAATAAATTTCTTTTAACGTTATTTTATGACAGAGTTAAACTTAATGTTTCTTAATGTTTCTTAACACAAAGGGTAATATTAAGATAACTATCGTCTTCAAGAAAATCCAAAAAATGTCATATTTGGCTATCTCAATTTGAACTCTATCAGGAATAAATGGCAGGATCTTCAAGTGTGTCCTCAAAGATAAAGTTGATATTCTAACAGTTGCGGAAACTAAAATAGACTCATCCTTCCCCTCCTCTCAGTTCACGATGGAAGGCTACTCAAAACCGTACCGGAAGGATGACACCTGCAATAGTGGGGGGCTTTTGACTTACGTCAAAGAAAGTATATCTTCAAAACTGAAATCAGATTATGAGGTACCTGAAGACCTGCAAGTTATTCCCCTTGAGATTAACTTGAGAAAGACAAAATGGATTCTTGTATCAATCTATAAACCACCTCGGCAGCAATTGGATTATTTTCTAGGTAAATTGTCTCTATTAATTGATTTTTATTCCAGAAACTACGATAATATTCTGGTAATGGGGGACTTTAACACAGAACCACGTCTTGCAAGCATGAATGCTTTCATAGAACATTATGGTCTTTATAACCATATTTTGAACAAGACGTGCTGAAAATCGGCAAATGGAACTCTGATCGATTTGCTGCTTTCCAACAAAAAACACGCATTGAAACATTCAGGCGTTGCTGAAACAGGTCTTAGCGATTTTCACAGCTTGATATACACTATGCTCAAAGTAACCCATGCGAAGCTTGAACCTAAAAAGTTTCTTTATCGTAGTTACAAGAATTTTAATCATGATTCATTTATCCAAGACCTGAACAAATTTCTTTTAAATGTGACCTCTTACAGCGAATTTCATAAAATATTTGAAGAATTGTTAGACCGTCATGCTCCACAAAAAAAAACAGATTTCTTAGAGCCAATAACAAGCCACACACTTCTAAAGCTTTGCGTAAGGCGATCATGAGACGCTCTCACTTACAGAATATCGCCAAAAGAACGCGTAACCTAAGTGATTGGGCTCGTTACAAGCTGCAAAGAAATCAGGTTGTCTCGATGAATAGGAAAGCCAAGAGGTCTTATTTTGCCAGGGCAGAAATTAGAGGAGACTGTAAAAGTTTCTGGAGCGCATGCAAACCATTTTTCTCGGATAAAGACGCTTTTGCAAGTAAGACAATCTTGGTTGATGACGGGGAAATCATTTCTGATAGCACAAATGTGGCAAACATTTTTAATCGATATTTTTCTAACATCACGACGTCACTTCCCATACAGTCATGGTTACCAATGGTGGCACCAAACCTTGATATCGTGAGTGACAAATTTAAAAGTCATCCTAGTGTTGTGAGGATAAAGTCATTACACCACAGGGATGATTTCTTTGAATTTAAACTCACAACTAGTGATGAAATTCTTGCCACCATTATGAAACTCGATAAGACAAAGAAGACTAGCAGCAAGTCCCCACTGATATTGTTCAAAGTGTTGCTTATGAAATTTCCGACGTCTTGTCATCGTGTTTCAATAACTCTCTCGAATCTAATATATTCCCGTCTGAACTTAAGATGGCTATTACAATCCCAGTACATAAGAAAAGTTCTGCTACTGACAAGTCAAACTATCGGCCCATTAGCTTACTTCCAATGTTTTCTAAGGTATACGAAAGATTAGTTTTCAACCAGCTTACAACTTTTATGGAGACTAAACTCTCAAAATACCTCTGTGGCTTTCGAAAAGGCTATTCAACCCAGCACTGCCTGTTAAATCTCCTCCATGCGTGGCAAAAATATCTTGCGAGTGCTGGAAAGGTGGGAGTTGTTCTAATGGACCTCTCAAAAGCTTTTGATGTTGTCCCCCATGACTTGTTAGTAGCTAAACTTTGGGCTTATGGATTGGGATATAAAAGTTTAAAGTTTTTATATAGTTACTTGCAGGATAGGAAGATGCGTGTGCGAATCGAATCCTACTTTAGTGAATGGCTAGAGGTAGTTGTAGGTGTGCCACAAGGTTCTATATTAGGGCCATTATTATTCGATATCTTCCTCAATGATCTCTTTTTCTGTGAAATTTCATCTGAGATTGCCAACTTTGCTGATGACAATACATTATATGCGTGTGATCCCTAAGTGAGGTGTTATCTAAATTGTTTCGAGATGTTCCTATTATCACAAACTGGTTTAGGATCAACCCAGATAAATTTCAGTTTTTACTTCTTGGTTGTCATGATGAAAATCAAAACCAACTTGTTGTTGACAGTCACACTATTCCTTCTACTAAATGTGTGAAACTGCTGGGTGTGACTCTCGACGACAGGTTGAGTTTTTCACCTCACATATTAGACGTATGCACAAAAGCGAATCGTAAAATACATGCCTTATTACGAATTCGCTCTTACTTAAATTTGCCAAAGGCAACAATGCTATGCAATGCATATGTTCTATCCTGCTTTAGATACTGTCCTCTAGTTTGGATGTTCTGCTCAAAGAGGGATTCGGCAAAAATTGAATCCACGCACATCCGAGCTTTGAGAACAGTAAATCTAGATTTTGTCAAACCCAAGGGGAAGGTCCTGGAGACATATAACGCTGTGTCAATACACAAATCAAATTTGATGTTACTTGCCACTGAAGTGTATAAGTCGATTTTCCGACTAAATCCAAGTTTTATGTGGGATTTTTTTTTTTTAAAGTCTGTTGTTTATAACATGCGTCATTGAACTCTGTTGCAGCTACCTTGCGCTCAGAGTGCACCAAAAACTCTTTCGTCTTTAGAGCAGTGCTTCTCTGGAATAACCTTCCAGCTGATCTAAAGCATTGCCCAAAATTAAGTCTATTCAAGTCTCGAATCAAAACACTCAACAATTGCTACTGTCAATGTCACAATTGCTCTATCTAGATTGCATATGAATTAGTGCGTGGATTTTCCTTTAATTTAATTCTCGAGCCCAGATCACGTGAAATTCTTATTCATTCTATTTTAGCATTTCTTTTTTTTATTTTACATTTTGGTATTTTATATTTTTACGAATTATGTACTTGGATTTAATTAGTTTGTCACACAAGCTATGTATATGTCTTTCCAACTATAAATAAAGATTAAATAAAAATAAATAAATAATTTGAAATAAAGTTGCACAGAACCTACTTTCACGCTCAGATCACTTATAAACTTTCTGGTTTTCACGTTGTACCCTTGGTTCGGTGGTTACTGTATTGTTTGCTCGACTAGTGCGTTATTTTTCTTCTCTCTGTCTAATTAGGACAGCTAGTGACTGGTTTCATATCTATTTAAAATTGCTCTGCTGCATCAATGAATTAATTTTATGAATTTCTCAAGAATTTTTCAATGATAATATATATCGCTACAGCTTTTTCTGGATAGCACAGCTTCCACTCTTGACCTGGGCTGGTTATCCTTTATTATATCCATTATATTCATCAACTTGAATTTCATAACTTTGAATTTGTTCTCTATTCTATACTTTTGGTAAAATATTCTTTGTAGTAGTTTGTCATCATTTGAAGCTAGGAATATATACAGAGAGAGTCTTTCTGTCTGGGCGGTCTATGGAACATTGCTTTTCTGACATTTTTCAAATGTTTTGATATGTTTCCAAGGTTTACATGTTTTAAGGTAAACGTGTACGTATATACTTGGATATTAGGTTTAATGAAAAGACAATTGTTTCTTCAATACTCAGAGTGCTTTGAGCAATCTTCAGTTATGCTTGGATAATATACACTTTTGAACCAATTCTTATCTTAGATACTTTCTTCGTTTTAATATTTAGACCGTGATAAAAAAATATTACTGTTTCACAACATTTCAAGATTTAAATATTTATTC
This sequence comes from Turritopsis rubra, assembly GCA_039566895.2. Taxonomy (NCBI): domain Eukaryota; kingdom Metazoa; phylum Cnidaria; class Hydrozoa; order Anthoathecata; family Oceaniidae; genus Turritopsis; species Turritopsis rubra. The sequence continues at coordinate 3,742,404 of CM077628.1, forward strand.
GGCCCGGTCAGTCTCAATTTGTCAGGATTTTTAGATTTAATTGTTATATTTGACGAAACTTTTGTTTTTTATTTTTTCATGTTTTTGAAGTTCAATTTTTAATGTGACTACGATCTGTTTCTTTTTTGACATTATCCTAATTTATACTGACAAAACGATGAAGCCTTAAAAAATTTCTGATGTGTTTTCAAAGTGTACATGTTTTCAAAGGTAAACATATACGTTTACTTCATATGCTTTTCGAAAACCAGATTTACTTTTTGACAGTTTTTTATATTTCTTTTAAGCGGAATTTTTAATTTTAAGCGGTACCATATTATTTCTTATGGTAGCCTGAATCACGGACTGTGTTCGCCTTTCATTATTTCATCATAAAGAACTTTGGCTTTTGCTTAATGAAAATTTTCATCATTTTCAGCTGTTTTGCAGAAATCCTTCTGCCCGTAAGTGCATCTTGTCTTCTGTTACTTTTAATAGTTTCTCTAATAAAATGTCTAGTCAACCAACAATATTCATGCTTATAAAGGAAAAAACTTGATATTCTTAGTATATCGTTTGATATACCCAGTGTATCAAATATCTAGTGTGCATAATCTAATGTGAGCAAACACACATGTTTTACACCTGTACAAAATAAATGTGACCAATTCCCTGATGGGTGATGATAACATAAATTATGCGCACATCGAATTGAGGTTTGCAATCGTGTTAATGACGCTCTTGTTTAGTTTTAGAAACTTGATTGGGCGTACAATTTTAGTGCTGCTATGTTCAAGGACATGTAGGACAAATACAGTGTGTATCAAAAAGAGTTATCCAAGAACTTTCAAAGCTTATTTTTCAGCGAATAGTTGTGATATGATTTAACTTTTTATATGAAACGAAAGCGCTGGTTGAGATCTATCCGAAAATATAACTTTTTTTCCTAAATAAATTTTTAAATCGGGAGTTATTGAAGAAACAAACTTTTTCTCTTCTCATTATTTTGTTAAAGATTAATTAAGTCACTACATAATAGAAAGTGTTTTTGAAAACAATGACAATGTTACAACGTTTTTATGGACAAATTAACAAAATAAAGTTAGATCTACACTTAAAGATTGAAATCTCGCTCTAACCATTGCGTAGTGTCAAAAAAAAGTAAGTTCTAATGGCCTTCAACATGCTGTCCTCCTAACTGGATACATTTTGCAGCCCTTGTGTCCATTTCTCGAATTGCATTTCTTGTGATTTCTGGATGCTGCCGCAACCAGTTGAAAGCGTCAAGAATGCGCCTTCTCAAATCAGCAATACTGGCTGGAGGAGTCACAAAAACTTTTTGCTTAATACAGCCCCAGAGAAAGAAGTCGCACGGTGTTAAATCCGGAGACCGTGCAGGCCATTCAATGTTATGGCCTAGTGCAGCAACACGGGCTCCAAAAACTTCATTGATCCGTCGCCTAACATTCCTGGTTCTGTGGGGTGTTGCGCCGTCCTGAAACCACCACAGACCATGATGATTGGCATTCTGTATTTGTAAGAGATTGTAGTTTTGTGCTAGATTTGGAAGCACAAAGTTATTTATCATGTCTAGATAAGTTCGGCCATTTACGTTTCCTTGAAAGAAATAAGGCCCGATTACTGTATTGTTTCCACAAAGCCCTGCCCATACGTTCAACTTTTGACGATTGCTGTTTTTTTCGAAATAAAAATCCGGAGGTTGCCCTTTTGGTGCATACATCCGGACGTTATGGGTGGAAACTGACCCATTCATGCCAAATGAGCACTCGTCGCCTATCACGATATTATGAACAAACCGTGGATTGTGGAAGGAATTAAAAAACCAGCGACAGAAGTGTAAGCGACGAGCAAGGTCCCCTGGTTTCAGGTCATGTCGGACAAAAATTCTGTATGGGTGCCAGCTCAAATCTAACCGCACTATCCGGTTGAATGTGGCACTGGGCAGACCAAGAGTATTATTACGGCAAGAAACTCTTCCGTTATTCGCAACCAACTGTCTTACAGCAGCAACATTTGGAACGGATCTTCCTGTTCTGTGTCTTCCACAACGTTCTTTATGAATATTTCTTACCGTCCCTTCTCTCTTGAATTTTCTAACATTCCATTGTATTGTTTTCCTGTGTGGAACTGGTCTTTGAGGAAACCTTTGCTGGAATTCTTGAGCCACTAGATCGTAATTTCTTGTTTCCAAAAAACGGGTAACCAGAAATGTTCTCTGTTCAACAGTTAAATGAACCATCTTTCATATGCATACACTTCACTGCGTGTGTCTACACTTTTAAATCTGAGCAATCTTTTTTCACACATTTTTTATGCAAGTTATTCGGGGAATTTAACTCCCAAAAATATCGTTATTAAATCAAAGGGTTTCGCTTGCTAAAACAACAGGCAATTATGTAATTAAAACTTGATTTAATTGATCTTTAAGGATTTAATGAGGTAGATAAATGTTTTCTTCTTCAATAACTCTTGATTTGAAGATTTATTTGGAAAAAAAGTTATATTTTCGGATAGATCTCAACCAGCGCTTTCGTTTCATATAAAAAGTTAAATCATATCACAACTATTCGCTGAAAAATAAGCTTTGAAAGTTCTTGGATAACTCTTTTTGATACACACTGTATTTCGATGATGAATTACAAAGTAATCATGGATCCAAACGTTGTTGAAAATCTTACCAAGTTCTTTTGCCTTGCATCAAGGTTTTGCTCCAATTCCTTGTTTTCTTGTAATAATATCGTGTAGGTATCGAGTCTTTTCGTGTTTTCACGAATCAACTGAGTTAACTGATCTTGATAGGTTTCAATCTCTCTCTGAATAAAGAAATCAAAGTTGATAAATTGGGAAAGTGTGAGGGGCGGAGGGGCGTGTTATGGGATCGGCAAACATATGTTTTCGACTGTTGTGTTTTTCTGTATACTTCATTGCACTATAGGAATCAAGACAAGGAGAACCATGTCGTGGGTTACTCGTATTCTTTAAATTTTGTCGAGATATTTTTGGTTTTGAAATTACGATGACTAAGATGAAATTTCGTAATACAGTAGAATCTCGATATAAAGAAACCTGAAGAGAAGTAGATATGAAGTTAATTCGTTGCCAATATTCCGTTTTACAAGTCATTTAATGGTTTCAGAAGTATACGTATGCAATTGTTGTCAATTCGTCGAGTGGTTTCAGAAGTATACGCGTGCGATTGTTGTCAATTCGGCTGATTTGTTGCTTACTTGTTGCTTGTTGACTATCTACGCGAGATGACCAAATTTGCGTGTTTGACTATTCACGTAGAACAGCGTGGATTTTTATCAAATCAATGGAAATTTTTTTACACGTTTCCCATCAGCCAGCGAAAAATATGTCCCTTCTTGATCTTTTTATTTTAGTGTTAGGTTTTGCTCCTAGTTTGTTTGGTTTTTCCTTGTTTGGCAAAACCAGTTGAGCCTGGGCTGTTGCATAGCAGTTGCTTCGTTTTCTGACAGATTTGAGTCATGTTTCTTATAAAGTGTTGCTTATAAAACATGAAGTACTTGAGACTTGAGAAACCATTCGACGACTTGTAAAACGGAATATTGGTAACGAATTAACTTCATAGAAGAAAGTTTGTCATATTCAGTTCGCTATATATAGACAGTTCGTTAAGTCGAGAGATTATAAGAGGTTTTGCTAAGGTAGGGGAGGGAAAACCCTGTTCATTAGAAGGAAATTTCGTTACATTGGAATTCGTGATATCGAGATTTTACTGTATTAACATGCCAGTCGAAACTAATGAAATATCCGTAACATACATCCAAACCAGTAATTTCTCTCGCACACTTTGCTTCCTGTTCTCGCAATTTCTCTTTCAACTCTTCAGCTACACGATTAACTGAAACAGTTTCTAACTTCTCCAGATCCACAAGTCTTCCAAATTTTAACATTTGAATTTGTTGAACTTTGTCTTCTAACTCTTTGATCTGAATGAAAATATCAAAGAATGACCAGCTGAAAGTCACTAAAATTTGCGTTGAAATAGAAGCGAATTTAGATGCGTATCAAAGCATTCGGAAGAAAATTGTCGTGGCAGGTTCATACACTTGGTTCGTCATACACTCGTTTTCAACAGCAGTTTTTCCGGGTTTGCTTCTCGGTCACTACAATTGCTTTTTATAAATATCACCTATCAATTACTTTATTATCAGAAAATTGCACGGTTTCTCATTTTCCGTTTACAGAGAAAGGGTCGTTGCAACTAAATTTGATCAAAAGACGTTTATACAGAAAAATAAAAAATTAGGGCTTGTGCAACCTTGGATGGTATCATACGATCAAAGTTATATTCATCATGCTGAAAAGGAATGTAAAGTAAATACCTTTGAAGCCATCGTCTTCCTGTCTCGTATCATTTGTACATGCTGATGGCGTCGCTCTCTACGCCAAAAATAAAAAATAAAATAAAAAATACAAATAAAGTGAAAACAAAAACACTAGCCTAGTAACAAGTGATTATACGGCTTTTGCTATGTTACGAGCTATCAAGATAATTTTAGTGACGTTTTGAAAAATGCAGGTATCACAGTGTCTAATGGAAGGTCGAAAGAAAAGCAAGACAGGACGACCAACAAACCTGTATAATTGTTTTTGTTTGATCTTCTCTCTTTCCAATTCTTTGATTCTTGTTTGAAGTCGATCGAGAAAACTTTTCTTGAAGACAAGACAACTGGATAGATCTTGAGGCACGGTACTATTAATGACATATTGAATCTGATCGAATCTCAGGGAAACGACGACATCTAATTCATTCAACTTTTGTTGTTTCTCGCGCTATTTAGAAGAGTAAACATAGGAGCAATCAAAACAAGGAATTATTACAGGGAAAAAGGCCAATGTTTGCGCTGTTCTGAGATCTTGTAAAATAAAAAACAAATGTTTGAAAATAAAACAAATGCGTGTTATTCCCACGACTTTCACTTTTATTACCATTATCATTATTATTATCATTATCATTATTATTATTATCATAATATAACATCAAAGACAATGTGTTGTTATAAATAGAGCAAAATCTGACATCATGATGATTTCAACACATGAGCATGAACAATAACAACAGGTGAGAGACAAGAAAAGGAATTGTTGTTTTGTTTAATCTTCATAAAAGTAGCACGTGAATTATCGTTGGTCATAAATATAAGCTACTATTTTTGTTGCTTTTAATGATGACTTTCATAGAAGTAACTAAAAGGTCTGCATTGGTAATCATGATGTCAGCACGAGGTAGTACCTCCGGCGGTATTTATAACAACACATTCTCTTTAACAGAGAGAATAGTTTCAGGAAAAGATAAAACTTATCAGTGTAAATCGATAAGAGCATTAGACACTTTAGATACAAGGGAAAAGGGTACCTGGAATGCTTCAAGATCAGAGCCAGCATTCTTCAAAGCCATGTCAACAATTTTCACTTTCTTTATAAGTGTATCCAGTTCCTTCTTCATAATATCGCATGACCTTTTTGCTTCGAAAACCATGTCTTCGAGATCGATACGACGCTCTCGCAGTAGACATATCTGATCAAACAAAGCCTGAAAAAAGTCGTGGAAAATAGAATCAAATTGATACGCTTTCCACTGAAGAAATATATGAGGCAAAAAATTGTGTCACAGTCGCTGTCACGATCAGACCAGGTATTGAACTCTCACATCCAGTTCTCGTTAAACTTCTTTTCTGTGGTGTAGACACCATTACTTGGACATAATGTTCCGTTTAATTGGAATTACAAACACTTTTTTCAAATTTTCTGAGATCTATCGTTGGTAAGACACAGTATTAACAAAACCCACAGACCGTAAAAGGCCTGCAAAAAAAGATCTTCAAAAACAAACCTGGTCACACCCGACAGGACATATACTGTCATCGAGTGTTTCATCATCGCTGTCTTCCTCTTTATTGGAATCATATTCTTCACTATCTTCGTCAGAACTGTCTTCATCAGAACTACGTACTTAAAACAGAGCATAAAACAGTTAGTAGATAATAGCCAAAGTATGTGTTTCTGAATCATCTCAACAGCAGAACAGAGAATAAAACTCAAATTAATAGTTGAATGAAAAAAACATCAAAAGTTCATCAGCAATTTCGCTTTGAAACATGAGGAGATTTTCCTACCATCTCATCAACAACAAATGCTTATTGAAAGATGAGGAGATTTTCCTACCATCTCATCAACAAATGCTTATTGAAAGATGGGGAGATTTTCCTACCATCTCATCAACAACAAATGCTTATTGAAAGATGAGGAGATTTTCCTACCATCTCATCAACAAATGCTTATTGAAAGATGGGGAGATTTTCCTACCATCTCATCAACAAATGCTTATTGAAAGATGAGGAGATTTTCCTACCATCTCATCAACAACAAATGCTTATTGAAAGATGGGGAGATTTTCCTACCATCTCATCAACAACAAATGCTTATTGAAAGATGAGGAGATTTTCCTACCATCTCATCAACAACAAATGCTTATTGAAAGATGAGGAGATTTTCTTACCATCTTCAGTCTGTTTCTTCTTGGTTCTTTTTATTTTTTTCTTAAAGACCTTCGTTAAAAACGATTCAAATTTGTTGTTATCACCGATCGTATTGGCAAAGGTAGCAAATAAGAATTTCTCTCGCTCTGCCAATTTTGCACATTCTTTCCTTTTAGCATTCAGTGTTTCTCGACATTCATCGCGCTATGAAGAAGAAGTTAGATACTTAAAGAAAAAACATTTTATGGCTTATGCCATTTTATGACTTTCCAATCTGATAATGCTAGAGATTTGAATGACATCTTCCCTTTACACCTATCGTGGCTGGAAGTTTTTAGGTTGTCTTCCAAATAAAAAATGCATTATGGGATAACTAGGAACGTGCCTGTGAAAGAAAGAAAACACATGTCCTATTTTAAATGACTTCAATATACCTTGTCTTCAATTTCTTCTTTCTCCTGTAACTTTGAAAGAACTTTGCTACCCAATTCATTTTCTCGCTTCTCAAACTCTTTCAATAGAATTAATTCTTGAAACAAGGTGATCTCCCTAACGAATACAACATGAAAAGAATGGGCTTTTAAAAATGGAACCAGATTTCTGTTTCAAACCAATTTTTAACATAGATGGTATTGGAAGGAATTTCAGAGATTAAGTAACTTAATTGACCTTAGGTCAGCATTCTTTAATTTGACTTCAATATGTATTTTGTCGTGACGAAGTAATCTCAATTCAGCGTCGAAATTTACTAATTTCTCGTGGATTCTTCGAAGCAAATCATCACGTTGAAAGGCGAATCTAAAATGAAAATAATAAATACTGCAACTACATGAGAAAATGTCAGAAAATTCCCCTAATCACTAAAAATGTGATGTGGAAGGAAAACTGATTGTACGTACAGGCCATACACGATTCTTCATTTTCAAGTGTTAGTGGCTTGTTTAAAGATCGTTTCCCTTTTTCCTCGCAGGATGCTTTGCAAGCCATTTATATAAGGCATTGTGAAGTATCAAATTGCATCTTAAAATAGCACCACACTGACAGAAGATACATTCAATGCAAACTTATTGTCAATGGTTTCTTTGATCTTTTTGCACATTTTTTGATCACATGACAAAATTCCAGGCAATCAACAATAGTTATTTTTGTCATCAAAAACTGTACAAAAGAATGGTTCAAGTTAAAAAGGGCGACAGAAGAGCTTCACAATAGACTTCCAGACCAGGGAACTTTCTAATGACTAAAGTTTCATTGATAAAGAATCCCTGTGGACAAAACCTTCAAAAAGTCTGTGGAGGAGTGTTTTTTATTGAATCAGCAGGCGATATTGCTTTCCATTCCTAGAGAAAACACTCCACCTCGTAGACTCTTCGAAGATTTTGCCCACTGGAATAGAACTCAAAGTTAATAAGTAACCTTATTGTTTGCTCTTTTTGAATGACGTTTTTCAGATGCGAGATGACACCAATTACTACTGCTTCTTCTTCTTGGTGACGATGGTGTGAAGTGGGTTCTGGTGAATCCCCATGTACACTTCCTGTTGATGGCTGTAAACTGGAAAACGTTGATAAAACTGATGTAGAACGCAATCGTGGATCTGTTATAGTGCGAGCATTAGATGATTTGTTGGGTTGATTCTAGAATAAAACCATAAATGCGGATTATTTTAATGTAAAACATTGCTAAAATATGGAACTGTTTTTTTTTTACAATCAAAGCTCTGTTAATTGGAACTTTCCTTAGTTCGAATTCATTGGAAACAGTATATTGGGAAGAGCATAGAAATGAAATTATGAAATTTTTGATAAAGAAATAATCGAAAAACCATCAATTTAGGAATTATGATCACTCGAAAAGGCGTTACATTTATTTGTTTATGTTAGGTATTTTTTGATCAAATAAAAAGATGGTGTAACCATTACACCACCCATACTCACATCAGTAGCAACAGGCTGTATGTTTCCTTCTTCTATAGGTATCGGGTTTAGTCCTAAAACCTCTTCCCGAAATTTCATAAGAGTTTCATAAGTGTATTCTTGGGATCTATAAGTAAATGAAAGTAAGTAAAAATAATTGAAATTTAATTAAGACCATGTTCACACGTAGTGGATTAAATTCATTCTGGAGCAATTTGCGTTACAGATTGGCCTCGGGTTCCAATGATTTCGATTGAACCCAATGTCAGAACATAGTCTAAAACAACACTTTGCCTGAATGAGATTGTTACAAAAAGGCATTGCAAATGCTTTCCATAAAAGTCCTGGAGAGAGTTTCACTAAATTTCTATGAGTATGAAGAAGTATTCGGTGCAGTTTGCACATGTTAGTTCATCATGATGTGAATTCTCCCTTTCTATTCACTGTTGTTTGATACTTACTTTTCAGGTAACTCTTCTGGTTTCATCGCTGGAACTGATGGGATAGGGAGATGATCACATTCCGGTAGTTGATTCTGTACAAACTCCAGTTCAGAGATTAACTCTTTCACCTACAGAAAAAATAACATTTCATTTCTTCCTCGTCATAATAATATTGTTATTACTGGGAAGTATAAGACGAAACTTGCACCTCACTGATGGTTTTGATTTTCTTATCTCTTAAAGCTAGAAGGTCATCATTGAGCATTTTCTTCATATCATGAATCTAAGGTTGAACATACAGCAAGTAAACATGGTTCTCTAATATGCATATACCATGAGTTAATAAGCACAAACACGAGCTCTAATAATCATCATAGTTATAAGAAAATTCCCTGCTGTGGACACTTTGTTTCACACTCATTTTGATCAGATGATAGCAAATAATTACTTTGCATTGGTTGTAATAAGCCATGTGATCAAAGTGAGTGCAAGATAAATGGTGAGTGTCCAGACCAAGGAATTTTCAAATGGCTATGTAATCATATCAGTTTTAACTGATTTTGATGATGTAGTTAGTTTACTTGTTAAAATGAGTAACCAAACCTGTTCTTTTAAGTGAAGTAGCTGTGCTCTCTTCTTCTCTGCATTCACTCTTTGTTGTTCAGGTACAACATAGTCATCAGCTGTCTTCAATTTGAAATCACCTATGGTTTCTTCGGCGTACTTGATAGCTGCTATGTCTTCGGCATCTTCATAATCATCAGTCGGTTTGTTTTTGTACAATTCTTCCCACTTAAAAATGAAACAGACGAAATAGTTTCTGATCATTTTAATAAGTACTACTTCTTCCTGTTTCTTTCCATTGAGTTTCAGAGTTGTCTCAAAAGTCTTTCCAGGAAGAAATAAAATTCCCCTTTAGACAGAACAGAGTGGTGCTTCATGATAACTTGAATCTCTATTACAATTTTCATTTCAGAACATATTGTCTAGGAAGTGCATGCTTACCTCTTTCTGTCGGTTAAGTCTCTTTTGTTTTCTTTGTTCGGCTTTTTCAATCACCTTAGCAATTTTACTATCAAGTTTATGACTTGTTGAGGATGGTTGATTTTTTAGAAAACCTTTCTTTTCATCCTCCTGTTTGGTTAGACTCATTTTACGAGCACCTCTTCCACCAACTGAAATTTTACGTACTTGACCTATAATGACAAATAACTTTAAATCAGCTCCTGATGGGGGACCTTCCAATGATTGTTTTTTAATTAGAGTCTTAAGCATCTAATTTGTACAAAAGGAGTTTGCAAACCTTCAGTTTCTTTCATAGACATTCTCCGTTTGTTTTCATTAACTAAACCATAAAATTCTTTTGAAAGTTCACTCGCACGATAAGATGAAACCTGATGGTCAGTTTGAAAAGCATAAAGAACAATTCGGTCACATTCGATACAGTCTTTAAATCTAAAAAAACATCCAAAAATACTTTTTTTTCATTTTTTCATAATATGAAAATATAAATCCATCTATCCAGGATATCTATCCTATAGGACTACAGGGTATTTACATACTCAACTACACAAACACAATAGACAACCTCTACTCTACCACAACAGTGAGAATCTGAGAAGAGTGAGATATTGGTAAGAAAATTGCAAGTTATAAAGTAGTTGTATGACTCAGTTAGGGTTTAAAAACCAAGCTCTTAAAGTGAAAGGGAACCTCTAAAGCCTTTCTTTTGGTAAACTTGAAAAACTTAATTCACCTTCTTTGTATCTTCTCTAAAGCTAGATTGTGCTTCTCTGTTTCCCATGCTGACTCTCGATAGATCAGATCAATCTAAAATTTGAGTAAACAACCATTGAAAAGAATAGCCTAAGTCACAGGAAATTACTTAAGATATCTGGTTTACTCAAGTAATCTCTCTAAATAATTAATCTACAACTACGGTACATTTTGAATAAGCAATCCTAATTATTCTTTAACTGAATCTTCTGTGTAATGAATCAAAATGATTAAATACATTTAACTGAGAAAATTCAATTCTTAAGTTTATGTGTCTGTTCTGCATTTACTGTAATTACAGTTCAATTATGAGAAATTTATCTTTGCTTTGTAAGTATTAGTTATGCAAGTAAACATCCGTCACACACTTATCAGGTTCCGATTACTTAAGGTATCCGGGTTACATGTTACTTAGGCTAATAGTACATTGACATCAATTTTGAAAGTTGTCATTAAGGTTTTACGGAGAAAGTAGAAAATATGAAAAGTATGATAAAAATAATGAAAATAAAATAAAAAATGAACAAACACAAAAAAAATCCTTCGTGTAAGCTTACCATTTGTTTTTCTTCATTCTCAAGATCATTTTTGATTTGTGGGTCAATGACGAATTCCTACAAGCAAATTAAGAACCTTCTACATTTCAAAGTCTTTTATAAAGACTTTATGATATACAACTATGGATTATACAGTAAAGCCTACACATCATAAAGATGCTTGAAAGTAAAGGTACACTTTAAAAGTACACTTAAGGAATATATGAACTTTTTTAAATCCTCTAGATCTTAGAGGAAAAAAACTCAGGATTTTCATTTTAAAGCATTATTTTAAAATTTAGGTTAAGGTATTTTCTTAAAATAATAAATAATCTCATACAATTTGTTTTGTCTTTTTAACAAAGAAAACATTTGGCACCAATTCTTAAAAAAACACAGGTTTTTCCAACTGCGTAAGAGGGATTGTGTTATTATTTCAATGAACATAGAAGAATATGTTTATTAGAATATTTGCAGAACTTTTTCATTATGTTTCTAATAAATTACCCCTTCAGGAGAGAGTATTTCATCTTTGGGTTGGGGCGGTATATCTATTCATTATCTACACCAACTAGTGAAGAATCCTGTATAAGTATTCGGCAATAAAGATTATGTTGGCGCTGATTGTTGGTGCTGAAAATATTTTTGTGAACTGTTGCTCTAATAGAGATGATCATTCTATATCTTAAAAATGGAGATTCTACCAATATCAAGACATAGTTATTTTAGTTACAAAATGTATTTCAAATCAGTCTAGGATGTTGCAAATCTGAAGCATTCAAGAAGATGCTTTTAAGAAGGAATAGTTTTGATTAAAAGAATGTTGTTCCTATTGATAAGTAAAATAAACCAACTATTGAAACTTACATGTGTTGGGAGTTGCAGATAATTTGGTAATTCATTATTTTTAGATTTCAGTTTTCGAAACGTACGTCTGTATTTCGAAATACTACTTTTGACAGACAGTTTTTTCTCTTCTGCATGTCGTACCAAGCGGTCATGTTCAGCTTTTTGCTTCTCTAATTCAATGCTAAAAGCAAAAACTTCTTAAAATGAAATCACATCAACAAACATAACTTTCAAAACTGTTTATGACAAAAAAAAATTAGTTATTATGGAGCTTAAATTTGGTGCTGTTTTCATATTCGGTTTTAATCTACAGAAGGAAGAGTAAGGAATCATTATGTCTATCCTTTGTACAATGTTGAAAGAACTGGAGTTCAATAACAGGAAAAATTGTGAAAAAAATAATATAGAATGAAAACCTTTTATTTTTCAGACTTGGTATATAGTTTTACCTGTAATGTTTTGGATCATCAATGTCATCAACAGGGTTACTTTCAATATTCTGTGATAAATCAATAAAATGAATTGTTACAAAGAGTGAAATAAGTAAAACTAAAATCTGTTCAGTTCATCCACATTTTTTATAAACAACACAAGCCTGAAATCTGTAATGAAGCAAAGGAACATATATATGTTTCCATTATAAACTAAATAAAAAGAGGTTACTCTCCAGAGAGACAGATGATTTCTTGTGAGCTTCAAAAACACTTCGATAGGTCTTCCTATGTGTAGCTAGCCAACAACCAACAAAGTAAGCAACAAATCAGCTTCAACTACTACTTTAAATAAAAACTTACTTTTGTAGTAATGCTAGCTTTGAACTGTTGAAATAACTTTCGTAACTTCTCTTCTTCCATGAAAGAATAGACAAAAAAGTTCCCATCTTCCCCAACACTCAGCAGAAATTTGTTATCATAACTCATTTTAATACTCGAAATAATGCCACTTTGGTTGTTGTGTGCATTGGAATACCAAAAAGAATTCAAGTTTTCCAAAGTTGTCGTCTGAATATTTTGAACACGAATGGCGCCATCTTTCAAACCAAGAACAAGATAGTTTCCATTGTTACTATGATGAAAATATATTCCAAGATCTTTTAATACAATGGAAAAAGAAGAGAATAAACAAAATTGAAATATATATCAAGTTTAATTATGCCCTGAATATGAGTGACACTTTACTAAATCTATCTGAAACCATAACAGACAGAAGAAAGATGGCAAGCTTTCATTAAAAACAGTAGAATGAATTACATCAAAGATGTAGATCCCTAACACCTAAATTTCCAACATCATCATAAAAAAATCATTGAAAAAATAGCGAACATTATGTCTTAATCAGAAAACCACAAGGAAAAAGGTGCCATATCAGTTCACCATACTACTAACTTCTACATGAGGTAAAATGTGGTATCTACTTGATAAAGAAATGACTTTTACGAAGATCCTTAAAAGAAGCTCACCTATAAAATATGGATGTTATTGAGACATCGTTTAGATTAGGGATCTTCATTGCTTTTATAGAACCATTGAAGCCCTCAACTTCTTCCTCATGAAACATGCATTCATAAAAATAACCAGCATCCCAATCATCCTAAGAAATAAATATAACACAAAAAATTGTTACACAAAAGTCACTTGTTATGTGAGAACTAACAATAAACTTCCAGAATGGAATTAATACAATTAGTATTTTGATAACTAATGTGGTAGATGTACTAGTATTTGTGCAGTTTTTCTATCTAAGAAATCCATATTTCTTTCTTTTTATTTGATTCTATAGTATCCTTACTATTTGCTTCTTGCTACATTACAATTATTTTGCTGAAGCAATCTTAAATTTTATTTAGGAAACTGAAAAGCTGAAAAAATTAATTCTTTTTACTTTTAATGGTGCACTGTACTTGGCTTATATTCTGCGTATACTTAGCAAAACGTAAACAAATTACCAATGACAAAACGAAATTCCCTGTTTCGTTTCTGTAAAACGCTTGTAAGATATTCCCTTGTTCGTGTTTAATTGGTACAGCAACTTCTTCATTTTCTTCTTCCTCTTCGTCATCATCATCTTCAACATTTTCGTCTTCTCCAGCTTCTCTTGCTTGAGCACGTCTTATTTCTCTTTCTTTATTTTTCTTTTTAATCTTCTCTTCTTTTTCTTTGGCTTTTCTCAATTCCTCTTCGGCTTGCTAATAAAAATAAGATACGAATCAGGAGATTAAAGAAGCAGACAATAGTACAATGCAAATCCATTCGAGAGAGTTTCCAGCTGTAAGGTATTGTCTATTTAAGAGGCACTTTGTGGCTGATAGCCATTATCCCTATTAATTTTCTGTTTAAAGTCTGCATAATGTCTGTGATCAACGACTATCATTTAGTACATAGCAACATTTTTTTCACCAAAACTAACTTTGATTAGTTGATCTATTTCGAAGAGAATATATATAAACATACCAGTAGATCATCTTTGATACTTTTAAAATGATATTCATTTGCAAGTAAACCAGTTAAAGGTAATTGAAAGGATTTGGATGTATCATGAGCTCCAATTTCTGGATGATTGAATTCTTGAACAGTGCCATCCTTGGATCCAACCAAAAGTCTATTTCCCTACAAGGACAAGAATACAACTAGAATTTGTTTCACCTATGGAATAGCATATGGTGTTTGTTAAAAGATAATCAATTTGATCATGGATGGGAAGATAACATGTCTGTCTGCAATCCTTATTTTCGAAATGTCACATAATAAATAATCATAATAAACGTTTACTTTGATGTTGTTATTTAATTTTTATTTTATCGAACCTACATATTTTTGGGAGATATATGATTCACTTTTCCCGACAAAAAAATTGTAAATTCTTTTCAAAAAATAAAAAGCAAAAGGTGTGTTCAATCATTATTATTTGTTTTGAAATTCAGCACAGTTTTTTTATTAAAAGCTGATCTTACCATTGTGAGGGAAGACCATTGCAAAGAGGCCACTTCACCAGCTATTTCAACAAAACCAATTGGTTTCACAGCATCTTTAAGTGCAAAAAAGAAAACTGTACCATCAGCACCCTATAAACACAATTTAAGTAGAGAGATTCTTGATTAGCACGCTACAATCACTGCATTGCAAGTACACATTCAGATTAACTCCAAGAACTTGCATTGTTGCATTATTATTATTTAAGAAAAAACTTCAGAATACAATATTGTTCAAATAGATATTGTTCTGAAGAAATATTGCTCAAAACAACTTACTCCAGTTGCAAGCATTCTCCCTTGCACATCGATAGCCATGCATGTGACTTCCTTAATATGAGGTTTAAATACTTGTGTCAAGTGAAATGATATATCTGAGTGCTTCTTCCTGTTTCTACCAGCACGTTGGTTATTCTTAATTATTGACAAATGACGAACAACGCCATCAGCAAACCCAACGAATATCGATGAGCATGAAGGGTCAGCCTAAAAACAGTTATTAAGTAATTCATATAGTTTTGATAGAGAAATTTGAGCAGATTAGCATCAAATAAAATTATGTAACAGAAATGTATTTTACAATCATCTTACCAGTTTTGGCATCCATATGAGGGAGCAACCTTCAGAATTAAATTTCTTTAAACATAATGGTGCTTTGGACAAGAAGTCGAACAGTCTTACAGTACCTAAATATGTTCAGTAAAAATTAACCGTAACTCTTAACCATAAAATAATTCCTGAGTAGAATTTTAAGTTTCAATAAAGAATTAAATTTATGAGTTTAAAGTTTTTGAAGTTTTAAATAAAAATACTTTAACATTTGACCATTCTTAACCAAAAATACGGCAAAAACAATAAAACATAAGATCGATCCAAAGAAGTTTTTTTTAAATTTTGAAAATGTTTACCATCCAGTCCTGTAGTCGCTGCTATGTGAGTTATCGGTGATACATCCATTGCTTTAATTCTACCAGCATGATACGAGAACAACTTATCAGGAGCCTGACTCTAGTAGATGTTCAAAATATCAATCAATACCAGAAGATACTCTTTATAAAAAAACGCTGATTAAGTTCACAGCAACTGCTATTCCACTTACAGTGTGAGAAAAAGATAGATCTAATTTCCATATTGCACCTGAGGCATCCTGCATAAAATAAAGATACGAACAACACAATTAGTATAAATATTGACTTTAGTAAGGATGAATAGACTGAAGCATTATCCAAACAGAACAAATTCAATGGGTTGGATTCTTGGAAAATATACAAATATTTTCGTTACATTTGAGGGAAAGTTAAAAACTGAAAGCCATCAGCAAGAATTGTTCAAGCTCATCAGTTATGTTAGCCACTTGTTTTCCAATAATCAATAGTCAGACAGATAACATTATGTTAATCTGATATGTTAATCTATATAATTTTACCTTAATTGTAATGATCAATCAGAATGGGAGTGGTGTAATACTAATAAGATACTTGAGATATTTGTTCAGTAAATTAACCTAAAGAATGTTAAAATTTTCCAAATGAACATTGATATATACCTGAGCATACCACATTGTTGATTCTTCTTCATCAACAGATTTCACCATTGACATTAATTTAACATCAGAACCAACCTTGAATATCAAAATTGAAGAACATAACACAAATCGCACGTATCTGAGTGCGGTACTGTTTCAAACCTGTTACAATAATTTCTATTATACACAACTCAAACACAAAATTCCTTATGAACATACTTTTAACTCAGACATGGGTTCTAATTCAAACAGTTTAGTTTCATCCATTGCATCTGCCGTGTCAATACTTTCAAAATCCCAAACCTAGAACAACATATTTAGTAAGATGAACATAAAATGATTACACAAGTTGAGACACGAGGGTTCCTCAACTATACTGTACAGTTGTTTGTATGCACACAAGTTTTGTAATGACAATAAGCAGGTGTCTAACAGGACCTTTACATACTGCTCTGACAAAAGGCCAAAATATTTGCAAATCCTACCTTAACATATCCATCTAAACCGATTGTGATAAGTTCCCCTTCATCCAGGAAAAACTGCTCAATATTTCCTTGATGACAAGTTTTCTTGCCTTTTCGAGATATTTCAACTTTGATCAGTCCACCATCCCATAGCAAAAGGTTTCCCCATTCTGTGCCAGATAAAACCTTACCATCAGGTAACACTACAAATCCTAAAAGCAAAAAGTCTTTTTTGCAGCAAACTTGATATCAATCATTAAAAAGATCAAACCAGTAAAAGGGGCTCAGCTCCAAACTTACTCTGCTTAGAGAGAGAGTGTTTACTTAATTGTATCAAGAAATTTAGCTAACAGTTTCGGTATATTGTTGACTTCTCCTGCAAAAACTTGGTTTTAACACACTTTCTATGATGATTACCTAGTAATGTTTACTCCTTGTTACTCATGATTAATTGTTAATTGTACTCGAATACATGTGATTACTAGTAATAATGGCAGTAAAGAATTGTGGAATACACTTACCTGAGATGTCACTCAATTCTGTTGTTCCAAACCGCCCCAAATCCCCTTGCAACTTTAAACCAGTGAATGTGTTTGCCATTGTCCAAAACCTGTGATAATAAGAATAAAGAATAAAGTCAAAATGCCGGATGGAACTTGTTAAATACAAAGTTTTAATGCTATTTTAAGATACCAGTTGGGTGCATTAATAAAATATTTACTTGATATGTCCAGTTCCACTAGAACACAAGTGTCCTTCATTTTCAGGTGAAAAAGCTACTTTGTAGATATCCTGTGAAAAAGCCTTTGAACGCAACATAATTTGCTCCTAAAATTGGTTTTAAAAGAAACAGATTATAGTTGTTTCATTAATGGACATAAATGTATCAGGTACAATAAACGAATCGTTATTTTAAAACAAAACATTTCAGGTATAATGAGAACAACAATATTCAGGAATAATTCTGATTCTTATAAAAAAAATTAACCATCTGCCAATCCCAAATTGTGATCATATAATCTGGTGAACTTCCAACAGATGCTAATTTTTCACCATTAGGCGAGAAATCCAACGTTGAGTAGGCTTGCTCAGTTCCTTCTCGAAGTGTCCGGAAAGTGTCTAACGACGGATACTCATAAATAATGATGTCAGGGTGATGACCCTGCTCCGACACTGCAAAATATTCGCGACTAGGATGGACCTGAAATGGAATGAGATAAAATGCTGATAAGAATGCTTTTTCAAATTACATAGTTTTGAGTGTGAAAATCATAATTGATATTCAGAGCGATATTGATAGCAGTGCTTACGGAAATAAATTCATGTCATTCAATGGAAGGTTAAGTTAATCAGTTGATTGAGATTTATCATTCTGTGTTTTGAAGTATCTTAATAGTATCATTGACAGCACTCTGAGAGCACTGTGTCACCCATGTTCAACTGGTGGAGACCAAGAAAAGAAACTGTTTTGTATATCATATAGTCAGCAAATTATTGAAGGAAATTTTTTAGTGACTGCTCAATCTAAAAATGATCTTACTGCATCAAAAGCCCAAAACTAGATCACCACAGATTGATTCCCAAACTTATGGCTGCTATCACGATTCCATTGAGGATCAACCTTACTCCATCACATGGGGACTAGTTGTATCTTACACGTTACAAATAAACATCTGAGGGGTTATACGAATGTTATACGTCTTAAAACATCTGTTTTAGCCAATATTTTACAAAATATGAATATTTCGTATGAAATATTTAAAAGTGCATGATATACTTTTAAAAAATTTTGAAGAAAAATATTGTGTATCCTCCCCTTAAAGAACAAAGAAAATAAACAACTGACTGTTATTGCACCAATCCCTCCTCCACTGGTACTACTTTTGTTGATCTGCT
This sequence comes from Turritopsis rubra, assembly GCA_039566895.2. Classification (NCBI taxonomy): domain Eukaryota; kingdom Metazoa; phylum Cnidaria; class Hydrozoa; order Anthoathecata; family Oceaniidae; genus Turritopsis; species Turritopsis rubra. Next base: position 3,761,283 of record CM077628.1, read on the forward strand.
CTTTTGTTTTCAGGTTAAGAATTTGAAATGTGTTTCCAGCAGAAAATATCACATGCTCACTTGATAGGATATGTAGATTCGAACGTTTTTGGCATTCATAGCCAAACGAGTGACTGGTTAAAAAAATTGTTAAGAAAAACTGATATTTACACAAAGACATACAAAGTATGTCTGAATTATTTAAAAGAAGAAGAATAACAAGAAGATTTCTGTTTATTGAATTACCCTATTACCCCGCATAAAGGCACAGCGCCTCTAATAAGGGAATTTAAAAAATCACAATTTTTTTCCTATTAAAAATTGATGAAAAGAAGTGCATGTGCCTTTTTTTCGTCAACCAAACTAGAAGAAATTCATCAAGACAGATACGCTGTGAAAGTTGTTAAAAATGACCAAGTAGTTGGTCATATACCAAAAGAACTTGCTAAGTATAGCACAACTGCTATGTTAACTGGAGCAACTATATCATGCAAAGTTACTGGAAAGAGAGAAAACAAAAGTGGGAATGCCTTGAAAGTATTGTGTCTCTTACACAATGAAAGATCCCAATTACATGGTGAGGAAAGTAAAGATTCTTATGTTACATTATATTAGAAGAACAAAATAAAGTAGATGAAATTTGTTACAATCTGTTGTCTTTGATTCCTGTTACCTAGGGTTGTTAATTGGGTCACTTCCATGAGGTAAAGGCACATGCACCATGTTTGGATTAAGGCATAGTTTAACTGGGGGTGCTCATATGTGACATAATAGGGCACATTACTAAAACTTACCACAAGAAAGACTGCTGCTCGATCTTATATTCCGTTAAAGCATTATGGATTAAAACCACAATGTCGATGTTAGATACAAATCTTACACATATTTTATAATAAATGAAAAGATACTAGAGAGATAGCAAGTCCATTGGTAATGCTTCTATACTATCAAGATCAACATAATGGCTGTCTTCATCTTGTGAATCATCTTCAACAAAGTCATCATCATCATCATCATCATCATCATCGTCCTTGTCATCCTTGTTGTTATCTTGATCAATCTGTTTTTTTGTATCAGATTGGTTGCTTTTGTCTGACTCATCTGTTTGATTCTTGTTAGTATCAACAGCTTAAGACAAAAGGAAAAGTTAAAAGAATCATCACTAGCATTCTCACCTTCACTTCCATCCCTATACCACTACTGTAAGCTGCTCATTCACTAGATTCCTTTCTAATACATCTTATAATAAAATTTCATATAAAACGGAAACTTTTTTTTCCAAAATTAAATGGGATACAAATATTTACTTGCTTTAAGTTTTATAACTATACTTGTTTTTGCATTCAAAAATTGATAATACTAGTCAACAAACCATCTAAGTGTATACACATGACTTTTCAGGACTCTTTGGTTTGTCTCCTTTTAAGGTAAATAACAAGGTGTCCAAAACATTTTTGAATATGAAGCTGTTGGGCTTTAACAAAACAGGAAAGGCATAAAAATAGAAGACATTACCAGAACTTGCTACAGTGTTTTCATCAGCCTTGGCTTTCTCTTCATCATCTTCTTTAAGATGTGGTGCTCCATCAAAAGTATTGTCACTCTTTTCTTCATTCTGAGTCTCCAAATTATTCTGTGAAGTTTCATTTTCATTTAAATCTAGATTATTGATTTTATCCTTTTCCTCAACACAAAAGCTTTCCTCACTTTTGAGACTCAGTTCTTGGATGTTCACATCATTGTTATGTTGTTCGGATCCAATGTTTTCTTGATCAGTAGTTCTGTCAAGTGAGGTATCTGGTTCAAGTAAAAATTCACTGCTGCTTTCATCAGTAAGAGTTTGTGAACCACTTCTAGAATGTGGCTTTTCTTCAGAACCAGCATGTACATGTCTTTTTGAGTCATGTTCAGAATCAAAAGCAAAATCTGAGTCACCACTGATGGAATTTCTTTTTGTCGAACTGCTGTCTAAAATGTTTAAACCATGATGTGCAGGAGATTTTTCCTCATCACCTTTTTTACATTCAGGTACATTTTTTTGTTCCTCAAGAATATGTTCGTTGCTGATATCAGAATGTGATTGACTTGATTTGCTTGTACCGATGTCGGAGTGTGATTGAGAAGGTTCACTCTAAAAAGTTAAATGCAACATTTTTATAATTAAATTGTTTTATGAAGTATATACGTTAGGGTAGAGATGAAATAGCATCTCAGGTGGCGATTTTGAATTAAAATTGAACGTAGCTGCTATTGACAACGAAAGTAAAAAGAAGACATTATTTATATTTTTTATGACAAAGTATAGCTTTTTCTATTTTTACAACGTATAGTAATGTTGAAGATAGAAAGAAGAAAATCAAGAAGGAATAAAAGATTAGAGGTTTGATTAATGCATTGGCTGGGTCAAGATAAAGGTTAGGTTAGGTTTATATCTTCTGTGATATACTCTAAAAGTTAATTTTGCGATGGGTAGTAGCATGTGAGTGTTACTCTATTGAGATGATATTTCAAAATTTTTAAATATTGTTATCTGAGATTTCAATATTGAAAAATATAAATCTGTTAACACAAGTCTGAAAGTATTTTTGGAAATAAGTGGAAATTATTGAGAATTGTTTAGGATTCAGAGGTTGAAAAAAGCAGGCTTTTATTTGATTTCAGCTAATAAGAGAGATTGTATGAAATTTTTTTTGTACAAGATCTATGAGGGACTTGGAGCAATGACATCATTATGAAGGTGTCAGTTAAATATACTGTCAACTATATATCTGCCACTATTGAATTTGTGTGCATTTTTTGATGGGATCAATGACATTTAAATACATCATTATTGAATTTACTATTGCCGCTTGGGGTCAATATTGCCTTCTAGTTATGGCAAAAACTGACATCAGTAAATTTTTACATTCAATATCTGTAATAGTTCGACGTAAACATGTTCTAACATTATTAACAAACTTCTATTCTATGTTCCATGATTTTGTATTTTGGGGACAAGAAGGAAGAAATCAATAGTTTTTACATAAAAACATTACATGATCAAATGGTTAGTATAGCGTGTAAAACATTTATAAACGGATGAAAGATTTTTGGATTACATTTTGGACAGTGTTTTTGTATCACATAGAGTTATTATGAAATGGTTAGTATAGTGTTTAAAACATTTTATGGGGACTAGTATATTTACTAGTATATTTTATAATATCATAGTCATAGAAAAAACATCTATAAAAAGTTTATAATAGAAAACTGCAATTAAAAAAATCTCAAAACTTTTCTTATGATTCATGTTTGGTATCGTTGTATAAATATTTGTTGCTATATCCAAAAATCAATATGACGGATGCGGGAATAACTTCCTCTTTTTAGAATTTTAGAAAATTCTACCTTATGCAATGAAAGTTTAGAATTTTTTTACAAAAATCTCCTTATATTTTGCATCTCTGTTGATTTCAAAAATAATGATGGAGAGCAATTAAGCAAATTGGTTAATACATCTTGTCTGAAAGTCGCGTTTTATGAGAAAGTAATCGTAAACACTCTCTGTTGTAGAGCTTGAGTTAAATTTTTAAGAGAGCTATGACCAAGAAGGAAATAGACTTCTAAGACTTAAGTTGCAAAATGGAAATGAAGCAAGAAAATTTTTTTAGGAAGTTAATTTGATCACAAAATAAGTCCTATGGAGAAGGTCTTGCACATCAATACAGTTTATTTATAAAAGAATCCATTTTCACTAATGAAAATCTTCATTAAACATGCTTGTTATGGTACCAGAGAAAGCGAATACCGTATTCAACACCCTTGGACTACTACTAGTACTAGTAGTACTACTCCTACTCCGGCCCAAATGGCGATTTAGCCTGAGACTCTGCGAAATTCCCTTTACAAAACTATATAAATTGTAATGAACAAATGCAGGCTAGGATTTTTCAAAAGCTTATCAAAACATTCTATAAGTATGTTTTTTTTGTATTTTGCCACTTATTCACGAAAATCTTATTCTCATGAAATACAAAAAGGAGATACAAAAAGGAGGAATGTAAGGTAAATTCAAGATGAGTCTGAAACCTCTTTAAACAAATCCAAACACCAAAAACAGGAATAAACTGAAGTTGATGATATTCAGGCGTCCTGTTATCGCCACATCTTGTTTACTACTCGATCGGAAGATTGGCCATGGGACTTCAAATCATGACTTTTAAATCCCCGTTTTGAAAGCAGATTTCCATATAGGGGGGTTTTCCCTTCCTCGGTGTGATTGTTATGTTCTCAACATGCTCAATAACCAGCTGATTATTAGAGCTCGTTTGCATCATGATGTAATACTTATGAGAATGTTATGAGCAGCTTTAAGGGTAATTAGTAGTAAAGAAAAGAAATATCACCTCTAGTGTTTCCTTTGGGACTATTACGGCACACGGTTTTAACGGTATCTACTTTGTTATTCCACTGCTCCGTGTTTTATCTCTAAATTGTTTTGAAAGTTGTTTTGTCGAGAAAAGAATATATGGTTGAACACGGATGTATCCTGCCGTTCCTTTTCTCCTCCGTTTATCTAATCTTCAAAGGAAAGAAATGTCTTAATAATTTTATTACTAATATTGTTTTGATATTGTATTTCACATCTTACATCCTTTTGAACGTAAATTAGGTTTCTTTTTTCATTTATTGGATTCTAAAGTTGCTTTGACGAGCATAGATGAAACTACCCCTTAAAACATACAATTTTATTTCGGCATTTCACCTTCATCAATCATAATCACGACATAATTAAAAATAAAGGGAGTTAGGAGTTTATTCCACGAAGATAATTTAGCTTACATAAATTTACATAAAATTTTTGGTACATTTTTAATATAATGTTGTGTGCTATAATACATACCTCCTTCTCCTCCTCCTCTGAAACAATTTTGTCTTTATATTCCCTTAAAGCTTTCGCTTTAACTTTATAGGTTGCTTTGGCAAGGTTAGGTTTTCCTTTATAGCCCTTCGTTTCGGGCTGTGGTTCAATCTTGTCCTCGTTATCATTATCATTGTTTGATGTATTATCATTCGATTTTGGTTTTTGCTCCTCCTGGTCAGCCATTTTGTCTCGTCTCGCTTATTACGAAAAGGCTAACGTGCCTTTGTATACTATAAACGAATAAAGAAGGTCCTTGTTTATATGTATCTAACGACAAAATTACGGTTGTCGCCTATTAGAAGAATACATGATCAAGTCCGAATCAATAATAGGGTGTTGCGTTGCGGTGAGCTAAAAGACAAGCGAAGAGTTTTAATAACATAGTAGCGCTTATCATTAGGTCAAGAAATATCGCCATATTACACTCGGCACTGTGCAGTAACTAATACTTATTACTCCATGGAAATTAAAATTAAAGAAGAACGAAGTGCGAGTACCATGTTATACCATATAGAGCTCGAAAACTGATCAACAAAATGTTAAAGACAAACGGTTACCCCGAGATATATCGCTGTTCAAAAATTTTACTGACGTCATGATGTGGGCGTCCAGTTCCAAAAGTCCCCCAAGATGACGTCAGTTATTGCCACTTAGTTATCGCCATGCTGTTATTTTACAGATGATTTTACGGGCATTGGGAAATTGAATAAACTTCGGTGAAATGCCATAGTACAACATGGCTCGAACATTGGCTACTATCCCAAAGATTCGAAAAGTTAATAGTCTAGAGGAAGAATATGTAGAAGGGGTAGAAAATTTGTAAAAATAACTGCAAAATGTAATCATCGTTTAGGAGCTATTGTTGGTTGTAATGAATACAAATAGGAATACATAACAAACAGCTGTACAAGAATGGATTAAGGAAATTGAAATACTATCAGTTGGCCGAAGCCTATACTCATTCAGCGTACACTGCCTGTGTCTTTGGGTTTCCCAAAGTAAATTTACGTACTCCTGATGCGAACCGTCTGATATTTCATATTACCTACAACCACTAGAAGATGTAATTCGAAATAAGTTTCTGAAAGGAATTTTTAATGGATATATATGCAATGACAAAGAAAGGAAACTGTTCAGACTACCAGTAAAATATGGTTGATTAGGTATTTATAACCCGTGTAAAGTATGGGAATCGGAATACAGTCAAATCACTAATTAACGGAGAAATACTTTAGCACTGGCAAAAGCGGACAGAGGAAAAGGTAGTCAAAATTTTCATTTTAAACAATTATTTTTCATTTTTTCAATACTTTGCTTTTCCTCGTTTCCTTTTTTCTCTCTAGGCTACTCCTTTCTGTTGCCCTGTGAATATAAAGATCACCGGAATCTCCAAACCGTAACCTGCACCTCACTCGCTTCCCAGTATCTTTACACGAGACAATTCTCTTAGTAGCCCAAGTTACAAAAATTCTGTTCTACACTACAAATAGCAAAAACATACTAGCCAAATAGCGGACATCTCTACTTAGCGAAAGTCTCTGCGGTAATTAGAAATTCGACTGTACACTAATTCGAGCAGTGACTCTGTCCATGGTCAAAATCCAAGAAGCTACGTATGTTGAACAAAGAAAACAGCGAATAATACAAAAACTGGGGAGATCAACAGAAAACGGATAATCGAATTCCTGTCAGTTTATATTTATTGGTTTCATTTTGTCTCCTACTACTACGGCCGTAGATACGGATTTCTCCTAGGATAAACAATCATTTGGGGATAGTTTATACAATCGTTATAACATTTCACTCGAGCGACTACCTTCATTTTATGCGTATGCGGTGCTACATTTAAGTTTTATGATGTTTGGTAGTGCCCTAAAGGAGGCTTCGTATCAACTCAGAATCTAACTGCAACTCATCGAAGCAACGAACCATCCAAAAAGAGAAGCTACAACAAGCGTTCAATAACATCGACCAAGGAAGTTTCACAGCGTTAGTTTTGTTGGTCCCGGGAATGTGTGACCGTCTTCAATAGACTGTCAAACATTGTCACTGAGAAAAGAAACGAACCAAACTGGATAAAAAACTGGATCGTTACGGGTGTTTCGCCAGCGAAGCTCAGTTTGCGCATGTGTTGTGTCTAAGAGTTTTCTGTTAACGATTTTAAAGATGTCAGCAACCACGCGTGTATAATGAGTCTGAGTTTGTCACTGTTTAGCAAAAGACTTGAATAGAAAACTTCAGTTTACAATCAGAATAAACAAATTGATGAGTGCAAACAGTCATCATAGTGTACTAGCTATAGGCCAAATCGTTGATGGTGCAACATGTTCGTTTTTATTTATATTGTTGCTATCATTTTTTATATACTGTGTGGCGGTCTCGATTTTCAGGCCCCGTAAAGCTCAATTTCCACTAACTGAAATATCTTACCCTGTATAGGTGGACTAGATGGGTGTCTTTTTCTTCCACCTTAACTTGGTCTCCCCCCTGTAGTTTTAGTTTGCAAGTGTGCCAATTGCCTGGTTATTTGTTTGTGAATTGAGAATTTTGGATGATGACCCTCTTGGTCTGTTTTAAAAGCTGTATTGAGGTCACAAATGTACTTAACGGTGGCTTATTTTACTCTGTAAGACAAAATGTTTCCACATATTCCACCAAGAACTGATTGTCGGGTGGGTACGTCAGCCATGTCGCAGTAAGAAAATTCCCTATGTTCTGTGCCTTGTAACTTTCTGTACAAAAATGTTTGCAATAAGAAATAAAGATGAAATACATTGTTAATTATCTGTTATTATATCTGTAATTGTTTTTTTGTTGGTAAAACTTCAGAAATGTTGTTCTCCACTAAAACAACATGTGCTCAAATGAAAAATTTAAGTTAACAAACAAACAATTTAAAAGTAAAAATACGCAAATAAAGTTCGCCTGCACACAATCAAATTTCTGAAAACTGAAAATTGGCTCGTGACGTAGTAGATTTGCAGTTCTTACTTTTCTCCTTGTTAACATTTTCCACGATTTAAAACTTTCCTTCTGTAAATAAGTGGCTTTTATTATTTATAAAGTGTTGCGAACGGTTGGTTTCTATATTGTTTCGTTACATGAAGGTATTTAAACAATGTATTTGGATTAGCAGATAATAACCATTCCAGCGAACAAACGCGAAATTCATTACGGAATTACGGACCTGGTTTTTCATATTCACTTTTTAAGATCTTCTAATGCTATTGCTGCACCAGAAGTGTCAGTAGCAACCATCACGGAAAAGTATGTTCAAATTCACGAAGAAGACTGACCACAATGCAGGTGCTTTAAACATATTGAACAACACTTATCCACCCCCGGTTTCTAAACATAAGAAAACCAGCAGTAAACTTTAACATAGATTACATCATGTCCACACGTTGCTCATAGATTTCATACCAGATTGGCTTCATTTCGGAACCTTTTACACCGGTCTTTATTGGTCTTTATCCGCCGCTGCACTCGATCCAGACGTTTTTATAGAATAGGAAAAGAAGACCTGGGTTGCATGTAGTGTTCCAGAATGTTCCTGTGATGATCATTTGTGAAACGCGTTTTCTCACCCACAGTTAACGGCTGCCTTTTTTGCCACCTCGAAATCTCCAAGCATTTGCCAGCGCAGTATCTTGAGGGAATTAGAAATATGATTTCCTTTACTGTTTTCGCTTGTGTTTTTATACATAATAAATGAACTTACTTAAAATCCAATACATCTTTTCCGTATTCATGTTTATATTGCGCATTCTGACTCAGTTGTCTATACGAACCTCGTTCCCGTGTTGAAAATTAACGAAAAATTGTCCCACTGCGATTTTCTGATGTGCACAATATGTAATTACATAATTACCGTGAAACAATGTAACGCATCAAAAGGTCAGTCAGGTTGCAACATGTAAACATGATGAATTCGGGAAGGTGTATTGATCTCGCGGTTTTAAGAAGATTCCAATAAAATATGGGAATTTCAGCACAAAGAAATTAATAAGGATGCGCAAACAGAATAAAAGATCACAAGGAAATTAATAAGCATTTTTTCGTTAATAAAAAAAGAATATTTAGCAGGGGGGTAAATTTAAAGATGAAATAGTATATATAAAAAGTAATATAAAAGATGTGTTCTCTAAAATATTTAACAAGTTAACATACATACTCGGTGTCTTCATATTGCATAAGTAGTATGTCACGATTAGCATCTTCAAGTTTAGAAATTATTTTCAAAATTGCGGCGTAGTAGTGTACTTGGTGAAAATAAAGCGCTATTTCTGCAAATATTTCACGTAAGTGTTTTATTTTTATTTATTTCGAAATTTTTGTTCTCATTTTACAATCTTTTACAAACAAATAATTGACTATATAATTCTAACAAAACAAAACATAAATAAAAACCATCAAAAAGCATAAAAAAAGATTTGAAAATTCGCGGGTAAAACATTCTTGTATGTCCACTATGACAGTATATTGGCACTGTGTTACTGCGACTCTATCACGATGGCTTAATTTTCTTGTTTCTTCATATCGTTAAGCACATTTGGGGCTCTCAGAACCCTACAAATTGGTAGTGCAAAAGTGAAAGCAAAAAACTGATTTGTTTTCATGCGAAAAACAACGCGTGCACAGTCTTAGTTTCCATTAGTAGAGCAAAGTTTTCGTGAAAATTTATTTGCGACCTTAATGATATTTTCGGAGAAAAATTTTGCCTTTGGATCAAATCAATTAGTTGCCCACGCAGCTGAAACGCAGCGTAATTTAAAAGACTTTATAAAGGCTCTCAAGCTTGATGTTTCTGTGTTTAGTCGCCAAGCTTATTAAAAAATCGATTAACAGAGCAGAACAATTCGTAGCACTTGTGTCGTCTAGGAGATTATGATTTACTCTATTCCATTTCCATATTGCATTAATTCTAAGTCTTCCTTCTGTTCTTTGAAACATAATTTTGTATTTTTTCATAATTCAAAGATAAAGCTTGGTTCGCACTATGAAGTAACTATGAGTTGACGTGGGTTACTTTTTGTTCAGTACCACTACACTTCATAAAGCTCTTGTTATAGTCAATTATTAGATGAATTAATTATTAGATGAACTTTTTTTATAATTGAAATTGATTTTTTTCTTTCTTTTATTGACGTCGATTGATTAATTTTTTAAATAATTTAGATAAGCTACAAGATAAACTAATCCACAAATTAATCTATTTTTAGTAAGTTTTTAATTTTATTTTCTAATAGTTGATCGTCTAACAAGGCTTTAAAACATTTAAAATGGTCTTTCTTGCTTCAAAAAACCCCGATAATATTAACAATTTCTTCCGGCGGTTTTAAAGATGTAAGCTCAAACACCTATGTAAAAACGACTAAAAAACAATTTCTAAAATAAGACAGGCTTGGCTGAAGGAGTAGAAACGTTGTCTTCTTGTCGATTAAAGCCAATTTTCATTCAAAAGTTTTGTCCGCGCGGACAATGTATTCTCAATTGTGATTGTTCAATAACGTGAGCGGATGAAAAATGTTGATAATTTTCAACTTTCATGAGCGTAAAATTTCCGCTCATGTCATAATCAACCAATAAGAATTCGGAATTCGCGTGCATAATTAAACCCCCGCGCGGACAGTTTTAATGGAAATTTGCCTTAAAGTTCACTTTCCATTCACCGATATCGTCCGAGCGAGCGACCGTTTGTGACCGATCGTGCATCAATCGAGCGTATATTTTAATTTCCATTCAATTTTAAACTCTCTAATGGCGCCACCACCCAACCACGAAAGTTTCAATAATTTAATAATCCTGAATAATGAACGGCGCGGTATGTGTAATCTCGAACGGTAAATTATTCACGTGGACCACACTAATATTATTTTTTATTTTAGTTGAATATGGAAAAGCTGTGAACATATTAAACGGATTTCTAAAAACATTTCTTTTTGTGGTAGTCAATTTTAATTTGAAGATATATATTGTTTATAATTTACACAAACTTAAGATGATAAGGATAACATTTTCTTTTTTTCTTTTCACCGATTTTTATTATGGCAACATGTTTTACAGAATTGAATATTATAGCTAATAATCAACATTAAGGTACATTTCCACATTAATTCTTAAAACTTATTGATAGTTGAAAGTTATTTTACTGATGAGAGGTACTTGAAATTGCTGGCATTGTAGAATATTACTTAATTTCTTTCGGAGAGAGAAAGGACCGTAAAAAAATTTGAGATAGCGAGATTCGAGATACGGAATGGAATTATAAGGAAAGTTACAAAATAAATATCTAGATAGTGAATGTTCGAGATAACGGGTATTCGAGATAGCGGGTGTCGACTGTACGATGTCTCTAAACAGAAATTTGGGAAAAGTTTCTTGAATTATTTTGCGCATGTTTTTCTTTATAATTTAATTCCTACGATCCACAATTGTCGTTGTTATTCTAACCTTTTCGACAGTAAGGGTGTTGAAGAAATCACACAGATGACAGATAAACAAAAGCACATCACAATTTATTGAACTGTCGAAAGAAATGTAATGAACATCACTCATCTTTCCAGTTCCGTATTAAGTTAACATCTGATACATCTCGATTTCATATAATTTAAAATGTTTTCAAAAATTGAGTAGGCTAACACCTGAACAAAACTTTTATTAGTAGTAAAAAAAATATAAATTACATTTATTAAAATGATTTTTTTAGATACATTGGAGGCGAAACAGTGTAAACGGTTGACTAAAAAGTAATGAAGGAGCTATAAATTGGAGAAATTAAAGATATAATTATTAAATTGGAAATTACATTATGACAGTCTCTCCGACCAACATATTGTTAATTGTGGGTTTCTCAGCGGTATTGATTATAGGAGTTTCAGGAAACGCGTTAGTATGTTATATCTTTCGTAAAGAAAAGAGAGGGAAAAAATCAGGGAATTTCGAAACTCTTATTATCTGCTTAGCTGTCGTTGATTTGATTGCTAGCTTTATCAACCCATTTGTGTTCATCTATTGGCATGCGACTGGTTACAATGTGTGGCATTTTGGAAAGTACCTTTGCAAGATATTACCCCCGGTTAACTCGATATCCATCGATATATCGTTGGGAATTATATTGGCCATCACTATTGACCGGTGGTCAGGTATCTGCAAACCACTTAAACGGAAAATATCGAAGCACAAGATCCAACTGACTGTTATATTGATAATCATAATATCTATCGCTTCCGAGCTGCCATACATATTCTCTTTAACGCTGATCCCAAAATCTTCGTTTCAAATCACTTGTCTTGATAATAGTTCAAGAAGCAATCATCTCCAAAATCGTACAACACCTGCAATAAGTTTATTCCACGAGAAAAAAAATCAAACATCAGATACAATCGTTCAAGACCAGAACTGCAATTTGCCCAATCATCCAACCAAATCTGAATTTGAAAAGGAGAACCCTAATAACATATTATCAATGTTTAATATCAGTGAATGCACCATCACTTGCAAAGAACTAGAGCCAGCATGCAATCCAAGTTTAGAAGACATACATGGACCTTACATTGACATCGTGTTGATAATGGTAAGAGATTTGTTGTTTCTGTTTATCTTTGCAATCACCACGGTATATATATATTCTTATGTTCAACGTCATCAATTGAAGAACAGAGGTGCGTGCTGTGTTGGCGGAAACAGGGCCCAGAAAGTGCTTTCTTTGCTCGTGTGGATGTCAATAACATTTATTGTATTGGTTTTCCCGAAAGACATCTTTTTCGTCACTTTTCAAATCTTACACTTAAAAGGTTATGCTCTTCAAATGGAGTTCATTCTCAAACTCAATGGCGTGTTAAAACTATTACAAGTATCAAACAGCGCGGCAAATGTTTTTATCTATTCTAAACTTCATACTCGATTTCGTTGTGGTTTACTAAAGTTATCGACACGGTATTGTGATCGATATGAGTCTAGAAATGGAACAGCAAGAATACGATGTAAGGAAGACGCTAAATTATTCCATGAAACGGATTTATAGAATATAAAGTACATTTGTAAATTTTCTAATTTCTATTTTCTTGAACACGTAAAAATTGATTTTTCTTTAGGACTGAGTTTCATTATTGTCTTGTTCCTCCCTCTCCTTCCTTTTTCATCCAATCCAACAATGAAATCAAACAACACTTATATATCTAAAAGCCACGATCATCCTCCTCCTCAAATTTGTGGGTTTTGAAATTTCTTAACATGTTAACGGAATTCGGCATTTTAAAACTGATGGTAAACAATAATCGCCTATTCTTAAATCGACAGAAGTTATTAAAATTTAGGCTCTTTCTTCGTTTGTTACTTTACACAGACATTACGGAGATAAAATAAAACATTTAATTATTTTATTATCTCCTTTAGTATGTGGTGTATAGTAATAAACTAGCATCCCGGGTAAAAGTTTTTTACCGCTTTCAATTTCGCAAATAATGTATCAAAATCCCTCACCCTCCCCGTGCGCCGTTCCCGTGTCAAAAGGTGACAAAAATAGATTCACATGGCGAACGGAAAGTGTATCCATCTTATAGAACCTATAGAACTGATCAAAATAATGTATACGATCGTCTGTGCACGACGTACCGTTTCTGGGATACCGCCATTCAAAGATTCTAATGTCGTCACACCCATCCCCAGATAAATTAAAACCCAAATTTTTTCGTTACCCCATCGCCAATATTGCGGACCCCCAAAAACGTCAGTTATCCCTACTGGTTCTCAAGATATTTTCCCCTAAACCTCGCGTTCGATTGGGGATACAATACAATGTACCCCGGTGCAAAAAAAACCTGACATTGCCTCAATTGCTACTGCTAATATACTAAAGGTCGATTTCCATTGCTGCGTTTTTGGCCACAGCTCTCCCAGCATTTGAACGCTAGCACCCAAAGTACTCAATTTCCATTAAAACTGCCATCGCGCGGGGAACTTAATTTTTTTTCTGTAAACAAATATGGCGGCCTTCAACAGAAGACGTCTTCTGCTGTTACTTCTGCTGAAGACAAAGTCGTAAAAAAAACGCCTCGTTTTTGGGTGAGTTTAGAGAACGAAAACTGAAAGGAGAATTTCCATTTGCTGATACAAGAGACAAAATTATTTGACTACGAAATATTTTTCAAGATGTATGGAAGGATCATGATAAGAAATATAAGAATACAACCTAAAACTTTTTGTGCATATATCTTCAAACATAACACACTAGGTTTCTATTGCAAGTTGGTATATAAGTAACAGATTTTTTACAGATTTACATATAAATATGTGCATATTAACTTGCGAACTATATATAGCTCACTCATTATCACCATATTCGTTTTTAAGGCAAAGCTTCTGCGTGTCAAGTTTAATGAGTCTGTTGTTTTTTTCGGTGGTAGTTTTTTCAACACTAGTGTCATGCTTTTTAGAAAAAGGATGTCTGTGTCCTCGTCAGTATTATTCGTATCGGCCTATATTACTGATACTCTCTCTGAGGAATTGTAATTGTATCCAGCTGCACCGCTTCTTGTTTGTAAGTCGATATTTTCTATGCAAAAATAAATAAGTAAGATGTTCTTCACTTTCCAGTACACATTTCTACTTAAACCATACTTTACATTTTTTCTTCCACTCATTTTAAAAACCATTTCGCTAAAACTTTACGGTGTAAACAAATAAAAAGCATCTTCTTCGTTTTCCAGCACTCGAATTTTGTTAAATCTAAAATAACGCGTTCGTTAACTGACTATCTCGGATGAGGTTTTCCAAAACAACCGACTATTAAAGGGTCGACGCACTGAAATTTGTTGTTTTTTTTCATTTCAGAAGTTTATAGAAATTAAAAGTGCACAAAGATACCTTTTGAGTCTGAGTCTATAGCTTTTTCCGTATTTTAAAAAAAATACCCAGTCGAGTATCAAATTTTGTAAAGTTAAAAACGAATAACATAGAGACACTTCGCTAAAAAACGACCATCAAGACATTTCTTATATTTCCTTTGTCCATAAACAATTGGAACTGAGTTGTTAGCCCGTAAGCATTCTCGCTATACACATCTACTGATGGGTGTTTTTTGACAAGCCATGATGTAACTACAAATGGGACTGGTGAAAAAGTTAGCATTCCCAATATTGTTTTGATCACATGACCAAAGATTTCACACCAACATTTTTTCATAAGTAAATAAGAAATTATACAATGTTAATAATCTCGTTAGGAAAACAAAAACTTTCAAATCTTTATTTACTACACACTGGTTGTTGAAACTATTATAATGGTGTGTGATTTAAAAAGACATTTTAAAAGACAACTTAGTGTGTCCGTTCAGAAAGCTAAAAATCTAAAAATTGAATATTAGCAGCACATAACCAACTGAAAACAACATACTTTATGTAGGATAGACTATTGGTCATTGTAAACAAACTATAAAGGCAAAAAAGTTGTGAACAGAAGTTAACTCTCGTTGTAAAAGAAGGGAGAAAAGGTATTGTGTTACAAATGTTGGCTAATCGAGGCGCTGCTGTTTGCACTCGCATTAGTTTCGAGCAAGTTTCGAATTAAATTCACGCCCAACGCCCAAATTCACGTTCAAGGTTCGAAGCAAAAGATTGAATGAAACATACAAATGCGCATGTTATTGAGCCAATGTTCTTATTATTTAACAACGTACCAGATCATCCTCACCTGTCGGACTTTGTATATATCTGAAGCAGAAACCATCATACACTCTTCTCTTTGAACCACTCATCAATAAATTTCTCAGTAAGTTCTATCTTGGCTTTAGCCATTTTTATGAAAGTTATTTTGTAAATAAAATGAAAATAAAACAAGAGACCTGCGGCCTGAAGGTAAGCACGCTGGTCACAGTTTGGGTGGCACCCAATACGGCTCCGCGGAAATATCATGTGTACAAAGAAACTACTTATGTAATTGATCATATTACCATTCTTTTATCGTTATCTAGCTTCGTCTTACCAATCCAATTTTCAATGTGCTACATACATCAAGTCCCAATCCTAGCAGCTCTCCATGGCTCTCCTATCAAGTTTTTAGCCCACCTTTTAGTTTGAAGTTTTTGCTTGTTTTCTAGTTTATTTCTATATTCAACGCTTATGCATTCACTAAAACCAAGTTGTATACAATCCCATTACTTTTGCCCTACCCACAATAAAGACAATTTGTTTTTAGACATTCACTTTCATTCAAGATGAACCTATGTAATTATTTATAGGAGGCATGAAATATTGGTGAAAAAAGAAAATAACAAAACTAATTTTTTTTTCAACTGACAGCATAATCATCATTTACTTCATGTCTATTTTCCGATTTTTTCAGCTTCCCCTTGAACGTTCCCACCATTTTGCTTGTGTCAAAATATATACTCCAGGTATTTCCAGGTTTTCCAGGTGGAGTGGACCACTCTGTTCTTTCTTTCAAAGTTAGGTAAGAAAAAAACAAGATTGTGTATTAGTATAATAAGACAGTGTAGCGTGTAAAAAGATATAATAGCTTTGGTCCATAAAGTGATTTTACACGCTATACTGCCATGATAAGTCTGTGTATATACAAAAATGTTTCTCCATGTTGGAAAAACATGATATTCAACACAAAATTGTTGTATAAATATTTTGGATCGATCATTCAAAGGATGCTATTATCCCTATTTTTCAGTGCTATTTGGCCTATTTAGAAATTTCAGAAGTTGTACAGTTAAACTAAAAGCAACGCAGAACATTTCTTTACTACCTGGCTACTAAAATTCCTATGTTCAGAGATTTAGAAAAGAGATCGTGGACAAGGCATACTCTTACCCAACCACCATTAATCTTCTGAAGTATAAAAAAATACCTTCAAATTTCCCTATTTAACTGAAGCTAACAAAAACAATCATACCTTCCGACGTTTCTACCTTTCAAACTGTTTTTTTATTCTGCTATGAATTGTGGAAATGTTCAGAACCCAAAACTCCACTTGTGCATCATGATACAAAAAGCCATGATATATGTATTATAACCATGATTTTCACTCTCTTCTTGCATGCTACTATACTATACCTATACTATACTATTAAATCTAAATCAAAATATCAATCAACACTATCAAAACATTATAATAATGATCTTGCTACCTTCGTTTCCCTTAAGACGAACCTTAATAACAACAATCCACACACTACAATGAAATACCAAATAAACGGCTAGCTACGCATTTCGGCATAGGAGTCAAAACTAACTGATACGAAAAAGGTACGTTCAAACACATTAAAACAATAAATGATAACACGAAAATATAACAGGTCTACATCGACTTCCATCCTTTTAATCAACGTCATCATTGATTCAAAACAAGGCGAGTAAGGAATGAAAGTGACATCATTTGTTAAAAGGTCTATTCACACGAAAAAAACTTCCTTTTTTCTGTACACGTACAATTTCCTTCGACAATTCAAGACAAAAAACAGTATTATGTAGTTCTTATGTTTTCACGACAAAAGTTATCTTATACATATAAAAATTCATCAAGTAAGTTATAAAATACAACAGTCGCTACAGTATCAAACAAATATCAGAATTCTACATTATATTGTAATCAATACATTTTTGTAAAATTCATCATACGATACTAAGAACAGTTGGTAAAATAAAAAACAACAACAAATCATCAGAAACAAACAAACAAACAAACAAATACAATGTTTTTGGTTTGAAGAGTGAAAAAGATGTTTTTTCACATCGCATACATACTTAACTTTTCGAATATATCGTGAACATAATCATCTAAAAACTCTTTTTCTCACAGAAATTCCATTATAAAAAGGGCATTTGTTAGTTCTGTGGCAAAGAGTTTCTTTTAGTTTGGGGATATTTTCCTCCAAAAAAACACATCTGATGGAATATATAGATTCCCAAAGAGCAGCAAATAAATTATAATTTTCCAATCTGGGTGATGAAGAATTAAAAAATTTGGTCCTAAACAAGACATAACCTTCAATAAAGACTTTCACGCTAATCTCTAGCACCCCAACAAATCCATAAAAAACAACATATATATATATATATATATATATCTAATATCAAAGAACGTTATAATTTAGTTTTGTTGTGGACAAGTCCTTAATTCAAACAAACGTCTTAAACAAGGTTCAACACAAAGATTTTCATGAAAAATTCCCAAGATTCACTGACACTTTGCTTCATTAAGCAAGTTTTTTTTTCCTGAGTGAAAGGAATCTATCACAAATTTTAGGCACAAAACGTGTTGTTGAATCTGTGGACCAAAGCCAGAGATTTTCCCTGTTTTTCCCTGAAATTGATAAAAATAGTTTAATTTCAAAGTTTACCAGTTTTTGTTTGAACCCTGTTAAAAACCAACAATATTGCAGCCTGAATCATATCTGGTCTGTATTATAGCTCTGAATGTGGGGATTCTTCTTGATCGAGATCTGTATTGAACTCGTCAAACCCATCCTTTTTTGCTTCAAATTTTAAATCTTCTTCTTCACCATTCAAGTCATTACCAGTTTCCTGTAATAATTCGTCTTGTGGTTGGTGATAGTGATGCTGTGGTGGTGTGTTTATATACTTATGGCCATTTGTGGGAAATTGCTGATTACCTGGTGCTGAGAACCGCAACTGTTCATTGATGATGTTAATCAATTCGTCGCCTTGTGGAATTCTACCTGTTTTGAGTTTGGACCATATAGGAGTCCCTAAAACAAACAAAAATTCATGTTTCAGTACATTCCCTGCCTAATTGATCAGTTCCTTTAAGGCGTTTTAAAAAAGATGAATATTTTTATCTAACATACCATTTAACTCAACTTCAAATGCACCGGTCTGCAGCAAGCCATTTTCAAAAGTATTGGACATAAAGAAAACAGCCATACAAGCAACAACCTATAAAAGAAATAAAATCTCATGTGAAACCTCAGGTGGAATAACATGGTGGAATAATATGGTGTACTACTCATTAGTTAAAAGAAGAAGACAACAACAGCAAAAAAGCTTCCAAAGCAAACACGTTAATATAGAAAGCCATTGCCATTAATTTTTATGCCATCAACTCAAGAAATGGATTTCTCATGTTTATCCCATGGCTAGTGTGTGGATAATAACAATAAAAACTCTCATCAGCCAGGGAAGTTTTAAAGTACATTTTGGAAGGAAACACTGAAATTAAAAATCAATTGATGATAATTTTTTATCAAATTAGCAAAATTCTTAAATACAATAATCTGGCTAACCTTATTTTCCTGTGACCATGTATATGCACTAGGTGGAACCACATTCAACTTTTGCCAGATTTGAATTTTTTCACCAAAGACTATTGTTAGCAGCAGCATCCATTTGGCAAGGTTGATAACAGAGGCAATCACTGAATTCAACTGTGTTGGTGGATAATTGGCGCCATGAATGGAGATTTGAGGATATCGCTGTTTAATGACATTAGCGTATTCCTCAAATACTCTCTTATACCCTCATCCAATACTAAACATGAAACAAACAGTGTTTCAGTTTGAGAAAAAAAAATTCTTGTAAATTCTAAGGTCTGATCTTGTATTATCTTTTCAACGATAGATGCAGAGTTGCTTTTTATTACTTCCTTATCAAGAGAGTGTTGTTTACAATAAAAGCTTATATAATGGTGAAGAGAACTAAGGAACATGTAATTGTCTGAACCTCAATTAAAATTGTAACAAGCCAAGAGTTTCTGGAATATATAAGCCAAAAGATCCAGTACAAACACTGGCTTATTTAGCTACTTAGTGGACTCTCTATATCTCGAACTTGTAAGGGACCAAGGAATTTATTTGAGATAGAAAGAGAGTTCGAACAGGAAAAACCTGACAGAAATATGAGGAATATTTCCTATTCACACAGGTGCACTAGTTGTCGTGTTCACATTGGTTTTGTAAGGTAAAACAATTCTGGTTTCGTTCCTTTCGTCAGCGTTACGTGGGTAATATGTCCGACACGATCTGTTTCTGTTAAGCTAAATTACACTGAAACTGGAAATGCAAGAACATTAGCGTTTTTTGTTTTGTTTTATTTTTTGTTGTTTCGTTTTGTATTGTTTTGTTTTGTTTACATTGAAAATTAAAGATTAAAATTTCAGTTCTTTTTAGATGTCTTTTAAAAGAAAATGTCACACATGTCTGCAGCAAGTTTAAATCGAAATCAAACTTGCTGCGCCATGTAAAAGTAAACTGCATGTAAGACAAAACCCGGCCGCTTTTTTTAAGATAACATGTAAAGTTCAAATTGCAAGTAACTGAAAATAATTAAAAAAACAATATTCTGATTTTCAGATTATTAAAATTTGAGTACTATCTGCATAATTTACATCACTTTACATCTAATTAAGAGACAAGGACCTTAAATCTGCTAGAACAATCTGCGTTTTTAATACAATCGGGAAAAGGGTTGAATAACAAAGAGCTACAAAAGTGGACTGAATTTGTTCCGTAGTTTACAGACTGTACAGACCTTTGGGGTTAACCCATTTACAGACTAGAACACCTCCAGAAGAAGGAGATGATTCAAGTGTGTTCTGCTAATACTAAACCCTGAGAGGCTTGCACCTTGCTTTAACACAAATCTGAATATCTGTTACTTGGAGACACAATTTGTGGAGACACAAGTTGCTACGAAACATCCAGATAGGGAAAACCCAATTTCTTAAATTTTTTGAAGAAAAACATTTTTTTCCTCCTATTTACCTAAAGAAGACCTGAATTTATTTTAGTATATATATAATTTTTTCCCAAATTCCTAAAAAATGCATTTCCCAACATTTGATGGCACCTAAAAAGAGACCTTGCAAATGTAATGAACCTTTCTTTCTGAAAAGAGCAAAAGAACTAATACAGAATTTTTCCTTACTTCAGTTTATCAAATAGTGTAAAGCAGTTTTTAAGTCGATTTTGTTTTTTGATGTGTCAAAATAAACATTTGATTATAAAGTTTCTCTCACGTATATAAATGTTTCGGGTCATGGCACATTTCTCAGACACAAAAACCTTTTACATATTGAATATTCAAAGCAATTCCAAGTTTTAAGCGAGGTTAAGACAAAGAAACACACGGAAGATTGTAATGGAGTTTTTTTGCTTCCCAGAAACCCAAAAATCATAAAATAATAGTGCCATTTGGAATTTACTATCCTTATACAAAGAAATAATTCAAAATACTAGTACTGCCTAACTGTAATTACATTTGCTCATAATTCTATTAAATTCTATTAAAAAAATTTAAATCAGTTTTTCTAAGTGTCTTGCTATTCCAACAATGCATTTCAAGAAACTACAAAAGCTCTGGACAGAGCAAGGCAAGCAGAAAGGTTGATCTAAAAATGTTTTTTCACTCAATATTGGCAATAATATACCTATAAAATAATAATAAATAAGATAATTGTGCACCTTGAGCAATTGGTCGCGATCATCGTGAAAAAATAAATAAAAATGCCGACTCCGAAAAATAAATGCTTGAAAATACATTTTCATAAATAACGGAACAAATAGATTCATAGATATTCATCTGCTGTTTTGAATACTACCAACATATGAGATTTTATTCACACAAACAGTTTTCCTGTATTTATCGTGTACGCGAGTAAATCACCAAAAGTTTACAATAAGGTAATTCCGTAACCACGTGCCTTTCTCCGCTATAGCAACAAAAATTGTTCTTGCTTGCATTGATTTCAGCTTGATTATTCATACAGTTAAATCTTTCTCATAGACATTCAATTAGCGTCAAATCCCGAGGTGATAATCACTCATAGGCTCGTCATCCAAGAAAACATGAAATTAGGTTCATAAAATTAGTCCCCTGTGCATGTTCATAATTAGTGCTATTCCCATCACGTGTCTGTTTTTTTTTTCAATAAAAAGTTGACTGTCGAGACTGCAATATTGTTTTATAAAAAAACTATGCTGATAAAAATATGGCTGCCTTCGATTGGTAAACAATAAAGGCATCTATTCTTATAAGCTTGTGGTTGTCGTTTATCTGCCGAATCAAAGGGGAAAAGGAGTTACATTGAGAGAAAAGAGATTAAAACTTTTTGTATTAACATCATATTCTATAAAATTTCGTATTAACATCACTTTTGATGAACGCAAAAAGCGGAAAGAGGAACAAGTTAGCGAAATAAGGAACATCACCCTGGTGATGTTTGCGATAGCAGTATTTATTACCAATCTTATTCTGTTTGTTTGTTTATTCCTGTTGATTTGAAATCTAAAATGACCAATTGTTCTGCTAAATCCAATGAGTTGTGTTTTCTCGTTCGCAACGAAGAATTTTGCAGCATTAAAATTAAAGTTAGCAGTAAGAAGGGGAGCAGGCACTCTACCTTTTATTTCTACAGAAAAAAGGTAAAGAGGAGGCGGAAAGAAGAGAGAAAATGAAATCAACACACAAAGAAGCAAAGCTGGGTTAAAGTTGATGTTGGGTTTAAAAAGTATGTTAGTGAAACTGGGGTTTTTGGTATTATATATAATATAGTGCTTAGGTAGTTTCGTCTAAGTTCGACATGCTTCTATATTCGACACACGTTAATATTGAAGCGATTAATCAACAAAAAAAATGAAAAACATTTTAAAAGGAAGCTTACAGTAAGTACTTTTCACCCAATAGTTTAAATTTGAAATATCGCTTAATAATTGGGGGTAAATTGAAGATGAGTTTGAAACCTCTTTAAAGAAATCCAAACACAAAAAACACGAATGAAATGAAGTTGTTGATATTCACATGTGCTATTATCACCACATCTTGTTTACTACTCGAACTGAAAGATTGGCCATGGTACTTCAAATCATGACTTTTAAATCCCCATTTTAAAAGCAGATTTCCATATAGGGGAGGTTTTCCCTTCCCCAGTGCGATATTTTGTTTTCAACGTACTTAATAACCAGCTGATTAGCAGAGTTTGTTTTCATTGTGATGTAATAGTTATGAAAATGTTATGAGTATCTTCAAGGGTAATTAGCGGTAAAGAAAAGAAATATATCACTTTTAGTGTTTCCTTTGGGATTATTACGTCACGTGGTTTTTATGATATCTCATTTGTTATTCCAATGTTCCGTGTTTTATCTCTAAATTGTTTTGAAAATTGTTTTGTCGAATAAAGAATATATGGTTGAACACAGACGAATCCTCCCGTTCCTTTTCTCCTCCATTTTATCTATCTTCAAAGTAAAGAAATGTCTTTATCTTTTTATTACTAATGTTGTTTGGATATTGTATTTCATATCTTACATCCTTTTGGACGTAAATTAGGTTTCCTTTTTCATTTATTGTATTGTAAAGTTGTTGTGTCGAACTTAGATGAAACTACCTTATAATATCAAAAATTTAGATTTTCAATATATTTAATAATATATATATACACCTACCAAATCAAAAACTTTATCGTAGGAACAGCAGCGAATGATGCTTTTGGATTTTCAATGGTTTCACCAAGAACTTTCTGTACTTGATCTTTATTAAATAGAATATCTTTTACAGTAAATAACCCTGCAAAAACAACAGCGAAAGCGAACACCATTACTTGGTTCGCCATTTTAACTATGATACAAAATAATCACCAATTCTTCATATAAACTCTCATGTAAACAATGAATTTTGCCGCGCGTGCATTTTTTACTCAGTCGATATCCGCTCCGCTCTATCATCTTCGATTCACATGTTTACTTGAAATATTACATTTGAACAACGTCACCATATAAATTCAAAGTTGGGTTTTTTGAAATCAACCGGAGCGTGAAATCAACCGGAACAAAAAATAACATTTTTTGGAAGGGAAGACATTAAATTGAAGGAGTTTCGAATCTTATATTTTCGAACATTTCTAGCCTGTCATTCACCATTCCCAGTAACTTGCCTTATAATTCCATTCGGTATCTCGAACCCCGCTAGTTATCTCGAACTTTCACTACTATTTCAAACGATTTTTTCCGTCCTTTTCATCTAAGAAAATACAGTAAACTCCCGGATAACTCGAACCTCAAATGAGACCGATGAACATTATTCGAGTTACCGAATGTTCGAGTTATCGAGAGTCTTTTATAAGAAAGTATTAATACAAGGGGAATGCTATAACAGTTCGAGTAACTGAAAGTTCGAGTTATCCAGAGTTCGAATTGCCGCAGCGGTGAATCTAGGAGGGTTAGTCAAAGAAAGTACAGGAGGAGTACAGGGTCATTATTTTTCTTTAAAAACATAAGTGTTGATTAGGTTATTTGCACGTTTTTTCTTTTGTACGCTTAATGACCGTGCTCTTCCCTATAAATTTCGTGTTAAACGAAAGATGTCAACACCTTTTGTCTGTTAATTCAATTTTCAGAAAACTAGGACGAGGTCGAAAAAAAGGAAAGGACGACTTGGATTATTATGATTATATCATCTTTTAATTAATAGTCATTTTTACACGAGGTGAATAAATTAGCTGGATAAATCAGTTTTAGAATTTTTTTATCCACCTTACACTTACACCCGAATAACATCGGGCCTATTATTTTATTGGGCCTATTATTGTATTATTTTATCTCAAAAACGAGATGAAGATTGCCATCTGACTTTTTTTGACAGAAATGAATCATTGTTATGCAACACTGCAAAAACGTTCGCAAAATACAGCCGCCATTACAGCCTTTCGCTTCGCTCCTTCGATCCAAATTTCAGTTATAGCGTCCAATCCCCACGCGCCGTGTGACGTATGAGTGGACTAACGAATATAGAAAGACTGTACTCACCCAGTGGAGATCCACTTGTTTTCACCTTTTTTAAGGCTCATTGAACACATTTTTACTTTACCATGATCAGCCACAAGTATAAGAGAGGTAAAATAACAAACATTCACTTCCATTTCCACAAACAAAACAAAATATTTTATTCGAAATTCCCAAGAATCGACTTTTCGGTCATTTCCCAGAAGAAAAATCAAAACAAACATTCGTCTTTACAACCCAAATTGAAAGATTCGACCCAAATTAGCCATATAAACTCTTTTAAGTTCATCGATTTGTTCGAAGAGATGACGAAGATTACGATTCAGATATGTTGGAAAAGTGCTCACCCTGCTTGTCTATATTTATTCACACCAAATTGAACTCTCTGGTATTATAGACCAGCTTGGTGTTTATCACTTGAGACGCGTAAGGACTAGGGGCTACTCTATTGTTTTAGATGGCAGGATCCCTTTAATTAACCCAGTATAATTTGATCTACAAACAATCACCCTCTTATTCGGGTGAGAAAAAGTAGAAATCCCGCTTAAAAACAATTCAAGATGCTACTGTTCTCGTGCCTTTGTTTTCAGTACGACTTCCAAACATAACCACGTTGTGTGTAAAACATGAAAATCTGTTAATGATGTAATTAACTGAGTAAAAGAACATTTTTTTGTAAGAACATTTTTTTTGTAAGAACATTTTTTTTGTTTGTCAGTCTAGTATTCATAATATATAATTAGAGTTGAAAACATATATAAACTTTACATCATTCATTTACAAACGCCCGATGATGACAGTAGTAACTGTCGAAACGTCGCAAACAAAAACAACCGGTCTATGACATGATAAACTCTAATTATATATTACGAATACTAGACTGACAAACAATATAAATATATTCAATATGTTTAACATTTTTTTTGTAAGAACATTTTTTTTTTGTAAGAACATTCAACTCTGCTGAAGTCTTAACTTTTCAACTTTGAAGCCTTAAAATGTTCTTAATATGTTCTTATAGTTATGTATATTATTGAATATCTAAAATTTGAAATTCAACGAGTTTGCCATTTGCCATTTTAATGGAGTTGAGTTGATACTGTTGTCCTGTTGCAACATGATGATGATATTCTTTGTGTTTGACTATTATATATGGCGTTTTGTAAAACTTTTTTCTGCAAGAACAAACCTTCCTAAGCCTCGAATGTTCTTAACATTTAGACCTTCGAAGACCTTCGAAGCCTTATATGTTCTTATATCCTTTCTTCTTATTAAAAAAAACGTGTAGTATGAAGTAGATTTCCTTTCTAAACGAAATCCACAAGGAAAACGGATCCTTTGTTTCACTCACGTCGCTGTTTCACGGACTGTAGTTCACTAACGTTCAGAGATCAGAAAACACTCACCGACATTGTCACTTAAAATGTTTATTTGTTTTCCTAAAATAATTTTCAAGAATTTCGTCGAAAGTTTATTCCTATTGTATGCATCTTGCCACATTTGTTTATTGTCGTCTCATTTTGACACATTTTACGGAAACCGACATCCATTGTTATATCCAATTTCAGTTAACACGAATTATCTTTCATCAGCAGATCGGATACAGACAAATGGCTGGACGATTATTTTAAGCCTTTTAAGAATTGCCCTTGTCAGCAGAGGGAACTAAAATAGTCAAATTAAAATCTTCTATATTTATTAAGCTCAAATTTGTTATGTAACCGTCCTTACCAACATAAACTTTAAATACATTATTTATTGAATATTAGTATCAACGGTGCCATAAGTGGTAACAAAAGAATTCAAAAAGAGAATCTCCAAGGTAAGCAAGCAAATTAAAGGTTTACTACACACACACTTCTATATCCAAGTTAGATCACTTGATGAAAATTACTCTTTGTGGGCCAATTTCGGCCTGCCATGCCTGGCGTATTCGTCAAAAAGGTAAAAAAAGATACAAACTGCGTTGGGGGTTAGAGGTTGTGTTGGTACAAAAAGCAAGAAATTGTGGATGATTGATGACATTTTTTTAATCATATATTTAGCTTCCCTTATATCAAAACTTCCAAAACCACTTACTACCTACATCTTAAAGGGAGAACTATCCTCAAGTATCAAAAATTACGAAAATTGTATTTTTTTAAGCTTCCATTGATGTGACTTAACAGGTTCTATCAAATATGATGCATTCACATGATTAATTAATGAGCTCAAAACTATGGAATTTGTAATAAAAAGGCGTAATTGCCCTGGAAAGTTTCTGAGAGAGAGGCGTTATTTGAATGTCTCTAGGCGCTATTGAAAGGCGCTATTGAAGTAAATGAAGCATAAGAGGCCGCGACGCGTGGGATGAGCGAAGGAAATTTGCACAAAAATTCAATTTAAGTAGTTTATGACCATAAAATTTCGGATTTCCTGAAATTGGTCAATTTTGGACAGATTAGGCGTTCTACTGTGCGGCTGGATAATCGATACAAAATAAATCTCTTCGCTATTCCAGCGGAGGCATGTGGTAACAACATTTCTGCGAAATGGCAACTTAATTGCATCGAAGTTTCATAAGATATCTGTTCCAGGAATTCAGAAATCCAACTTTTGAAAAAAGTTAGTTTAAAAATTATCCCTGAATTTCCGAATGTTTTTCGGAGCTGGAAGCACGTCCACACCTTTTGAAACAAAAAATCTGATTCGGTGCAACAGATTGCACCTAAAGACGCCCCTATGGGCCAAGTGCGCCGGTCAACGCGTATAGAAAGCCTAATCATATTTATGCTTATTTGATTTTAGGACGCTTGTGGTGAAAGTTAGCGAGACACAAAAACCATGTGGAAAAATATCGCCAAACCTTATGGTTTCTTTCAAACATAAAATCTCACCTCTGACTTTTTTTTTTTTTTTTAGAGGGGTGATAGATAATGAACTGTTATAAAGGTCGTGAGAAAACTGAGTCAGCAGTTTTCTACAAGGAAATCTCCACGAGAGAGCCAAATCATTTGTTAACCTCGTTTGTTTGTCATTCTGATATAAGTCAGCTGCTCCTTCCCATTTCTTATTATTCAAATGAGGGATTCCCAATGCTGACATCAGCACACTGCAACCCTCAGTTCTATTTATAACAGTTCATTATCTTTAACCGAGGAGAGAAGGACTACTGTCTCTTTGATAAAGTGTAAGGGACAGGGAAATTTTTTTTTCTCTTCATTATGATTTTAAGCCTAGGCTTAAGAGCTTAATTTAGTGAATATGAGCCTCTGGTGCTTATAAAGGGTGTGGTAAATGGACATAAACTTAAAACTAAACTGGTAGTAGAATTGATTAGAGGTAATTTTGATATTTAATACGAGATTGGATGTACTTTACTAGACCAAAACACGGCGTTTAAACAGAATTTCGGGGAAGGTGTACTGAAAGCAAAAGTATAACTTTTTATTGATTTTCAGTCGAGTTACAATCGAGTTACAGTCCACCATTTACCCTTCCAAAAGGTATCACTCTCGATTATGAATTCTGAAAAAATAAAATCTGGTTTATATAGCTTGAAAAGCTGATATCATGATCAAAGATTTTTAAGTGATAACGTTATCGTGAAGTAAAGAACGTGTACAAATACAAATGAAAACTATTGGTTTAAGCAGGGATATGTAAGATATTTTCTAAGATATTTTCTAAGATATTTTCTAAGATATTTTACATACCCCAGGTTTAAGCAACAACTGCCTAGAACATTTGCATATATCACAGATGAAACAGTTTACATGCTAGTAGAAACTAAAACTCTCTTCTTTGGCAATTTGTGTTGACTGAGCGTGTCAAACATTCTCTTCCGGTCGTGATTAATGCCTACAAATCGGTTGGAGACCTCAATAAGATCAAGATTTCCAGTCATATGTTTATGTACGTGCATGAAGAATCATATGATGAAAATGCCTGCCATCGCGTATGGCTGATCGCAGATAAGGCTAATGTTTTACAGAGAGACCGTAGCACACAGGACAAATAAGAAATAGCTTTCGGAAAATAAATGTTACCTTAATTTCCTTTTGACCAATTTCAGTAAGAGTGCTTTTATTCTCTCTGACATTGCTTAAAAGCCACGTACATCAACAATTATTTGGATGAAATGAATGAAACGGTCTTCACAAGTGTCAAAATTCTATCATATTTTCTTCCCTCAATTGGTATACATGTTATAGTGTGAAATATATCATTTCTCTATTCTTTTTAATATGTACACATTTTCCATGCAAGAATTTGCGATTCAATAGATCTACTACTTGAAAAAACATTCAAATTTGTTATCAGCCGAGTACCCTATCGTCTGGACCAAGAGAAGTGGGAAAAGTTTTGTCTACAGGGAGTGTATCACATACCTAGAAAAAAGGGATCTGCGTCAAATGTTATTGTTGTTGTTTGGGGAGAGGATTGACGAAGGCAGGACGGGAAATTTTCGGTTTCTCTCTCCCCTACTTAAGAAAGCTAAAGAATTAGATAAACTCTCGACAGAGATAAGTAAATTATGTCAATAAATTAAAATTACTACGTGTGATATACAACAGTTTTCATCATGATAATAAAAAAATAATTATGAACATACATACAAACACACGCGCGCTGACATGGCCCGAACGATAAAAATAATGGATGGCTATCGATAAAAAATGATTTGTGCGGGGGAGGACTGGGAATATGTCGGCACACGGTATTTTTAAATGGAATGTTCCCAACATGCAACATCAGCTTGAAGTTTATTATAATCAAAACATTGCCATCAGAGTCAAACTTTTAAATAAAATGGTCAACTTGGTGAAGTGAATACAAGCCACAAGGAAAAGAATTTAGTGAAAAAACTAGTTGACTAATAAGTAAATCTTGGGGCGTTTACTCCTATCGCTGAAATTTAACAACACGTCTTTTAGGAAAGTATAGAAAGAACGCTGTTCCTAGAGAGAAGGGGGTGGTACGGAGGAGGAGCGGAACCGCCGGAGGGGAGAGGAGGACGAAGAAGAGATATGATATGTTATGGATATACTTTAGATTAAGGGTGCAAAAAATATTGATGAAAGAGTTTTTATGTGTAAAATTGATCAGTATAGAAACTTGAAGTCTTTTCACACTGGATTGTGTTTTTTATAAATATAATTAAATTGATATATTAGCTAGCTAAAGATTTTTTCAACGATTGTTAAAGTATAAAATCTTCCCTTATATATAGTTGGAGAATAGTTCACATTTACTTGCCAATAAAATGTAAATTTGAATTATTAATAATATCAGAATTTGTGATCTAGATTTGTTCTTTTAACTAAATATTTACAAAATAAAAATGAAAATCAAAAAAGAATAATGGTGTTATTTTCAAAACTTGTTTCATGTGTATTCTTCACACAATCATCAGTTGAATAACGTAAAATGAATGGTATCTTCTCTGACGTCAACCTTTTAGAGTTGTATCGTAAAAGCATATGTTTGTTCGCATTATGGCCATTTGGATACTAATACATGATTTCGGAGATAATGCATCCATTTTGGGTTCTATTGTGATTACGGTTCGCCGGTAGGGTAAGTTGCAATCAAGCTTCACCTGACAGTATAGGAAAAATTAATTAAAAAGTTTGACGAAGTGAAGAATATTCTCCTTAACAAACCAGAATAAAAAAAGGTACAAGAGCAAGAAGAAAATCAACAATCAAGACATTTTCGCAGGACATGTCTTACTTCTCCTATGTAAATATAGCAAAAAAAGTGCCGATTCAGTGAAATATGCCCTATTTAGGTTATCAAAAACACCAAAATACATAATGGCTCCATTTTCTCCCAAATCGTGTATTCAATTCTCTTGTCGTATTTGCATTGCATTATTTCGAGTTTTTCTCTGGTACATTTGTGTGGTTACATTTCAATGTTCCATTTCAATTCCATTTCAATGTTCGATTGGGGGCAGTTTTTAAGGATTTTCAAGGTCGCTCTCATTTGCTCTTGGTTTCCCAATATACTTTTATTGGCTTGTCCTGCAAAGAACGAGCCAGAAACTGTGTGAATTGTTCTTTCAAACCAGAAATACATACAGGTTTATGGAATGGGTCAATCGTTTCGAGAGTGAACTACCCTTTTATTTATATGTAGTATTTTTTTAAATTTTGTGTTTCATCTCACTGTCCTGTGATAGGGCTGTATTGTAAAAAGTCCTGCATTTCAAACGTTTTGGAAACATATATTTTCTTTAAAAATCAAGAAATGAAAGTGTGTTCATTACTTGTAATATAATTCCAGTCTTCTGTGTTTATGTAGAGTGTGCAGTAAAAGGATGAGTTTGTTTCTTGACTGCCAGTTCAGGCTGGCTTTTAATAAAACCAAATATTTTCTACTGTCTATTGAAATATATTCACTAAAATTATTTGAAATTAGAAACACACAGTTAAACGATTTCCTCTCAATCACTGATGAAATTTAGTCACTGTGAGTTAATGTTCTCTTATTTATATCTAATGATGTGATGATGTTCCTATCTGATCATTTATATAAGTGACTTGTTATATAACACTGGCTTGTAGCAAGGAGATATTTAGTTACAAATAGATTTGTAAACTAAATATCTTCTTAATAATAACCCAGTGTTAAATAAAAACAAGTCACTTTATATACAAGGTGTCAAATTTGAATTGCCTAGAAGAGTTTTACAGCATGTACTTAGTTTCAATTGGAAAACATTTATGAGTAAACATGAAACATTAAACAATACATGGATAAAATTGATGTCAAAGTAAATTGAAACAAAAAAAGATTAAGTGTTGTAAACTGTATATCTATAAATTATAATGAATAGAACCTTGTTGAGAAGCTTTTATAAATGTTTGTGGGATTAAGTTATATATCAGGTTTAAGAAGTTATTGCTATTAAAAATAGTGTGGTGTATATTGAAATGTTTCTCAACACTGACTACCTTAATGGTGATAAATCTTTGCATGGACTTATTTTTACAATTATGCTTTCAGCGGATTTTGCATGGATTAGAATAAGTCAATGGGGGATTTTCAAGAGAATTGCATGGATTTCTTGTTGTTGCTGTTCCAACAATATTCCCTCCTTTCTTGTTTTTACATGATTATATGATACAGTCTCTCCAAATACATATCGAACCTTTAATTAGTTTTATATGACATTGGAAATGAATCAACACATTTTGAAATCCATTACAGTTTTTGCAACTCATATCTGTAGTAGTATAAACATTTAATCGTTAGGAAAAAAAGTTATAGATTTATCTAAACAGGATGTCCACCAATTTTTACCAACAGCTACAAAAGTTTTTGTTCCTCTTTAGATTTTAATCATAAATGATAATCATGATATTAATGACTCCGTGTAAATGGCAATGAAATGAGGTGACGAAAGTAGCAAAGAATAATAGAACAATATGGGATCATTGGAAGACATTGATCTCTCAAATTTAAAGGTAAGCAAAAATTTACAAAACTCTAAAAAAGGAGTTATCGAAAAGCGTTTTCCTGCTTGTATTTGATGTTTTGAACTTCAAATTTGGTATAAAAACAAACAAAATCTAGTACAAGATTGTTGTGCATCGTATATACTTTTTTATTAAAAAAGATAAAGTTTAGTGGAGAAGTGCTAATTTTGTTCTATGAACATTTCAAGGTATAAATAATTTATGGCCATGTGGTCTACTTGTATAAACTTTTGCAAAGTGTTTTTTAGAAGTTCTTGAAGTGTTCTTTTTTAGCTTTCTTTCAAGGTTAGCCCTTCACAAAACATTCCTTTTTTATTTTGAAGGTAAATTTAATGAAGAATGAAAATAATTTTGTCTTCATTTTATAAATCAAACAGCAGGGGATTGATGAGAGAGAATCAGATTATATGCTTAGAGATTCTGTATAGCTCCTGAAAATCTCTCTTTTGGGGGGAGTTTTTTTAAAATTTTGTGTAAGGAAGAAATTGAGATAAAATTAAGATATATTATTTAGGTCTAGGTGACCTAAATCTTGTGATATTTTAAGTTATGACATCTCAAATAATCTCTAAAATAAAATAAAATCTGTGCATGGTCATGTCCCTCGAATATGTT
This sequence comes from Turritopsis rubra, assembly GCA_039566895.2. Lineage (NCBI taxonomy): Eukaryota > Metazoa > Cnidaria > Hydrozoa > Anthoathecata > Oceaniidae > Turritopsis > Turritopsis rubra. The sequence goes on from CM077628.1 coordinate 3,793,987, forward strand.
TACTATCAGGTAAATAGGGTAACTTTCCTCAGTTCTGTATTTGAATGATCTATAAAGCTTTCCTGTTTTAAGTACATGATAATTATGTACATATAGGAGCCAGCGGCATATTTTGATTTGATTGAAGTTGTTGGCAATGGCACATATGGTCAAGTGTACAAAGGACGGCATAGACGTACTGGCCAACTTGCTGCCATCAAAATAATGAGTGTTACTGAGGATGAAGAGGAAGAAATTAAGCTGGAAATAAATGTTTTACGAAAGCATTCCAATCATCTTAATATTGCACGGTATTATGGTGCATTCATAAAAAAAGATGCACAAGAAGATCAACTTTGGGTGAGTTTTACAAAAATTCAAATGTTTGCATTTAAAAGTACTTCTCAAATCCTCAAGTAGCTTTCTTAGTATTATTTTCTTCAATGTCTTAGTTGGTCATGGAATTTTGTGGTGCTGGCTCTGTGACTGATCTTGTGAAAGGTATAATATGATGTTTTGGGCCTATACTTTAATTTGAATTTGCTGGTAACAGGGGTTCGAAATAATGATCAGTGATAAACGAACCATTGATAAAAAGTACCAATGGGTTATTTTATTGTCATTTGTGAAACTTATAAATAAAGCATATAATTTGAATGAATTCTTAAATTTATCACTACAATTATTTGCTCCCCTTGCAACAAATATGCAGGCAAAAAATGACACCAAAGGTTTTTACTTCCTTTTGTGTTTTTTATGGTTCAGAAGAATTTTCCTTATTTCAACCCCTAGCTTTATTCATGCATCATTTAATCCAAATCCTGGTATCTAACATCCTTTAAAACTCAGGCGTATGATACGATAATGTACATTGTCACGGTTTCAAATGAATTTGTCTGTCTGACATAAATAATAATGTTATACTTTTTATTTAGCTACAAAGGCTAGGTCACTAAAAGAAGATTGGATTGGATATATTTGTCGTGAGGTCTTAAATGTAAGAAAAATAAGTTTTGTCAAACTGTTTAACTAGCTGTTGACTTTCTCCCAGAACTTTATATTCTTGGAAATAACCAACAAATTATTTTCAAGAATGAGAGATCCTTGCTATTGTTCTTTAATGAAAGCTGAGTAGGCCAACTTCTGTTTGATGTGTTGAGTGCTTGAGGTAACCTGTATAGAGTTTTGTGAGAAAGAAAATTCAAAAACTTTGTAGTTTACACTTTAACATTACTAATTTGCATGTTGTGACAATGTTTGTAGGGAGTCAACCATCTACATGCCAACAAAGTTATACATCGAGACATCAAGGGACAAAATATTCTACTAACAGAAAATGCTGAAGTCAAACTTGGTATGATTTTCCCTTTTTTTAAAAACATTGTTCATCCCACCATTGTTCCAACTCTGGTTTTAGGTTCCAAATTTGGCACTTATTGTGATAGATAAACATTAATGTCATACGCTAATGTTATAGTTGATTTTGGTGTGAGTGCTCAACTTGATCGAACAGTCGGACGAAGAAACACGTTTATTGGAACTCCATATTGGTTAGTAAATATTCAACTCATCAACCATTGGCTTCAAATTAGTTCATTTTAATAATGTCATTTTTGCTTGTGCGAAATAACTAATGTCCCTGCTTCTTTTAACCTGAACATGATTTACAAAGTTTATTATTGGATTCATGTTTGAACATTTACTCTGTAAATCATTTCATCATTTTGAATTTGACATTGCCTCCAAGATGAATATATTCAACATTGGATTTCTGCATAAGCAAATATCTATTACAACCGTCACTGCTTCTTCTATTTTTTTCCTGTCCAAACCTAGCATAAAACGCTGAATTGCTTTTTTATATTTAAGCTATTTTAATTAATTTAAACAACTTTATTTTTTAAAAAATGCAAAAGTGTGAACAGAGTATTCAATGATTTTCAGAGATAAAGACTGCAAATGAAAGGAAAGGAAAATGCAAAGGCAAATTATGAAAATGACAAGCCAATGATGCAGAAATTGTTCTGCCTGCAAGGGCATTTAATTGTATCTATTCACTGTTTGTTTTTCTGAATTCTTGTAGCTGGTATGAAAGTAATTTGTTTATTTTTTTTTATAGGATGGCTCCAGAAGTTATAGTCTGTGATGAGCAACCAGATGCTACATATGACAATAGGGTATGTTTAAATACATGCTGATAGCCCTGAATGGATAACATATAGAACTATCCCAAGACTATCAACTTTATTTTATGTGTTGTAACTTTTAGTGTGATATGTGGTCTATTGGTATCACTGCTATTGAGATGGCTGAATCTCAACCTCGTAAGTTAAAACACCGTTCCCTAATAATTCATGTTTTTATATCTCAAATTGTTCCTGTTTACCCGAGAATGTCTCATTTATGTTTTTTTGAGAATCAAGTAATGGAACCAGGGGGTAATACAGCTCAAGTTTCATAGTGGTATCTGCTATTGGGTGATGAAATTATCACACCCAAATTCAAAGAAAATTAAAGATAGAACTTTAAAGAATTTGAAATACAAGGACATGTAAATAAAAAATAGCTGTTTTAAGCCCTATTGAACATTGAATTAAACAAAATTTTCGCTGGCTTCAATCTGGAACCCAAGTGTCAAAACTACCACACCCAAAGTAAATTCCTGCATCACCCCCTTGGAACTTACTTAAATATTATTAATTTGAGTACCTCATTTTATTTTAATCATTGCAGTAATATCTAGTATATCAGTGATATTAGCATGATTATATAGATCATATAGTATCTTTTATGACTTTTTCATTATTTTTTTTCTCTTCCAGCTCTATGTGACATGCATCCAATGCGAGCACTGTTTCTTATACCTCGCAGTGAACCACCTAAACTCAAGTCTCGGAAGTCATGGTCAAAGAAATTTCGGGAATTCGTAAATGTTTGTTTAATTAAAGATTACTTACAAAGACCTACTGCAGAGCAACTTCTGCAGCATGATTTCATTCGAGGTTCGCGTTCGCAGGACCGAAAGATTCGTATAGAAATTAAGGACTTCATAGATCGCGCTAGGCGTAGAAAAGGTATTAATGAAAATGACGAGGATTACGGAGAAAGTGGTGAGTTTGATCTAGCGGCAGTGATAGAGGAGGAACAACGCGGTGATACACTTGTTGATGAAGCGCCAGGTGCAACTCTCCGTCGTAACTTAACCATGATGCAAGGTGGAGAACCATCACCAATAGGTTTGTTATTTCAAATCAAACTGATGCATTCATGTATTATCATATTAATGATGGGAGTTGCATTGTATTAAAAATTTGTGGTTTTCAGACAAAGAGTTTGGCAGAAATCTTTTTGAGGATTCTGGAGGACAAAGCACAATAAGACGCTCCTATGTAAGCATCACAATTTCTTTTTTGAAGGATTATAATCACATATTGATACAATTCTAATTTTCATATTGTTTGTCCCAATTTAAAGTCGATTTGTGTTTATATTTGGGAACTCCTGCATCTGAATGATTTCAAGGAAATTTTATTTCACCAATTGTTTAAGGGAGAAGAGACACCACCTCATCGTACACCTTCACCTGATGTAAATCCAGAAGAAAACCCTGTGCCCGATGTGGCTTCATTACACAGCGATCACACAGAAGATGAAAGCGAAGATGAATATGAGGACCGAACATTACAACATCCAAGAAAAAAGTAAACACCTGTTTATTTAACTAAGAAGAAATCCATAATTTTGTGGCATATTCTTTACCTACTAATCGTATCATTTCAATTCCTTCTTATAATTTCTTATTTCCTTTTCTCTTTCAGTCAACCCTATGAACATTTTGAAACCTTGAATCGCCTGGTTGATGATTTGGAAGGTACCATTCGGTTACTTTAAATTTGGCAGATTCTATTATTGATACATATTTAACCAGTTTCTATAAATACACTACTGTCTATCTTTCTTCTATATATTCTCCTTTTTCTTGCAGCACATAATAATATTGAGCAACCCACTATGAGAACATCTGCTGGTCTCCAAGACGCGGATTCGGAAACATCACAAACAAGCTTAGAGTTAATACATACACGCCAAAATTTGCCTGATGTATTACCACCACAAAGGCAATATCATCCACAACATGAGCGAGTAAGAAATTTGAAAATTCTTTTAGCACTAGCCACACCTCACTTTATAGCCTACCTTATCATAATCACCGCAAAAAATGTTTTTTAAAAATAAATTTGCCTGGACATGCTTTCATGTTATGTTTCATCTATTCATTTTCCTTACTCATTTCCTTGAGTTTGAAAAAGATTTAATCAACTCCTGTTTTAAGCACCCTGTCCCCCTATCCCCCCCACCAATTTTTTTCAAAACTAATAAGCATCAGTGTAATCATAGGAGTTATGATAATGTAGTTATTTGTGAAGACACATCGACACATCTACTGATTAATGAACGTTAACAAACTATCCTTGATAGCTTCAATATGAACTGCTTAATTTGGGACTCCCATTCATGATTTCCTTTGATATTTTTTTCATTAAGGTTCGCGACTCAATGGCGTCATCTATAGGCAATATATCAACAGCTTCATCTGGATCTGATGAAAAACGTAGTAATCGCCAGTTTAAAAAATATAATGTAACAAACGCAAGTCGTAGAACGGTTGCTTCCGAATGTAACGTCAACGTGACACCTGAACGTTCACTATCTGTGCAATCAGACAATGATGTGAGTGTTCGTTTGTTTATGTCTAATACATGATTTTGATTTTCTTATTTGGTTTACCCGGATTTGCATTTAAGTTAATTTGTTTGTTGTTACTTTATTTCTATTATCTATTATCTATTATTATTATTATTATTATTATTATTATTATTATTATTATTATTATTATTATTATTATTATTATTATTATTATTATTATTATTATTATTATTATTATTATTATTATTATTATTATTATTATTATTATTATTATTATTATTCAATAATATGCATAACAATAAGTCATTTTTATGATTTGTTTTTTAGCAACCAGAAATTCGAAAGTATCGTCACAAATTTCGATCAGAAATTCTTTGTGGGGCGTTATGGGGTAATCGCTGGATGTGTTCTTTTTCTTCTATGAAATAGGATGCTTTATTAATAAGATGAATTTAGTGCAAGGATTATAAAGTATGATAATATTCCAGCTAATATTGATGTTTTTTGTACTTCTTCAGGCGTGAATTTATTGGTTGGGACAGAAAGTGGTTTGTATCTGCTCGATCGAAGTGGGAATGGTAAAGGTAAGTTTGTTATTCTTTTTTTTGCATTGATTTTCATATCAAGAGATTAAAGGAGTGATTATAAAACAAAAAAGAGGTTTAATGTTATGAACAGTTTGTTTGTAATTATTTTTCCTTTTTGATTCCAGTATTCCCTTTAATAACTCGAAGAAGATTCCAACAAATTGATGTTTTGGAGACCTTGAATGTTTTAGTTACTGTTAGCGGTATGTAATTGAATAGGTTTTCAGTCTTTTTACCAATGTACAGCAGAACTCATTTATTAATTCAAAATCTTTAGCAGGCCAAGAAACTTATCTGAATTACACAAGTTTTTGAATTACAGGAGTTTTCATGTAAGAGTTCATGTAGTAGACAGACCAGAGATTTTGTTTGATTTACATGAAGTTTCGAATTACAGGAGTTCCAAATAAGGGCAGGGCAAACTATGCTACAATGCCGGCTGGTACATGCTACAAAGTCTGTCCCATTTATCCACTGTTTTTTAAGCTACCTGCTACAATTTTTCATTTGGTATGCTATATCCTCCATTATCAAACATTTTTGTAATTATTTGCTGTAGTGTGCTACAAGCTATGTTCAAATTGTTTTTGAATAGCGTTTAAATGTGTTATGATGTTCGAAATGCATTTAAATAACAAAACACACCAAACATGGCCAACTCTATGATGTCAGATGAATCATCTTGCAACGAAAACTGAGGCAATATTTGTGTAGAAGCCCTTTTCTTCTGTTCTTCGAATCTATTTTCATGTTTTACCTTGCTTTTTTCATTTGTTTCTGTGGTTTCTAGAACAATGATTCCAAATACGCATCTGTTGCAGCTTCACTTGCTATGATGTTGTTTTGTTTGAGGAAGAATTTAAATTTCCATGTATCATGCTACATAGGTGGCTAAACATAGACTGCAAAATCGGACATCAGTATCGGACTTTGTAGCAATGGTTTTCCTGGGCCTTTACATGCGTTCTATTGTAACGTGTTGTGAAGCTACACTTACTCTACCATCCAAAATTAGAGGAGAGCAACCTCAATGTTGGTGATAATGTTCATATCAGGAAGTTTCTCTTCTTCATCAGAATAACTTCTTCTTTGATTTGTTTTTAACCTGTCCTTCTTCTTTCCCATACAGGTAAATACGATAAATTGAGGATTTATTATCTGTCTTGGTTAAAAACTAAAATTGTTAAAGGGGAAGAAGCGGATAAACTGAAGAACCGAGATTACACAACTGTGGGTGATTTTGATGGATGTACACATTATAAATTAGGTAGGAACATCTTTACTGTCACTAAATTCAAGTAGCTACCACAAAATATTTTCTGTCATTATGAATTGCTTCGGAAAACATATTCCAGGACACCGTAATTGCAAAAATAGTTTTTGACTTAAACCTGGACATTCCACCAGTTCACCAGTTCTTGTAGCCTGTTAAAACAAAATATTGCTTTGACATTATTTTGATTTCTTGATTGTGGTATTTTATAATTTTTCCATTGACTTTTTTTATTTAGTCAACTTTCATCGAATCAAGTTCTTAGCTATTGCTGTTGATCATGCTATTGAGGTTTATGCATGGGCTCCAAAGCCCTATCACAAGTTCATGGCATTTAAGGTAAGATGCAACTAAACTTCGCTTGTGGTGTTCACTTCATCTTAACCGAACTACATTTTCAAACGTCAATATAAGGGTTTGTTTATGTGTAGACATTACTAGTGTGAGTATGTTTTGCTGACAAATTCACCTCACTGTAAATTAAAGTCTTAAAAATGTTTGAATGAACGAGGCATAACCTGACTCCAACCTCATTTACCCAGACAAAATGTATAAGGTTTTCACCATAAACGTTACTAGTGTGAGTATGTTTTGCTGACGATTTCGCCGCACTGTAAATTAAAGTTTTAATGTTTAAAAGAACGAGGCATAACTTCATTTACCCAGACAAAATTTATAAGGTTTTCGCCATAAACTTGGGAGAAATGGTCTGTTGAACTATATGGTGTGGTGTGTCTTTAAGATTATTCGGCAGTTGTTTACAAGTTATAAGTAAATATAAAAGAATGCTCATAACGTATCTTCGTCTGCTGTAAGTTGATAATTGTTTAGGCTTTCCAGTCTGGAAGTGGACTGAAATACAACACAATTGCACAACATTTCTTTTTTATTCTTTTCTAGTCCTTTCGAAATCTGGCCCAAAAACCTTTGATGGTAAATATGGCTATACAAACGGATAGTAGCAAGTTGCGTGTGATCTACGCCTCCGAATCAGGTAAACATCATAAGTTCCCATCTTATTTATATGTGCCCAAATATAAAATCTAATCTAATCTAGTGTTTTGTTGGATAGTGTGAAAGTTTATCTAAATCTCAGACGATCAAACCTTTCCGGTCTAATAAAAAGGGTTTTTAGCATCGAGATGTCACCCACACAAATTAAACACTGTTTATACACCGTGAACTTGTAATGGTCTTAACTTAAATTGTATATCGATCTTCTCTGATTTGTCTCGATTATGTTTACTAAAAAGTCTCGAAATGAATTGTTGTTTCGATGTTGTTGTAGCTGTTATGATGTTGGGTACCGTTACACGATACAGATTGGAGATAGAGATACAGCCTCATGCTTCGGACTAGATCATGTATAACTGAAATTTTTTTGTTGATGATTCTTCCGTCTTTTCTTTAGGGTTTTACGGCGTGGATCTAGATTCAGCATCAGTTTATGACATTTACTTGCCGCGTAACGGCCATCCGATTGATGCACATGCCATTGTACCTCTTCCAAGTAGTAACGGCCGTGTTATACTTCTCTGCTATGACGGTATGCTCTCGTCTGTTTTTTCAATGTTATTTTCAATTTTTTGTTTTGCTTGTCTGAGTTCACCAGGAAATCGATGGAATGGGAGGGAAGTTTCATACAACTTGTTCCTTCTTCCAAAAGATGTCTATAAGATAATCTAATAACATGTCTATAAGAATTGTTATTTTAGTCCTGAGCACCAGATCATGCTCATTGGTGCTTGTTTTTTGGTCATTTTGAGCCTATTTTCGTGCTTAAGAGGCGCTTATTTCATATATCAAGAAATCAAACTTCCAAACCACGTATTGCCTATCCCTTTACTTAAAAGAGAAGTACTACCTACCGGGGGGAAGCCGTATATTGTAAAACATTCTGTAGGATATTTTTGGACGATTTGAACAGTGTATAACAATGTTATTATTTTGTTATATCACACCGCTGTAACGTTTAAAATCAATCGAACTTGTTTTAACGGTTTGCCGTGGTCTTTTCATGTTTGATCGAACTTGTTTTAAAGGATTGCCGTGGTGTTCTCATGTTCAAAAGATTTCTACGTTTCCAACTGAAACTTTTGCTATTATGATCTCAATTTTCTTTACAGATGAAGGCGCATATTTTAGTACTTCAGGACGCCAAGTTAAAGATGCAACTATTCGTTGGGGTGAACCGCCTTATTCTGTTGGTATGTAATCCCATCCTTCTTACGTCTATCAAGTTACCTTAGTACAAGAAAATAATTAAGAACGCCAAAATTAAGCAGCACATTTAAGCTGCAATGCTCTTGAATCCCGAAAACATTTTGTACAAATTGAGCTGCACCTATTTGAAAGATTTTGAAAAACATGAAAAAGTAGAATTTCGAATGAAATTTTTCTATTATATATTGAAGGAATTACAGTGTAGTTAATCATAAAAGAATCTAAAACATATGATCTTCTTTTCTCTGTCTTCTTTTCTCTGTCTTCTTTTTCTTCCAGTGCTGCGGTAAAAATTAAGCCGCGTTTAATTTCGATTACTTCTTTGTTGAGCGGTTTAATTAATAATTTACTTGCTTAACTTCCAAACTTACTTAGTAAGTAGTATCCCGGGTAAAAACATTTTACCGGTTCATTTTTAGATGACGTCACACCCGTCCCCAATAAGTGACATGAGTTACACCCCCATCTTCACCCGTGTGAAAACTTACAGATCGGTTCTTTGATAGCATTTTCTTTACTAAAATTCCAATTTTCCTTTCATTGTTCAAAAACTGAAATTCGAAGCTCTTGTGTTTGCCATCATTTTCTTGTTGTGTTTTCTGGCATTACAATACAATCCCAATATATTTTAAGTGAATTTGTATTCACTGATAGTTGTGTTGTTGCTACTACTTGAGGCTCGTCTCCTTTTATAGCACATGTGGGTAGTGGTCAAATTATGGGCTGGGGTGAGAAAGCCATAGAGGTACGCAGTCTGGAGACTGGTTTACTGGATGGTGTGTTTACTCACAAGCGAGCACAACAGTTTCGATTCTTATGTGAAAGAAATGAAAAGGTAAATGTTATTAAAGAGAGATGTGAATCTACATTTAATCTGAAGATCATGAATTTTTCTCAACCTATGGACATACTTTTGTAATAAAACCCTGTGACACTATTTTTTGTCCCCTTCTCCAGGTATTCTTTGCGTCAACAGGCGTTTCTGGTGGACAAATTTATCATCTCACATTAAGCAGTACATTTAAAAATTTCAAATAAATACAACGGAAAAAAGTCTCAATAAAAAAAATCAGAAATACACAGTAATAAATATATATATTGATGATGATAATGATGATGATGATGAGAACAACGTCGAATAACAGAAAACCATTGGCTAATGCAGGACAAACATCACGTGACCGATATCACGTGATTTAATCTCGCCCACCTTCACTGAAATACTGTAAAGAAACGTAATATACTAATTGTCATGCTGATAAACCGAAAGATAAGAAATCTGGTTTAAAGGCGAACCTGTTGCGTATATATATATATATATATATACATGTCGCAACTCAAATCACTCTCCTCTGTTACATTATATTCTTTGTTCTTGTTTTTTGAAAGTATTTTACTTGTTATCGAGAGGCTTTATCTTTTTGCTTTCAAGCCATTTGCGAACTTCTTTAAAACGCTTCAGAACACACGGTAAGATCGAAATGCTAAAAATCATTTACTGTTTCATAAGATTTCCCGGGTTAGCGTTCTTAACATTGATTGATGATGTTTGAAGGGACAACCTTTCAAATTTACCTTATAGTTATCAGGCTCCAACCTAGTTTACATCATGTTGTTCTTGATAGTAAGTGACTGCAAAAGTGCGTGTGATCTCAATTTTGAAAAACACTTATTTTTGTTGGTTGCTTTCTCCGCCCTTTCCGCTACCAACTCCGCCCTCCTCGTCCGTCTAGTTTTTGTTTTATGTATATACCTCTTTAAGCTGTATATTAATTTTTGTTTTAACAATGGTTTTTTTTTTCATGCACTCATTATTTTGTTGATAAACTTCTCTCTATCTCCTTGTAAAGTATTTTCGAATCACTGCTCAGCATCTTTCTTCTTGAATATTTTTTCTTTGTTTCTGGTTTTTGTTTATTTTATTTTTTGTTTTTCTTTCTTGTTTCCAAATTCAGTTATTTTTATTGTTTTCTGAAATTCAGTTTGTTTAGAAAGGAAATATCCATTTGTAGAGAATTTTTTTCATTGTGTTTGAAGAAAATAAATTAGTTTGTACTTGGCTGCATTTTAACAAAACCAACCTCCTCAGAATGATGCATCTCCATGAGTGTGTTTGTCAAACAATAAAACTTTTGGGTTGAAAGTCTCTTATTTTCGTTTGAAAGAACGAGGATGTTCTCATTAAACCAGACAGAAATAGGTTACATAGGTTACTTATCAAGAGAGTGGACGCCAATAACAGAAAATGAAAAATAAGGCCCCTGAATACACCTGTTAATAACCTGTTGAACTGTTTAATAACGTGTAGAGGTGGTGAGTATGTGTGAACACGGTGTTGAAACACAAATCTGTGAAAGACATATGACAGTCAACTCTCGCTATCTGTCAACTCTCAAGAGACTGAGGTACAATTTTCAGGAGTTTGATATAGGTAACGAAACTTTTAAAGGCCAAAGATGTTTGCTCAAATTGACATACAGTCAACTATAATTTCACGTCATCACTCTACAGGTTTTTCTGGAAAAATAAATGCTCATAACATTTTTTCCCATTCATTAAGAAGATGTTTGGAAAGCTTTCATAAACACTGGCACGGTTCCTTAATAATAATAATGAGAAAACGATTCTCGAATCTGTGAAAAAACTAACAAAAACTTGGAGGAGGAAAAGGTCATTGTTGGCTTGCTGATTAAACGTGTTATAAACGATGTTATACAATCTTTTTTATTACTTTTGTCGTATCTTCCTAAATCAATATATGATTGCGAAAAACATTTTGAATCTCATTGCTTTGATATATCAGTGGACTTACGAAATCAACTACTGCTTGCTGGCCAGAAAAAACAGTCACGAAAGTTATTACCTAATTCGGTTCCAACTATATTTTCAATCGCCCCGAAACAAAAGGAAAGAACCAATGTAAAAGACAAAATTGAAAAAATCCCAGGTGAGTATTTTCATAAACTCATGTTTGTATCCCGTTCAGCATAACACGCCGAACTCAACGACGGAAGGTTGCAATGACTTGGTCAGGTTTTGTTTTTGAGATGTTACAAAATGAAATCAAACAAACCTTAAATAAAATAAAATAAAATGATAGGAAAAAGGCAGTATGAAGTATTGTACCGTAATTATTTGAATTAGCACCACCCTCGAATAAGCGCCGCTTATTACAAAAAATAGTAGAGAAATAATCTCACGTTTTTGGTGGAATTTTGGACGTTTTCTTATTGGACCACAAAATATGTAGTGTTGTAAAGTTATTTGTATTGGAAACTTCGTAAATGAATAAGCGCCGCATCTTAAAAATCAAATTTCGAAATAAGCGCCGCGTTGCTAATTCGAATAATGACGGTAGTTATGGTTAACCATTTTGCAGGCCTTCTTGAAGAAACCGTGACTGATATGTCATGTCATATCTTGACACTTCATTTCATTCCGATGCTCTTCAAAAGTAGCCGTCGACTGACTGCATACTAGCCTTCGGGGAAGTAACATCAATGCTATACGTATCTCTGGCGATCAATTTCTTAGTTGCAAGTCGGCGGAGCGGGGGGGGAGAACCAACCAACATGGATGGAAGCTCGAGTACTCAAAATTTCGGGCTGTGGATGACACCTTAAGGCCGTCAGGTACGCATGCTGGTGTATTTCGTTCAGACATATTAGTAGATTTTACTTTCAAGCGACATGCTTGCAGGTATAAATAATATAATATGCACAGGTAAGTTATTACACTTCTAATGATTAATAACGTTTATTTATACGCAGTTAAGTTTATTTATACGTAATTAAGTTATTTTTTACGTAATTAAGTTATTTTTTACGTATTTAAATTGTGTCAATAATAATTATTAACTTATTTATTTATTTAGTGACATCTTTAGGTTATAAAGCTTATGAATAGAAAAAAAAAATGGAAAATGTTACCAAATAACGCTAACCATTAAATAAAGAAAAAACACTTTTAACAAGAGAGATTTACAATATAAGCCTTTTAATAAAGTTCCTTCTGAACAAAAATTACCTATTTTTATCTGAAACAACAGCAAAAAAATATATTTACATTTGCAAAACTAACCCTGTCCATATAAAACTAAGTTAACATACAAAAAAAGGTAATTTTTGTAAAATATTCAGCCCATTGTTGGTCAGCGTCGTTAGGCATCTGACCTTTCATTTGCCCGTGTGGTTCTGTGTGTCTGTAATGTTGCAGTTCTCTGCGCCCGTTCGTAACACCCTTCTAAATATCGGTTCTAAATATCGATTCTTTCTTTGCCGTTTCCTCAACGCCTTCCCATAAATTCGATCTGTAATTGGTTTGCTCAAGAAAACGGGTTATACAAATGGCGTGAAAGTTCCGTTTTTTGGATAACGTTTTTAAACGTGGAGTGGAAGTGAAGTGAAGAAGACAGAATTTTACTTGAAGGTAATAAATGCTTTGATTTAATTTATTTGCAAGTATTCTGATAGTGTTTGAGTACAGTTTTTAACGCATTATATATTTTGTGTTATCTTTGTGATGATGATGGACTGTCCATAAATAAAAAAGTGAAAGGAGCACAGCTTCGCCACTAGAAGCAGGGTATATATTATTGTTTGCTTTGATGTGTTAATGTTTGTTTTATGTTCATTTCAACAAATTTATTTTATTTAAATTAGTACAGGGGAATTTCCATTTTTGAATTCATACTGTGCCTGAACCACCAGAAATTTTAGCATCATTTTAATTTGTGGATATTTTTGTTTTGAAACGTTTCATTTGCATTTTGACTGAAATATGATCATTTTGTGGAAAAGTATAAACCCACACAAGAAAGCCAATTGTTTGACATGTTTCACTTCAAAATGAATTTTTACAACTTTTCAAAATATCAAATTTCTCTGCTTATATACTCAAAGAAAAACCAGTTCTCAAAACAAAAAAAAACAAGAACAACTAGTTAATGCATATGATGTGCAGTGTGGTACCTGTGGGTCACAGGTATGAAAGCAAAAATAAACAATAGAGTGCCTGATCCAAAGGTAAAGGGGTTACATCTGGATCAAGGCCACTATGTAAACAGAAACCAAATAAATAAAAGTTAAAGTTCTCCATAATTTCAAGATTCTAAATGTGCAGTACACAGTCAGTTTGCAGTCAGTTTAAAGATTTCAGTGAAAAAAGAAGACTAAAATACCTTAAAATCATTAATTTTCGTGAACATTTATTTTGGCGAGTTCAAAACTACTGTATTTGTTTCCATTTTCCTAATAATTTTTGTGACATTAATTTTCGCGAATCAAGATTTTTCAAAAAATTTTCAAACTTTTTTTTCTCATATGAATTTTGCAGCATTTTAATTTTACGGATTAAAGATCTCCATCAAATTATGAAAATTTCATGCCATGAAAATTTCTTGCCTTAAAGTAGGTTAGTAAATATTTTTTCTAATTTTTCAATAATGTCGTAATCCCATAATGTATTCCTGTTCTCCTTCGGCATCATCGACTTACCGGATCCGGAAGTGTGGACCTTTGGACCCTCGAAATATCGAACCCTGATAAAATCGGATCCTGAAAACTCTCGAATAAGAAGCCAGAAAAACAGAAAAATACTAATAAGATCAATTTATGTCTTCTTAATAAAACACAAGATGTCATGTACGTATTTACTGCAAATGACCTCATAACTTAATACATATAACTTAATACATATAACTTAATACTTATTATATACTTATAACTTATTATTATAACTTCTTTTGTTCCGTTGAATCACTTTTCGTATGAACATTTGAATGTTCTCCATATGAGCCACTCTTTCAATGAACGCGTTGAGAAATTCCACTTAGAAATTCAATTTATCCTAATATTTGTAAAGGCGAGACTGCAAGACTAACAAAAATATCTAAGACAATATTGGCTCTGTTCTCATTTTAACTATTTTTCCTCATTCCTCTACCGTTTACTTGTTAAAAAAATAACACAAGAATTGACAAAATGTAGCATTTTTTAACAGGATTTTTTATCCATGATAGTAGCGTTGCAAATTATGTTAACACAAAGATCGTCCTCAGTGTGAGCACAGGGCCTATCCTATTTCCAAAAATGAACTAGGTCAAAGTTAGCGCTGACCTTCAAGCCTTAAGGCTCTTGTTAGATTTTATATCATGAGAGAAAAAGCATAGACAGAAAATTAAGAACATCGTGAAATACACAATTAATCTGAATACGAGATAAAAGATTTGTAGATAAATTCCATTATGATGTATACTGTTTTGGTCTCGATAATTAGTTGTCAAATATTTAATGTTTCAGTATTCCTATTATCAAGGGCAATTTCTTCTGCACGCTTTCCTGCTAGCATAAACTATCTATACACCATATACAAATATTTTGCCATTTTCTGGGAAATAAGTTAAAGTGAGATTCCATTGTAGTAATGAAAAAATCAGCTAAAAGGTAATCAACGTTCGGGTGGGAGAAGTCGCCACAATAACTGACTTCACTCAAAGAAAAATGCTCTTCTTTCGCATGAATGGAATTCATTCTGTGAAGCATCATAAAAAGGATACTCTACCCAGATGTTTCGAGCTGTTCTCTATCTCGAATAAATTCCTTGGCCCCTCACTAGTTCTAGATTGAGAGAGTACACTGTACATAAGGTTATTATGTAGATTTATTGTTTATTAGCGTTTTGTTGTAAGAGATAACATTGTTCAATTTCTGTCAATTTATTAATTCCAGAATCCATTTCTCTTTTCGCGCTGACCTTCGTAAGGTTTGTTATTTACCCTTGCATGTAATATGTTTCTGCACTCATCCGGTCCATTTCCTCCATTATCTCCAAATGACCTCCTCAGTCTCCTCATCTGAATAATATCTCTACTGGCTAGGGATTCTTAAGGAATAGCAGAAGAAAATGTACACGAGGTTCAGGGAAAAAATTCGACGCCAATCCCTCCTTCCCCTCATTTCATCGGGATCACTCCACCTACAACTTTTGATAACTGCTACTCAAAAATTCACAAACAAAATACATCAATTTAGGATTGACAGCACAAGTCTAGGTTATTTTTCCGAGATGTTGTTGTTGTTGTTGCTGTTATTCACTAGGTGTGAGGACTTGATTTAGATAGATGTAAAGGTGAAAATTATCTGGTCCCCATATATGGGATGTCCAAGATGGGATATTATTTAATTCGAATGAAATGAGGGGAGATTATCCAGTCTTTCCCAGAATATTTTGCCTGTTCTATACAGATGTAAACAAAAAGAAAACGGCACAAAATCATTTCGTTTGAATCTGTCATTTCTTTAAAGCCTTAATACATTATTCAAACATTGATCTAAAAATTAGTCAGAAATAAATATATATTATCTATCAACAAAAATAATCTTAACAGACTGTAAAACGATTGTAAAGTGTTTATAAAAAGAACTTTCAAACTGTTTATGTATGGCACTATTTGAAGTGAAATTTCAATTCTCTGAATTGACGGGAAAACAGATTAATGACCTTCCCTTCCTCACACTGACATATCCAGTTTGAATAAACTATGAAAAATATCTTATCACGCCATCTTCTTCTTTAAAAAGAGGACGAAAGTCAGTTTTTTTCGCCCAACTTTGCTTGTGCCTCGTGAAGTTATAGAAATACCAGAAAATGGAGCGCACTTACAATCCAGTTAATCTAAGCCGAGAAATGGCCGATAGGAAAGTTGTTTTTTCTGGAAAATATTCATATTAGCAGCTGTTACCACAATATAAATCCTGTACATAGGCATATGCGACAAATACTAAATATAACATGACAAATGAGATACCTAGTTTTTTCGTGAGTCGAAAACTATTATAAGCAAATACGATCAAGGAGAGAGCTAAAATAATTAGTAGTATAAAACCAAACTTGACGTGCGGGTTGATTGTCATCTCACCTTCATCTACAAGTTTCTAAAATGAGCACAACAAAATTATTATCGAAGTACTTTAATGTCAGAAGATTTCGCGGAAAGAAATTTTCGCGAATTTTTCGAATGGACATTCAATTCCCGCGTAAAAAATATTTTTCTTCGATTCGCGAAAATAAATTATCGCGAAAAAAAGACGATGTATATTATCCTCCTGATCAGAAACATTTTTGACATCTTTAATGAGGAGTAATTATAATTTGGTAATAAGGTTCAAATTAGTTAACGATATGTCGAACCTTTCGTCTTATACTGATCAATTCCAACAAATAAACAAATCAATGTGACATAATGTTGTGTCATTCGCGAAATGTTTTTTTTTATTTTTTTTTTTATTTTTGCTCTTTTGCGAAAATTTATTCTCGCAAAATCTCGTAAATTCTTTCGATTTGCGAAAATTTATTGCCGCGGAAATTTCTGACATTAAGAAAGGCTATCAAATTGAGCTGATCAAAGGGAAATTAAAATCGAATGTCTTGGCTGAGAGGAGAAAGCAAGAGGAATCTATGTATTTTATGTATTCTCCTTTTAACTTGGGCAGTATTTTCAAGGTTTGTAAAAACTAATGAAAAAGGGTGCAATGGTTAGAAGAAATAGGCACGGTCTTCTCTGGATCAGTCGTTAACAATCAAATGTTTGCTTTCTACTTTACAGAATGGAACCCTACACATAAAATACTGACCTACACATAAAATACTGACCTGCTGTTTTGCTGTCATTAACATTGCTGGCTTGTAACCTCGAACCAAAGAACTAATGAGAAATGGTAGTCCAAGGCCAAGGTTTATATCAAACACATTAGAACCTATAGCATTAGATACTGCCATGTCTCCAAAACCGTCTCTGGCCACTAAAACTGAACTCAAAGCATCCTGAAAGAGATGAAAAAGTTTTTGTGTGGAAGAAAAGTACAACACTTGTTCACTTGTTAACATTCCATGTCATAATTTTTTTTGGCCTGATCACTTTCACTCTTTCATAATGTCAATATAACTTTTGATAAGAGCTCAGGTAATCATTAACTCACTGGAATACTGGTTCCTATGGCAACAACCACTAGCCCCATTGTGAATTTATCAACGCCCAATATGCAGCCGGCTCTCCCCACCAACGTGACCATGGCGAAACTTAAGGCAGCAATCCATGTAATAGACATGATGAAGGAGAGCAGATAGTACTTCTTCGTTTCCGAAGTAGAACAGTTCGGTATCGTCCATGTGAACATAACAACGAAAGGAAACGAAATTACGAACAGTAACCAACTTAATGTGTATCGGAACCAGCTGAAACATCCTGAACCATGTTTAGATGGAATATCAGCTTGGATGGGTGGGAGACACGGGCATACAACTACAGTTCCATCAGCACCATCTTCTTCGATAGTTGCACTGTCCACATTCTTTACGTTTTCTGTAATGACTGGCAAAGTTGATACAGATACATTCCGTTCGGTAGATGACTAGATCACAGAGAGAGAAACATTCTGCTACAGATTTTTATTGGTGAGAAAGTTTCATTGTTCATTCACTTGGAAGTAGGTGAAATGATGTGCGGGACATGAAATAACAATTTCAAGAATCAAAAATCAAGCCATGCTGCTATCTGCAATTTTGGTGCATACGTTTGATAACGCATGGTCATTTCCTCACCCATTCCTCCAAACACACACTCATAAAAGAGGAAAGAGCGTTTTTCTATATTGCACTGAAACTATCAAATCGCAAACAAATGCACCTTTTTTCCACATATAAAAACAGAGATTATTTTGGGAAGTTTGCCCATTGACTTACACAAATCTTTGTCAACTCTTTCGTTAAGGTTCCTTTGTTTATATGCGCAAACTTTCGAGTTTTTTCAGAAGTTCCATCTTCGTCCGTTTCTACATTAGTTTCCTATAATTCCGAACAGACTTTATTACTTGGAAGACTGTTATCCATTAGGTTTGGACAAAAAATACCTTTTGCAATCTTATCCAAACCTACTGAGGAACAGTAATTAAATCGGATTCAGATTCAGATTCGGATAGCGATAAAGAAGTGCTTACGCTTTTGCTTCCTGGTTGGAGTACGGATGATTTGTTGTCATTTACCGATGGATTTACTTTTTTCTTTCTATGAAAATAAATGCGGTACAGAGTGTGTTGTCACATAATCTGCTATCAACTTGTTCACAATGCGAAGAAATATGTTAGTGAATTTTATATATATATTTATTAATGTTATTTATATCATATTTATTATTTATAAAAGAAATGGATGCTTTGTTGATGTTGATAGTTTTCCTTTCCTTTTTTGATACAAATAGATTTCGGTCAAGCGTTTATTGCGTTCGATTCTCACCAGCCACTGATTCGATTCTCCATAGTAAAACGTAGTGTTAACTAGATAGTATTAACTCTGGTATTAAATCGACTAAAGCGGCGTCTACACTATGCAATTAATCAAACCGATTTTAATTTCTATGACGAATTGATTTGCGAAAACAAAGAAAAACCGATCGAATTCTCTTTCTACTCGATTTGTAATCATTTGTAATCATTATCGGTTCAATTAATCAAATATTGTTAACATCGCTTTTAACACACCGTGCTACAGCTTCGTCGTTTTCTTTAAAGTTTAATACATGTTTTTTTCTAAACACACCCTTTATAAGCAGTAAGCACCAGAGGCTTATATTCACTGAAAAGAAAGAACCACCTAAGCACCACAATAGGTTCAAAATCATACTTTCTCTGCATCAAAGAGAAAGGTAGTCGTTCTCTCTGAAGTAAAAGTATAGGTTGTGCAGCGTTTTGGAAGTTTTGAGGATATAATACTCTAGTTATCTCAAATCAACAAAAAAATTATCACCAATGAGCCCGGCCAATTTTTACTGGTACTTATAAAATAAAGCGTGTAAATAAAGATCCTCATATAATGGCGGATGGTAATAGAAGGTACATCAGCGTTCATGAACAGAAAGGGCTTTGTCGTGTATCAAGTGCTTTAAGTGGAGCCAAAAAATAACTAGGGTAAAATTATCAGAAATGGTAACCATAACAACATAAAATATTACCCGCATCTTGACATTAGCTCCATTAATTCCGGATTAAACTTCATAAGAACAATGTAGAGGAAGTATAAGATTAACATAACACTACTTTCGTAAATTTCAAATTTTCCATCCCATGCAAACAAGATGAACGCACAAATAGAGGTTCCATAAAATGCCGAGTCTCTGGACAGCGGTCGCCAATCTAACTGCAGTACTTGTCCGGCAAAAGTTGCTGACAAAGCACATATGCCCAGTAAATTGAATACAGCACTCCTGCAACAACAAATTGAAAATAGACACCAAATATTGATAATTTCAGAAGAATTGCGAAAACATTGTTAAAAAAAAACGTGGAGGAGGTATCATTCAACATACCCAACAATAGTTCCCACGCCAACATCACTTTCCACCGTCACACCAGCAATTGACGTAAAAAGTTCTGGCGCTGACGAGCCAGCAGCCATGAAAGTAGCACCAGCTACATCTTCGGATAGATCAAGCTTTTCGCTAATTGCTTCCAGGGATGGGACAAAGAAATCATCACAAATGATAGCTAGAGCTAAGAAAGAGATGAAAGTGACGGTCACGTGACAATATCGGTGCACAAAAACTGAGATACTGAGCTGCTTCAACATCTAAACGCTTTTCTTTTGTTGTTATTGTTTTTGTTGTTATTGTTGGTATCTTCATAACCAGTCTACTCCATAATATTAGCCTTACTTAAAGAATAATCGAAGATCGAAGAGTATATCGAAAAGAATCTTACCAACAAATACTACTATAATAAGAAAAACGTACAACGCCACCCAAGCAGTGGCGCCCCTGGGAGCAGTCCAAGAAGATGGGTTTGAGTAATTTCTGCTATGTCCAATTTCGAAATCGCACTGTTCCCATTTAGCAGTGCTCAGTAAATGACGCGATGTTGCACGAGATGAATGACGGAGATAATTATCTGAATAAACAAGTCGATAAAACACAACATAACCTTTGATACATCAATAGTTTGGAGCAGTGCAGATATATCATTTTAAGGCTGTTTTCCACTAGACGAAAATCATAACCATGGAGTAGAGCGGAGTTGACGCATCGAGACAGAATTTACGCATGCGCTCCTAAATTATGATTTCCAAGGATTTTCGAGGGGATTTCCAGCAACCTCTGACTGACTATTGAAGTTGAAGATTTTCTAGACTTACTTTTGTTGATAATGCAGATTTTCAACATAAACAGAAGAAGGGGAAAAACAAAAACCTGCCATCTCTTCTTTCTTTAACATTCAATCAAGAGATAATGGCTATACTTTGGAAGCACTCCTATCACAAAATTCAAGAGTAAAGGAGGAAGTGCTATTTTCATGTTTAACTTTGTTTCTGTAATGGAAAAACCCTTCTACTACTATAAACGCAACAAAGTCCTTTATATAGTACGCTCTGTGATCGCTTTTTGTTCAATGAAGATTCCGGCTAGTGGAAAATGGCCCTTATATTTATATTACTACATTCACCAATTCCACCATTACAACAACATCCACACAACACTGAAATACTGAAATAACAGCTGGGGAATTTTTACTTGGTGATTTTTTATTATGAAACATTATAAACCTTGTTTAATATGTTTATAAACTTTAGCCTGCACATAATGATACACATTTCGATGAACAAGGAGAATATTGCAAGCAAACTTACCGTTCGAGGCTTGTTCGTTGCCGATGTGTCGGAATATTACCGTAATAGTAACAGCAAGAATGAAGAGACAACGAACTGATAGCGTGTTAGCTGGATTCCGACGCCATTTCAACATCTTTGAAAATAAGAACATAAATGATGTTTACACAAGTATAACACGATACAAGTCAGTCTGTGTGCTAAAGATTACTTCTAAAATATTCCTTTGAATCATTATAATTCACAGATAAAGTTAGGAATCACACAATGAAAGCAATACACCAATTTGTTTATGTTGGATGGCCTCACCATCTTAGCCAGCATTAATAATTAATTATTGAAATTTTTTCTGTTATTCGCAATAAAAAAGAGTTTCTGATAAAGTCTATTCTGCAATTTTTAATGTTACAGTATTTATTCAAAAAAACATGTTTTTTTTTTTAATTTTTCACATCAACATTGACTGCACCTTTTATGACCAATATTTTCTATTATATATACAAAAAAATCTTCCTTATATTTACAAATCTCGCACAAAAAGTGTCTACATTGAACGGCAATCGTTCATCTCTATAGAAACGTTTTCTACTTTGACAAACAAAGTTCTTTTACTTTAGACTTTCATAACATGAGAGCAAAACAGAAATTATTAAAAAGAAAATCTTTTCTCCAAATGGTTTCTATGTGGTTTAAATTGATTTGAGAATTGCTCGAAACAAAATGTCAATATACGTTTTCTTCAATTTAAGTATTACGTAAACTGTTTTCATTGGTTTGAAGTTGTGATTGCATGTAATGTGATGGTAAAAAATAAAGAATTCGAAGAAATAGTTCTCACTTTAATAATAATTTCTCTAAAATGATCGAAACTCGCGGTTCGATTGATCTCGAAAAAATTGATAACATTTCATGAGGTTCCAGCAGGGGAGGAGATTTCTACAATTTTTTGAATGGAAAGAAAGCCAAGAAAAGGTACACCTTTTTAATGATGATCACAGAAAGAAATGAATGAAGAATGAGGATTATTTCAATAGATTGTATAAAAAAATTCAAGCGTTCCACCTTATATTCACTTTTAGAATTAGCTAGGACAAGAATTATAATTTTACTCAAAGGTCCGTCAAGTTCTGAAAGTGTATAAACTCACCTTTTTGAACAAATTTTCTTTAATCTTTTTTGAATCGTAAATTAATTTTTAGCCTTTTAGATAGCGGGTAAAAAAACATTCACTAATACACAGAATGTGGTCTCAAGAAACAGTGGATTCTTTCCATTGTCTATTTCGCAAGCGGATTTCGACTTTTAGTACTCATTACCACAAAATTTCCATCACGTTGAGATTTTTTTTTATCGTTTGTTTTTTCCAAAACATTCAAGTTGAAGTCATTGTATTGTGTTTCGAACACAAAGATGACATGCTAATGCATATGAATAGAAAAAACACACCTTTTTAACTCTCTTCGAAAAATTTTAATAGTTTTTTACCATAAAAATGTCTTTATTATTTATATATTTTTATGAATTAATTCATTGAAGATATCAACTTTCAAAGATATAATATATAGGAAATGCAAATAGTGACTAATTAATGCTATTAAAAATAGCTATACCAAATTAGACGATAACAAAAGTTACAAAGTGTTGTTGCTGGTTTTGTATTCAACCATCAAGCCAAAGAAACAAACATAAATTATTTCCTGCTGAAGACATTTCATTATAACTGGCAAAGCTGATTATAACCTTGCACAACACCACCTGGATAAATGTTTGCGAATTTCCCATGCACCGCCATGAGCAAGTCTCTTCGATCAAAGATAAAAAAAAAGAATTAATAAAATATCAACATCACGCGTAAAGCGGGATTTCCACTTCACTTTTTTGATACGCGTATCAGCACAAAATACGGTATGGCGGGATGATGCAAAATACATATTAATATCCATTTTCTAAAAAGGTTTTCGTATTGTTTTACAGAATATTTATGCAAAACTGTAGACGTTGCAAAATTTTAGTATTTTGGTTGGTTACTTTTTTCAGTGCTACGCATATTGCAAAAAAAATTAAATCCAATTCATTTTTATTTTTTGGTACGCGAAGAGAATTATTGATACGCGTATTTCCAAATTACAATCAATGCGCATGCTCAGATACGGTACGTATTGATATGCGTATTATTTTTTTAAGTGGAAATTCCGCTCAAGACACGAGGGCGCACGCGACCATGCAAGGAAAGTGGTGTATGTGATTTAGCAGACTCCGTCCTGAAGGACCTATAGCATCTGCGACGACAACGAGGACGGGGGCGTGAGAGTAATCCTTGAATACTCGGAAAACAATGAATCACAAAGCAATGAAAGTTTAAAGCCTTGATCTGTTATAACTAAAAGTTTGATCAATGTAGTAAGAAAAAAAAGAAATGACTATCGAAAGGGACAAAAGCCATAAAAATTATTTGTATTCTTGGGTCTTTTGTTTTCAGTACAGCTTCAAAATATAACGATTCACGTTGTTTTAAACGTGAAAATGTGCTAATGATGAAATTAACCGACCAAATTTTCCCAATGGCATAGTATGAACTAGATTTTCTTTTTAAACAAAATCCACAAGGAAAACAAATCCTTTTTTTTTTTCACTCACGTCGCCGTCCTCGTTGGCGTCGTATTTGCTTAAGGTCCTGGCGTATGCCAGTCCGGAGAATATTTCCGCAAAAAGGTTGTTGGGGAAATTCCCCACTCTTTATCCGTTAAACTGTCGAACGTATGAGAAACCAATGATGGCAAGTTGACAAAACCTACAGTGTTTTCTGTAAAGCCTGTATTTTGATGAAGACACAGAAGAAGTAAACAGCATGCTAGTCTTTATTGTACAATTTAATAATTACATGTGCTACATATATTAACTGGAAATATTTACACAAAAAAATCCACCATGCAACAAATACTGCAGTAGATATTTATGGAACATTGAATGACCTTCATCGTGGTTCACTTATATTCTCCGTCATTGACTACATTTGACGAAAACAGTTCATCGAATTATTCCAAAGACCCAAACGATGTATTTGAAAATGTTAGATGTTTTTTTATTTCGTATTGGAGTACATTTTAAAGAACTTTTGTTTGAAAGAAAAAGTAGCGGAAATTACAGCTATCAATTGGAATTGAAGGTATAAAGAATTTGTGAAAATTTTCCGAAGGCAATACTCGTAGATCGAGGCAGATTTCAGACACCTAACGAAAACTGAAGTCCTGTATGTTAAGTTAAGTTATCCATATCATGAAAGTGTATATTTGTATACTTAAAAGGAAATCATAAAACTAGATGATCTTCTTGTTCTAGAGCAGCACTATGCTCCTCTATATCTTGACCATGTCGTAACAAATCTTTTTTGCATTTGAGCAATTGGGACAAATCCTAAAAGCAGGATAAAAAAATATGAGAGAAAACAGTGACCATATGCATTGGACTCGCGGTGAACAGTAAACAAAAATTTGTCATGTGTCATCTCGATTCGCAATACAAGAACTTGAAAATACAAAAACGTGGAAAGTAGTATTAATTAATGAAAAATGAATTTCAATAATCGCATCGATAAGTAATTCAGTGAAAGAAAAATCCCGAGGCTTACACTCCACATCTTCATTTGACGCATGCTCGGTCCATAACTTTCACGTGTGTATTTTTGTTGCTCACGTAATGCCTAAAAGATGAAAAGATAAAGAAAAAGTCGAAGAGGAAGATAAGGAGAAAGAACACCTTCACGCCAACTAGAGCTTGTAAGATTGTTCGTCAGTAACAAGAGAGGGTTACAAACAAAAAGACAATTTTCTGCAGGACTTGACAGATTAAAATCAAAAATCACTATAAAACTTCTACCTTTCCTCGGTTTTCCTGCTCATGTATTTTGTGTGTATACTGATCTCTAGAAATGATTTAAAAAAAATACAACCACAACATTATGGATACAAAAAGTATGATATTAGTTACACAAAGTCAGTGATTGAAGGGAAAGTAGCGTTTCACCTCCGCAGATGTTTCATTTATTTTTTTGACGAAGCAGCACACTAAGAAGCTTCTAAGTTATGTTGAATAAACTACGTTGGAGATTAAAAAGTAAAGCCTTTACCGCAGAGATTTCTTGTTACTATCAGATGAAACGTACGACTTCATTTCTTCTTCAATACGTTTCTTCTGCACTTCTAAAATCTGTGACGAAAAAAGTAAAAATAAGATAAGAAAACAATCAAGAGGAAGCATCAGTTTTTCCTAAAGTTCTTATTCCAGAAAGTTTGCTAGACAGCTCAGAATTATTCCCACCTCGATCATAGCTTGAATGTAATGGTTTCTACTTTCTTCTTGAGAGATCTCTTCCCTCATTCCTCTCACTTCCTACAAGAGAATTAGTTGAGATATATGGCGATCACATACACCAGTCACTGGAAAAGCAGGAAAACTACACGGCAAGCAAGAGATCGAGTGTTTGTTACAATTTTCTGGAATGCTACCTGGTCGAGTTTAAACATATTGCTTTCTAAACCGGCTGAAGTTGTTTCGTACACACCCTTCTTTTCTTCATACTCAACTGTAAGTTCCTAAAGAAGAAATAGAAAATGTTATCACATAAAATGTGTCATTCAACTCTCCCTTTTTGTTACTTGCACTTTTGAACGTGATACTAAACCTTCTTTAAGATTTTTTACTCGACACTTTTCATTCAGTTGTAAATCAAAAAGTAATTTCGTCTACTTAAACGTCGGAATGAAAACAGAAACCCCAATTAATTAGAAAGTAAGCACCTGGCATTGCTGCCTCAAAGGTCTCAATTCCTTGATGATTGGAGCAAGAGAGCTTTTCTTTTCAGCAATTGTGTTGGTAAGTTGAACGACCTAAAAATACACGAATGAATGAATAATAGAATGAATGGGAGAAGAGGTGTATATACACAAATCTGAATAAAGTAGCAACTTTTTTCAACCTGGTCAATTTCCAACTAAACGTCCCTGCTCTAGGTGAAGTTGCATCGAAGTAAATTAATTCATGAAAACCTTTAGTAAAAACCTCCCTACTCGAAGAGCAAGATCAATTATCATTGGATTTCAGTTAGTTACTTAGATAAGTTATCTGTGGAAGAAAAATCTTGTGCATTATAATTGAGTTCAAAATCACGATTAAAAATGGACACGTAATACAGTGGAATCCCTATAAAGCGCACATCCCATAAAGCGGACATCTCTATAAAACGGACACACTAGTATGCACCAATGGTGTCTGTTTATAGAGATTGCACTGTAGTTGGACTATACTTCAGCCAATAAAAAACTTGTAATGAGAGTTGGAAAACCATAATGCAACAGAAGAAAAACTAAGTAAATACCAGTTGAGACATTTCCTCCAATGTCTTTCCCTTTTGTTCATCTAATTCACTCTTCATAGTAGAAACTTTTTCTAATTCTTCTTGTGTAGTATGATACCCTGACACGCCATGCTTGCTTTCTAAATTTGACTGGAAAGACGAGATAAAAAGTTGTATGGACGTGGAAGTTGCAGATGTTACATTCAAAAATGGCGAATAAAGAATGGGTGTACTTCAATCATAATGAGAAAGAAGAAAAAAATAAGCCCTAAACATTTTCAGAACCTTGATCAGATAATCAAAATTCCGTGCAGGAAATCTTTATCAGTGAAAATTCAACGTTTTTATTCCCACCAAGTTTGAATATTTATTAAACGTAAATGAGGATAACCAGTAAGGTGTAGAGACTTACTAGGTATGCTTGTGTAACTTGCTCTTTTGATTTCAAGATCTCCTCTGTACGTGTCAAGACACCAACTTCAGCTTGTAACTCTGATAACTGCAATCATTTACGAAATAGTTGATTAGTATAAGTAACAAGGAAACAGGAATGGAGAGAGGTGCACATAGCGTTCGGTTCACTTGTAGGTAGTTATATAATACAATAGAATCCAATCAAGTGAGGAGAATGTGAAAAAAACATGGTTAAAAACAGATGGTTAAAAACAGATGGTTAAAAACAGGTGGTTAAAAACAGATGGTTAAAAACAGATGCAACCATGAAAAGATTAAGATACAGTTAAACTTTTATAGCGGACACCTGCTTATAGAGGACACTTTTTCCAGGAACGGATGCCTAACCACTAACAGATATGTATCTTTATAGCGGACACTTTTTTGGGTGCTGATAGTGCCCTCTACAGAGACTGTAAACAGATCTTACCTCCTGCCTTTTCTTCTTATATATTGTGCTTTTTCCACGCAATTTGTTGACGTAACGTTTGAACTACAAAAATTAGTTAAAATCGGAATTTTAAAAATGCAATTCAAGTTTTAGAAGAAAAATTCTATCGTAAGATTTGACTTGATCAAAAAGTCGGATTATGGTATCATACCTCATCTCCTTTCAATATTTGCACATCTTCAGTATCTTTCAGCTGTTCTTTACGATCTTTATATTCACTCTCAGCAGCATGATACTATAACGAAAGCATGAAAAAAGGAGTCCTTGGTGCAAAGTGTGAAATCATCCAGCACTGTTCAAAGTTATTAGGGGAATCATAGTTGAAGTTTGTACTGGGCAAGAGTGACAAATATCTAAAGCTATACCCAAACCACCCATTCATACTACACCCTAACCACCCGTTCATGAGAGACTGTTAGAACAGATGGAAAAATACCTCATCCATTGCCTCTTGTAAATCTTCAGCTGCAGTATTCTTTTTATTTGCAATAACAGCTGCCTAATAGGAGAAAAGGATTGAAAATAGTAGTTTTTGTACACATCCTTTTGGCATTCCAACCAATAAAGATGTAAGATACTAGATACTAGATGAAAGGTGCTAGATACGATACCAATACGATAACTTTATAAAACAGAATATTAACAAATAAAATGTTTTTACTTGTTGACGAAATACGGACAATTTATCATCCATGGGGTCATTTCGTACCATTCTCTTTTCGACCAACTGATTAATTTCGGCTAAAAGGTCTTGAATCTATACGTAAGAGACAAAGATTTTTTTTTTTTTAAACTTGTTTCTTCTTTAAGGCCTTTAAGGTTAGTCTCAAAACGTTGTCACTTGGCCTTGATTTTTAAAAATATCTCAGCAGCCTTGATGAACTTCACCAAATTAACCCTATTTTATTTGCATATTTTAGACTTTTGTTTCCTAAATCTCACAAATTTGATCAAAATTAGCCTTATGTTGAAGGATATTCATCCCACATAAGTGACCTGCCATGAAGCAAAAACAAACTTCTGTTATTTCTTTTTTGTGTATACGATGTCGTTGAGACTGTTCGTTATGACTGTTCCATATGAGATATCTGGACAGCTATGTTAATGTGTCTCACACATTAGTTAAATGCTAAAACTGCTAGAAATCCTATATATAAGAAAATACTTGGGAACTATAAAAATCATTGAACCATTAAAACAACGTATGATGACTTCCATAAAAACAAGAAGAGGATAGTGATGAAATTTATTATCCTGTGTAAATGTTCAAAAATATAACTTCATTAAATACTAACATTTGATTAATGATAAAATAAACAAAACAAACATAATCACCTTTTTATTGAGTGCATCAAGCTCAGTGTTTCCCATAGCTGGTTCATCTGCAACACGTTGTAATGTGGACATATATTGCTTTTTGTTTTCAAGTTCCTAAAGACGAGTTGAACAACAATTTTATCTAACATCGAATCCAACATTGTTGCATTGAATGTTGTGCTTGTTTTATTGCAACATTGGACAGTGTTGGACAAAATGCTAGATTCAATGTTGCATTCATTTTTCCAAGGCTTAACAATCCAGTTATAACTGTCAATGACAACTTTAAAAAAATAAGCCATGTACCATTTTTTGGAGATATCAAAAGCCAGGTGCTGTAATGAGTTTAGTAAGAAATGTTCTCGAATATCAAATATATCCATATGGGCAAAAAATAAAAACAATAACATTCTTGAATAGAGTTCTCTTACCTTTGGCAATTTTTCTTGAGTAAGAAAATAATTGACTTGATTTTCCTCTTCCAGTCTTTTTATAAGACCTATGATATGTAATTTACCAACATTAATGATGATTATAATAGCTGACTAAAAGCATGAAAATTGAACACAGTGAAAAGGCTTCATGATTTAATATTTAAGTTGCAACTCCTGAAAATTACTGCATAGATAGTGACCTACCATCAGCCGTAATACCAATGCTGGCTGCTCTGAGATCCTTTACTTGGTTTTGAATTCGTGTTATTTTTTGTTCAGCATGACTGATCTAAAAGAAACAATTTGTTTTGATGACTATTTGATAACAGATCTCCTTAAAACAATTTTTCCTATTATTTTTGCAATAACAAGGGGATAAAGAGAATTTTGCAATAGTCATCATTATCTCATGCAGCATTCAAAGTGAAATAAAAACCCATTGGTATCGGCAAGAAATGTAATGGAAATGAGTTCACTTTGCAATTGATTTAAATTAAAAAATATCTAATGAATTTCAAAGTACACGAGGAAGCTTAATAGCACTGACATTAGCATTCCCAAATAAGGCAATAAATTGATCACTAACTGAGTTTTTCTGAAGTTGGAGTTGACTAGCTAAGTTATTTTCCGTTTCACGTTCCTTGCGTAGTTGTTTGGCAGCCATTATGTGTTTATCTTTATTGGGAATTGCATCAACCTAAAATTGAGGAAAGGATAAACAACAATATATGCATGACTATAATTAATTCAGTAAGAAGTATATTAAGTATCCAGAGGCGAATCTACAGGGTATGTCAAAATTTGTGGAGGAGAATGTTAGCAATAATATCATAAAAGTAAAAAGTGCAAGTAATCCCATTGGTGATACAGACTGAAGCAAGAAATTAGGTTTATGTGCTCCTCCACAATTTTTGACATACCCTAGATCCACCGCTGGTATCTATCCAGTAGATTAAAGGGGAAGACTATAATTTACAATGGATGCAAGAAAAACAAGATTCGCATAAGATGTGACTATATTTCCCCATTTTTAACCTCTTTTTCGAAAAATCTGAACAGTAGAAAAATGGCAATGACCATACTGACATTATCTTGCATGATAAACCACATACTTTCTCTATAAACTGTCATGAATAAATCATACGGCCTGATCAAGAAGTTTTCAGTATTCATAATTACTTTTAACTTCTTCACAGGGGAATTGCAAGAGTAAGTGTTGAAATCGGTAAAAACAAATACATAATTATTCAGTAGTTGAATTCCAAACTAACCGTACAGGGAATCTGAGAGAGCAACAGAGATAATAAAGAAATAGAAATGCAATTTAATTTCTTCTAGCACTTTTTACAAAAACTAACAATGTTCACAGAATAAACTGAAAGATAGAAATAATTGAAAAATAAGGTGTTTGTATGATTCAATGACTAGTTTTTACATTCACTTGTAGTTAGATCAACACCAAATTAGAGGCTGTTTCATATGGAAGATGGGCCGGGACATTGACAGGAGGGGATGAAAATCAATATGACCGTATCTCTCCTTTACATGAAAAATACAGCTGGGTTGGGACAACATTTTTTAAACTTATAATTGTTAAAAAAAATTCATTGTTTTAAATTCAATGTTTTGCAGCTGTTTCATTTTTTTTATATGTCCCTGGCAATAAGCTTGCAATAAGCTTGCTATGATAAACAGTTCGAAAAGATAAAAAAACAACACTTTCAAAATCTTGCTCTGCTTTGTTGGCAAGCATTGGGTTTAATACAAGCTATCTGTTGCCAGTACCTTTATGCAAAACCAGTAAACAGATGAAAAATCACAACAAATCAGGGCTCTTTCAATAGAAAGGTTTACAAAATGGTGTATACCACACACGCTACTTCACTGAACACTAGCCCCTGTTCCAAGCTTTAATGGACAAGTTCTATTGTGGAACTCCGGCTATAAAAGTGAACGGAGAAGGAGGAGGAGAAGGAAAACGCCAGTTTTAACATATATTTCGCCCTATGGGGAAATATATAAAAATGGAATGTCTCAGTTAAATGTTGCTCATTCCTTTAAACGATGTTAGACGTCAGCGCTGCCAAAAATATTCTATTCTCTTTTCTCTATTTCTTTTACTTTTTCTTTTCGGGCAACATTTCAAAGCTCTTTCGGATACTTTTAATGGGGTTAAATTTGAAACCAATGACCTGTATTTTGTAAATGTCCCATATAAAGCGCTCCACCTTTCAATATTAAACGATTCCATTAACAACAACTATTTTTTTTGCAACTTTTAAATTACGTTTACAATTTTGTTAGTATGGTTCTTACGATTCAGTTGATAGATCAGTTGATTCATTTATTACATTATACAATCATTTATTCCTATTATATTCCCAGTCAAATACTGCTGCAAGACTGAATTTAGATTTTCAAATGGTTTTTGGGATCCCCAAAAACTTATACAACTTATACCACTGTAAGCTATAACGATCAGTACAAACTTGTTTTATGACTATGATCAATTTCATGAACAAATCGAGTGTCTAATGTTCCGCCAAACACCAAAGAATATTCGAAAATGTATCAGTAATGTTTCAATGTTACATTTTTATTTTAACAACTAACACTAATTAGGAGGTTGAAGGAGGGAGGTCACTGAATATGAGTTACATCATTTCTTACCCTTTTCTTCAAACGCTCCACACGTTTACGAAGCTGTTCTTGCTCCTCTTCCATGGAGAGAATGTCCTTTGTTAACATAAAGATAAGAAAATGAGTAGAAATTACAAATGTTTTTTTTTCCATATGAGTAAAAAGCATTAATATTTCTGAATCTACTTTCAAATTCACAATTACTTCATATTGTGACTGGTCAATAATGAAATATAAGGAGCTTCCACTTCACGATGAAAAATACAGGACCAGGAGTCACATTTTCTGAATGAACAAGTAAATAAAATTTCCTTGCATCTGCTAGTTTTTTTTAAATTCTTGTAACACTTAGATCAAGATAATATTTATATGATCTTTTTTCTAAGGTATAGAAAGGTTTACACTAGTCTGCTAAAAGAGTCATTCTTTTCACGGAAGGGGTTGTACGTATGTACTTTCCAAACTCTGCAAACCCAACGGAAATAACTTACTCGCTTTATCTCTGCAGCAGATATACCAGAATCTCTGATTTGGCCAGACTCTTTATGCAACTCTTTGAATTGTTCAATCAAATCTAAGTACTAAATCATTAAAAATCAGATATCAAAAAATATATATAAAATGTTATTTTCACTTGGTCTTAACAAAGTGTTGCTACATACACACAATGAAATACGAAATTGGGCAAATGTTTGCCAAAGGACAGATCTGATATGTGAACGATAACAAAGTACCACCATTACCATTGCATTTGTTTCTGATACTTCGTTATCAAGAAGTATATCTTGTGGAATATCAAGTTTCACTAAGTATTGTGCGAGATATGCTCGCTTCTTCAAGTCAGCAGAATTTTCCAGTAACCATTGGAGGATAGGATAGAGCACAGGTTTATCGCCTTGAACAATACCCTGTCGAAATACACTCCTGAAAACAAAATGAAGAGCTCTTTTTGTACAAAAAGCATAAAATAAATAAGCATTTCCTATTAAAGATTACAAATAATATTCAAATAATATTGTACAGTGAACTTCTATTATGCAATTAAATAAAGAAGAATGGCATTTTTATAAGAAAGTAAATATCATCTTACACATTCCCACCATCGGTTTTTGGTTTGTATTTCATGATTTTAAGGAAGTTTAGCATTCTTACAACACGAGCTTCTGGATCTTCCTCACGTAAGTCTATGCAATGCTGTAACAGAAAAGGATAAAATGATAGTACTCATCCAAGTGCTGTTGAAACTGCCCCATCAACAATTCATTATGTACTTGAAAAACTCTTCAAAATTTGTTTAAACAAGTCCCAACTAACCTGAGGATTTATGTCAGCCATTACATCATTAAAAATTTGAAGCAACTGTATGGATTGAAGAGAATCGAAGCTATGTGAAATAGATTGCATGGATATTAAACAAAATCTATTACCCTAATGCTGGAAGAATTTATGATAACAAATACACCTTATACTTGCATATAAATAATAAAACTAATAATATGATACAAATAAAACATAAAAGGTAAATAAAGATGTATATATATAAAAGTTTGTTTGTAAAAGGGCTCAATGTGAAACCAGAGAGATAATTATTAGTCGTAAAAAGCCTCCACCTAAAGCATGAGCTTAATTTTAAGTGATTTACTCGAACGTGCAAGGAACAGTGAATTCAGAAGCATCAACAACGAATTCTAAAACAATATTTCACTTGACATGAAGGAAATGAGCAATCAAATAAAACAGTTTCACCTGCAGGCAAAACATCAAACCACTACAAAATCTCAAAATAAGAATACAATAAATTACTAATAAATTCAGTTACATGGACACAAACATCAAAGCAAACACAAACAGCTAAAAACAAGATAAAAAACAGCTAAAAGAAAAACTATGCATTAACCAATGGAAAAACGCCATAGATTCACGCCACGCCAGTGGTTCAATACAATCCCAGATCAGAAGAATGGTAAATTCTTAATGTTTGACTCGCAAAATTGTTCCAAAATTTCCATTATTCTTGAAAATTTGTCTTCGAATATACTTCAATTTGCCGATTTGCGAAACTTTATCCAGTCAATTTAAACAAATTTTGAATGATAAATATTTGCAAGTCATGAAACTTTACCGTGAAAAATCTTCAATTTTCCAATTAGCAAAAATTAGTTCAAAAAATTTTCCTTCTTCGTAAAAGTTTTTCCAATAAAAGTATAATTATTTTAAAAACAAAGAGTTTCGTAATTTACTTACATATATTTATATATTTCAGATTTAGGTCTAATTTTCATATCAAACAGGAAAAGAAAGAAATTAATTAAATAAAACCTACCTTATTAAGTTGAAATTTTTATTGTAAGGTGGTTCATTGAGATGATCCACAATAAACTTAAGCTGCTCACCCATCTTTGTATATTGTTATACTTTCCTATGTGATACAATTTAGTATAATTCTTTAAGAAACAACCAAACTTGTTTTCAAATACAATACTTTACCTTATTATTAGGAAATTAATGTTGAACTTAAATTAATGTAATTTCGAATAAAGTGCTAATAAGACTCCATCGAGACTCTCATAAAAGGCTATTGTATATATCATGTTAATTTGATATGGCAGTCAATTAATAATAAGGTATGCATATGATTAATGGGAATTACAAACAACCCATAATTATGATTAATAATTTATAACAAACTTAATAGCTTTATAACTCAGAAAATGTGTGGTCATTGGAACAAAAAAATAAGAAAACAGAAATCTTGTTTGAATCAGTTTGGTAAGTTTTTCTGAATTTCAAATCCTTGACTCAATTGCATATTCTTGTCAAAATGGTGCATGCACTTGATGGGGTAACAACAAGGCCAATTTGGGACAATTCTAGGGGTCTGGGGAGACAGACACCTTCAAAACAATGCAGCTGACAAACATTAAGTTTCAGTCAATAATTTTTGAAATTTTCAAACCTTCTGTATCTTATGGGTTAAAAGGATTTCGTCCCAAGCTCTTTAGACTATGTGAGGTTTTATTCAAGCATGAAAGGGACATTTATATTATAAAGCCAGTTTTTGTTCAAAAGTGTGTATTTGTTTTCAACAAAATTAATATAAAGTTCTTTTTGATGGAAATATTGTACCAGAATTTTAAACTTGATAACAGAAAATAGGTGAGTATATACTATATATTAAAAATTATCCTTATTTCAAACTTACATACCTAACAGGATTTTTTAATTTTCCCCTAATTTCAAGTAAACCCCCATGAGCATTTATTAATTATCAGGCCCATACCACTGTCATTCATTGGGCATTTTTGGACATCACGGGGAGTTTTAATATACTCCAGGCCTTATCCTGGAGTATATAGTTTCAGACCAGATTCAGGTATAAAACATTGCCTATTTTGCATAACCAAACACATGGACAGGTAAAAAAATGTTTTCAGCATTCAGAAGCAATGATTTTTTTACTGACACGACTACACAAATACAAGGTAACAATGACTTTGCAAAGATTTTGTGAGCCTATTGGATAAAATTTTGACTGTGTCTGAATGGCTGGCAGTTTCTTTTGTTTTCAAAACCTTAAATGACTGGCAGACTTACTTACTTATCTCTGACTTGCTTACTATATTATTCTTATTCTAAAGAACGATAAAAATGTTTGAATAGTACAGTGCCGGCCACAAAAAACTGCCAGCCATGCAGACACTTTTTTTGCAAACAGCGTTTTGGTGAATATATATGTTATATATATAAATTGATTCTAAAAAAAAAAGTATTTTAAGATGACAACTAGATTTGCAGTGATGGCGTAGTGGCTAGTACCGAGTGCGACTGTTGAGGCCTGTGTTTGTGTCTCAGTCATGTCGCATTTCAATACTTCACTCTGATGTGCTTTAAAAGCAGCACATCAGCCCATTTGGAGCCATCAACTGACTAGACAATGGCCTTTGGTCAAGTTAGAGCAATGCTAAGCATATCTCTGGCAGCAAGTCAACTTTCTGGTTGCAAGTTGGCGGGCAGAATAGCCAACCACTACAGATGGAAGCCCGAGGACTTAAAACTTCCCGTTACGTTACCATCTTACTTATTTTGATTTTATGCCAGATTATATCATTTTCAGTACAGCACAGTTAGCGATTGGGAGATAATCTTTTTATCAAGAGACTGTCTCCGCAGAGAGACTGTCTACCGAATCAGAGACAAATAAAATTGTGGCCACGTTGTGGTGCTGTTGAACAAAAGTGCACCACTCTGCTTTTTTATTTGTGTAAGCAAGACAAATCACAGATTTACTGAGCAATCCACAATTTCTACCGTGTGTTGTTAGCACAAAAGCACCTGGATCAATAAAATGGTGCCAGGATCTTTCTCTTTTTTTATTATTGATTAGCAGAGTTCATTTTGAATGTTTTATGGTGCTTTTTATCTTGTAGGTAGATGGGGAGATATTTTGTGTTTATAAAAAGGAGCAAAGGCAAAAAATAAAATGTTTTTTTCTGTTTTAATTAAAAAACCTTTGTGTGCAATATTGTGTTATTATATAGACCAAGAATGAATCTGTTGTGGGTTCTCATGCCATAAAGAGTGAATTCTCTAATCATTTCCTCTCACAATCGGGAACTGGGCCATACTAACTGATTTTAAGGGCTCATTTATTTCAAACAATCAGAAACAATTTCTAATCTTCCAACTCTTCCAAATATTCAGTTATGAAAGAAACAGATAGAATCAATTCCAAACCTTCCGAACACTCTAATATTAATTTCCACGTAATTATTTTTCAATTAAAAATTATGTAATGAATTTTTGTTTTGTTGTGATTTTATAGCTGTTGTCGAGTCTTCTTCATGGTTACCATTTCATTTACATCTTTATCGAAGTTTCCAGCAATAAATTATGCTAACTAGTCACTTATTACGGATGGAAGCTATTACGGATGGAAGCTACTACGGATGGAAGCCCCCAACAAGAAGCAAGGACTTTTTTAATAAGAACTCCACCACGTTTTACTTACTTACTACTAATAAAAATGCCTGATAAATGATTGATAGATGGATTTAAAAAAAATCTATATGATGAAAGTTTAGATATTCCAAAGCATCTAAATCAAGCAGTAACCAGTGTAACTAGCTAAAAGAATCCTTGAAAATGACTTCAAAACATTTTTCTTCTTCTCGGTATCATTACTGCAGTAATGCGCTTCGCATATCGAAGGCAAACAGCAACCAGTTTAACGAAGTATGCAAAACCGGGGGGTTAATAATAATTTAATGCTTTTAATGGTTACTTTTTATACTTAAAATTAACAATCACGACTTCAAAATTTACAATTAAAAATCAAATTTTGAGGATATACATATCTAATTTAAATTAAAATCATTTCATGCAACAATAAATTCTAAATCTTATTATATTTATCGTCCTGTTCAGTACTTGTTTTGCCAACCAAGATATAATGGCGGCGACAACTATGACAGATTTAGCCGAATTTCCACGAAGCTGAAAATGTAGCTGCTGAGACTATATTTGCAAAGTTATGCTTTATCAATCCTTTTTTCTGTCAATAAATGTTTGAGCTAAAAGTACAAGACACATAGTAGATATAACCACTTTAACACTACACAAAAGTCAAATACACACACATCCCCTCCAGCTTTGAAACACCAAAGCTCAATAATGTTAACAAAATCAGAAGGTCATTGGCCATATCAAAGTCCACGTAAAGATCAAGTGCGAATCAGAGTTCATGTTCGATAAAGGGTTCACTTCATCACATAATCCTTATGCCATGACGGTGGCCTTCGAGTTCGAACAGGTCGCTTGTCCTCAACGGTTTCTCGCTCCATAGTAGTATGATCCCTATCTCCAGATATAATCGAATGATCAGCTTCTCTTTGTGGCTCCTGCTGCGATGGTTGTTCGTTGTCAGCGGTGATGAGGGGGCATCTTCTTGCTGGTCAACGAGGTTTATCGCGTTTCTTTGAGTAGATGCTACAGGCGGTTGAGTGATTGGCTGTGTCAGCTCAGGAATTTCGTCGTTCACGATGTCTTGACTGGTCAATGGAACAGGAGATGGACAAGGGCGTTTCCCGGCCAGAAGACGGTGGCTTTTGCACGTTCTCTCATAGCGTTGGTACTCTGATGAACGGAGTGTAGAATCTTGCATATGGAACTTCTTAAGGATGGTATGCGTTCTCCAATTAGAACTACATTTTTGTGTTCTACTATTGACATGCTTGCACGATATTGCCAATATGGTTGCAGTTGCAAGGGCAAATGGTCACGTGATTCATGGAAGCCATTCTGGAAAAGATGTTTCAATTGTGCGAAGTGCGAAGTATGGATCAGAGTTAGAAGCCGTTTAACATGTTGCCAAGTAACTGCCTGGATTTGTTAAGTGATGAGCTGATGGACGCAATGATTTCTTCTTCCATGTGGTCAGCTATGTTGCTGTGGATGCTGTCAGCTTCTAGTATCCACTCATTTTCATCTATGGTTAAGGTGAATGTGGCAGGATTACGAGATGTAGCATCAGAAGCAGGAATGTTCTTGGCTGGTACATGAGAAATTTTGAATCGCCATGCTAATGTTCGTTGTTTAAGACGAAATATTCTGGTGTTTGATATCTCGTCAAGTGATCGATCACCGAAGATTTTAACCAGAGGCTTATGGTCTGTTGTGATTACCAAGTTGTCACAGTCAAAGGTGAAGAATTTTGTGTCTTCGAGGGCCCATGCTATTGCTAATGCTTCCCCTTCTATGGTTGCGTATCGCTGTTCAGACGATCTCAAGAATTGTGATCCAGCCAGAGTGACTTTCCATCCTTGATCGCAACAGTCAGGAGTTGAAGACTCACATTCGCAATACTTTTGTCGCAACCAGTATCCAATGCCAGACTTAGACCAATCGGGTGTCAGACAGGTTTGCCGATGAGGGTCGAAAATTATAACACCGTGTTTGGTCGCTTCTACCAGTTCAGCTTTGGATCTATTGAAAGCATCATCGAGCTCATCAGTCCATTCAAAACGTGTCTTCGGGCTGAGAAGTGCTTTGAATGGTGCCATTATTTCGACAAGTTTGTTATACTTGGTTGACCAATCCAAACCATGCTCGAATGTCAGCAATGGATTTAGGTCGAGGAAATGATACAATTGACTCCAAGTATTTGTGGAGAGGTTTGACGTCATTCTTGGCGATTCGAAATTCAGCGAAATCGATTTCCTTTTGGGCGAATTGGAACTTCCTTGGATTGAGAACAATGCCCTCGCATCCAACAAGCTCTAGATAGTCAATCATACGCCACCAATGTTGTTCAAGATCGTCATCCCAAAGAACAGTATCATCAACACATTTAATTTTTCTGGGAACCTCAGCGATTATACGATCGTAGCGGTGTGTATAACCATCCCCGCTTGCCAGGTAGCCCTGAGGGGCGACGCAGTCCGGTATCGGTCAAATTCTGTTATAAAGGTCAGCAAATGACGATCTTCTTAACGAACAGGCACAGAGTGATACCCATTCCAGGCATCAGTGACCGAGGGGTAAGTCCCATGTTGAATGGCACGTGCTTGATTAAATGGTGGTACGGTATGGTGAGTGTCACGAAGGCAATGACGGTTTAGTGATTGGAAGTCGGCAACTCGTCGGGGGCTTCCATCTGCTTTTCGCACCCAAATCGCTCTGTGGCACCACCTCGTTGGTGTGTTGGGCTTCACCTTTTCAATAACACCTAATGCAACGTCTGCATCCAACTGCTTTTTGACCTCGTCTCTCCAATGGATGGGAATAGGTGCGGGGGTATGGATGGTGGTCGGTTTTGCTTCTGGGTCAATGGTGATTTTTATTGGTGGCCCAGTCATCATCGGAAGTGGTTGGTGGGGACATTGATTGAAAGTTTATGATGAATAACGTTCCAGTAGCCACTGTTTCATCTTCTCGTTATTCTCCTCATTGACTGCAAATGGTAGCTTTTCAGGACGAACAGTTGGTGCCTCTCTTTTCAAACATCTGCAAACAGTCTCTGGAGGGTGAACGCCGCTCTGTGGTACACCTCCAATTGATAGTGATTGAATTGGTGAATCAGACAGAGAAGTAGCTGCACCAATAGTGGGGAAATCAGGTGATATGATTTTCAGTTGTTCCATGGTATGTCGGCTAAGGTAGAAGAGGTCAGTTGTGTCTGATACATAAACCATGTCAGCAGTTATAATTCTCCTGCCATCTTTGCCGATTCCAGATAGTCGAATAAGCACAGCACCCAGGATGTTGATCCCTTTGCTCTTTGCTGTGAACATCTTCTTCCTCAACGGTATTAAGCCAGAGTCCTTGAACGAAACATTTTCAGCCCCATCAATAAGGATTGAGCTCCAGTGTCCGTGATGGCTGAGACTTGAGATGGCTTGATTACAGGACATGCTAATTTGAAATGCTCGTAGTCCTGTTTGCTTGTTGAAAGCTTAAGAGAAATTAAAGTTTGCTTACGTGATTCTTTAGCCATCCAGCCATAAGTACCATTAAATAGGTGGTGCTCAAGTGTGACATATTGACGCAACGTCTTCTTTGATGGTGGTTCGTTTATGGCACCAACAACATCAAAAATGGCACCATTGTTGCCGGTGTTGCCAGGTGGAGTTGCACCTTAGCGACGAATGAAGGAATCGGCTGCCCATGATCTTGACGCATAGA
This sequence comes from Turritopsis rubra, assembly GCA_039566895.2. Classification (NCBI taxonomy): domain Eukaryota; kingdom Metazoa; phylum Cnidaria; class Hydrozoa; order Anthoathecata; family Oceaniidae; genus Turritopsis; species Turritopsis rubra. The sequence goes on from CM077628.1 coordinate 3,834,734, forward strand.
CAAAAGTTCAGTCTTTCGCACACTTTCAGCCGTGGATATTACTGCAAATCTCTTGATAGCATTCAGTAAAGTAGCTTCACTAACGATCATCACATTGTCTATTGATTTGAACAAATCAACTTCCAAATCGTTCTCACAGCATTGCCACAGTTGTGTCGTCAATTGTCCGGTTGGAATCTCTGTGCCACGCTTAAACAGGTCCCATCGCTTTAGAAACGTATGCCATTCTTCATCAGTGGAACCTCGTCATATTGTCGGTCGAACATTTTGTGAGGTTTCAGGGCATGGATACTCAACTGAGCTGCTGCTAGGATGGCATCGACATCGTCAGTCTCAACGTTACAATCAGGAATGGGACAAATGATTGCAGGCATATCATCCAATCGAGCATAAAAGCTCAAACATGCAAAGTTATGCTTTATCAATCATTTTTTCTGTCAATAAATGTTTGAACTAAAAGTACAAGACACATAATAGATATAACCACTTTAACACAAAAGTCAAATACACACACAATATTTCCCGCCACTAAATTTAAAGTTAAAAAACACAAAAATCAAAATTTTGTCTTCTTTGAAAGACCTTCAAAAAATGATGAAATACACTTCTCTCTCTAAATAATAACAGGCAGCTCTGATTAGCAGCAAAATCCTGGTCAAACTCTTACACAGAAAACTTTCTAAAAAGCGAACAAGTAATTAGCGGACACTGCATTTTAGAGGACATTTTTTTAACTCAATTTTTTTTCTTTCAGATTAGCGGACATTTGTCCCTACACAATGTCTTTTCTATCTGTAATCTATGTTTTTTCTATGTTTATGCCTCTTATTTAATAAAAAATAATGTTGCCATGACACTTCAGCGGGCTGTGGACCGGTGATCATTGGCCGGAGTTACGTCACATTTAAGCTTTGTTGATCAATAGGATCGCGCAAAGTTTTTGTATCAAATACAGCCCTGCTACGCGGGTAAGAATAGCGTGAATTTTTTTTAACAGGTTCATCTTAACAGGAGTTACCACCCAACACCCATGATCTTGCACTGTCAATATTGGGGTGGGAAAAAATAAAAGCATAGGATTGCGAAGGATACGTAGTACCATGTTATAGAGCTCGAAAAGCTGATAAAAAAATGTATGGGATCGTCTGTGTACGATGTATATACCTTTACGAAGATATCGTCAATCAAAGATTCTAATGACGTTTTTTGGGTTCCACGATATTGGCGATGGGGTGTCGTTTTTTTTGCCCCACGAAACTAATTAGAATTAAGAACGGCGAAAAGTCAACAAAAGAACGACACTGGATTAGACGTTGTTCTTTTGTCGTATGAAACTAAATTAAGGAAGTTAGAAAGAAACAACAATAATGGTCACATTGACCACTTAAAAGCTACAGTATAATGTTATTATTTACTTCGGTAAATATAATCATATCCAACTTTAATCATATAAAGAAGGAATAATCGATACTTGCTGGAAGGAAAAGCTTATTTTGATAGGAGTAGCTATTCCATTTCAGAGGAGAAGATCATTTCTAAAATTGAAAATTCTCTCTCATCTTTATTATAACCAATTTATAATAGTCTGTTTTTTGTGTTCTTTACATTGGTCAATAATAATTTGGTCTTGTATTTATTGTTTTCAAATCATTGAGTTGACCATTGAGATTTTCTTCCTACTTTTCCTTTGTCTTCGTTTTTTTTCCTTCCTGCTTTCAAATTTAGCTAACAGGGAATGGACATGTTTATCCTCATTATTCTCAGATGCTTCACATCTTCAAATTTTCGAAAATATTATGTTCGCACCATAAATTTACGGGCCGTTTGGCATGTTCTACGCATGCATCAATTTCGAAACCGAATTATATTCCGAATTAGTTTTGTCTTAACTCCCTCTTGAATAACACTGATTACTTATTATTTAAAATCTGCCTTATCAAGTCAAATAAAAACAAAAAACGTCATTTGGAAGTCATCTGTAGGTAACATTGAAACATTGGAGAAGAAAAATATTTGTATTCAATGAATCCTCATATTCATGTTTTTACTTTAAGCTTTTATTTTTTAGATTCGTATTTGAGAATGATAGAGTATATAAAATGTTGCCAACTGTGGAAATCAACAAAATATAAATGAAGCTAATTATGGTGACGTAAATGCCCAAATATATAAGCAGTTGTGTCCAAGGAGCATGTAAAAACCAGATTCTCAGTCCTAAAGAATAATTCATGGACATGATACTTATAACTCTCAACATGTAGGTTCATCTTGAAGAGTCGTTCTTGAATACCGCTATCATATACAATCCTCATAAAGAGTGCAGAAGCATCAGTTGTGTTCGTAACCATGCTTTGTGAAAGTAGAATTATATGCCATCATGTCGAAACTGTCCTTTCTTATATCTTTCAGGTCGAGATGATGATTTTCTCACCTGAATTTTTCTATAAATACAAATTGTTGCACAAAACAACATTTTGAATATTTGGCTATATTATATAGTGTTTGTTTTCCCCTATGGATATAATTCATTGGGCAGAATGTCAGGTCATTATGGCTTTCTGACTTGAAGAATTACTTGAAATATCTGTACTTGAAGATGTTGGGAAATATGAATATATATTTATATATACATACTGGTTTATGTTAGTTTATGTATGTATAGGATACCATCTTGACAAACTGGAATGCGGTTGATTGAGTCAAGTGAATCAACCATGATTGTCATTGTGTCCGCCTTTTGTTTTGCCTCACTTGCCACAGTATAACCTGGACTCTTTTCTGTCCCAGAACTTCAAGCTTATAGATATGGAGGTTCAAGCATGACCAGTAAAACTACATTTTACAAATGAAAACTACTCTACAAAATATAACTACATTTTATATTACTAACATTTATCATCAACCTAATAAAGCACTATCATTCTCTCCCTACACCAAGATATTTGGAGGACTTTCATCCAGAATGCGTTTGCAGTTATCTGTGTATATTTGTATTTTAAAAGAACTAACAATTATTGTTTGGTAGTCTAATTTGATAGCGCCAAGTATTTGATAAGCACGCCCCTATAGTAGAGAAACGTGTGAAGGGACGACCATGTCAATGGCTCACCTCGGAGGTAAAAACTGAAATCAACCACCGTGATGAATCTCTCAGAAAGGCTCCCAAGACAAATGACGCCAGTGATTGGCTAAAATACAAAAAACAACGAAACCTCTGTAACAACAAAAGGGCGTTAAAAGGGCGAAATCCAACTTCCATAAGGAGATTTTAACTGAAAATATCAGCAACCCTCGGAAATTTTGGAATGCCATCAAATCTGTTTTTTTCCAAACAAAACTCGAAGTACAATTAATCTTAATGGCGCCAGTGATACGGACAAACAATCTATTATCGACAGCTTTAGTGAATATTTTAGCACGATTGTGAAAACACTGAAAACTGTTTCCTTCCCGTTATTAAATTTTACTTGGCGTGTAACAAAGACATTAGTGCCACGAACAGACAAAATATTCGAGATGGGTTACATTTCAGTCCTCTTCATAGAAAAGGAACTTCGCTCTTTACAACGTAGAAAAGCCACAGGGATAGATGAACTACCATCCGGACTATTAAAAGATTGTGCGAAAAATATTTTCAAGCCTTTATGTCACATCATTAACCTCTCCATTTGAACTTCTATGGTTCCGAATGTATGGAAGATAGCAACAATTACACCTGTTTATAAATATGGAGATAAATCTAAACCTGAAAATTTTCGACCTATATCGGTTCTACCCATACTATCGAAGGTTCTTGAAAAGGCTAGACATAAGAAGCTAATGGATTTCCTGGAAAAAGAAAACATCTTCAGGGACAGTCAGTATGGTTTTAGAAAGAAGCGTTCCACCAAATTAGCATCAACACTCCTTTGTGACAACGTACGACAAGAGATCGTCAAGGGCAAGATGATAGGCTGCATCTACGTAGACTTATCTAAAGCATTTGACACGATTGGTCATGGTGTTTTGCTTAAACAATTACAAACATATGGAATAAAAGGTAAAGAACTTCTGTGGATGACCGATTATTTATTGAACAGGTCACAGATAGTGGATATTAACAACATTCGTTTAGCTGAAGAATCGATATACTGCGGTGTTCCACAGGGTTCCATTTTGGGGCCACTACTGTTCATAATCTTCTTCGATGATTTTGAAGTTCGTTTAAAGCATTCGACAGTGATAAAATATGCAGATGACTGTCTTATATGTATCGAGTAATGATTTTCATATTATTGAATCTAACCTTAACGCGGATATGGAGATCGTTTCCGAGTATTTCCGTGAAAATGAATTGATTATTAACCTGAAGAAAGGTTATAGTCCTTTTGATGGAACTGCTCAAAGGCTTAGACGAAATAAAAATGCACTTGAAATTGTAGTCGACAACCACTTATCGCTAACTGAAAACTTCGATAAAACATATAAAACTGCAAGTATCCGCTTTAGACTGCTACAGCGTATGAGATCATTTTTGACCAGTGATGCTGCCCTAAATATATATCTTTTTATGGTCGTACCATTCTTTACATACAGTAGCACACTGAAAGTAATTTTAAATGAAACTGAATTGAAAAAGCTGGAATCGCTCGATAATCGAGCAAAGAACATCATCAAAACTAATAAATGTATGCCAAAGATAATCAGTTTGGTCAAACGCGATCTATGTCTATTGGTTAAGAAGTGTTTATTGAAAGAATTCACTACGAATACTTTCAATGAGTACTTTACTACCCATCAGCATTCAAAGCGAACCAGAAACAATCAGTGCTCCGTTAGACTGCCACGGGTGAAATTAGAAACCGTCAGGCGTGGTTTCTACTTTGCTGGTGGTAGTTTATACAATTCTTTACCAACTGATATCAGGAACATGGACACTTTGAATGAATTTAAGAAAGCTCTTGTATCACATTTTTCATAATCTTATTTTCTTATTGGCTATGTCAGATTTTTACTGGTCTCTGCATCATTTTTAATTTTGGCTGGGTCGTTTACTTGAGTTTTAGGCTTGCCATAAGGTTTTTAGCACTTTCTTATTTTTTAATTTTGTGTCCTATAGCCTCTCTCCGTCTGATTTTAAGATTTAATTTTTGTAAATATATTTCATTTTGATTTTTACAAATTTTTTAGATTGTAATATAAAAACAGGACGGACAGTGATAGCAGATTTTATTGTATGTTTTGTGCATGAATACTGATGTCCCTATCCTGTATAAATATTCATGAAATAAAATAAATAAAATAAAAGCAAAGTGCCTAATTCTTGTCTTCCTCAATCCTCAACAGAATTTTCTAAAATTTCTAAGTTCATTTACGGATCATATAATCCAATTTTGATAATTTCTTTTCTTTTAATCCCATGTTAGCTCCTTTAAATATGAGCGAATCACAGAAACGACAGAAAAGACGAGCCATTAAAAGAAAAGTGGAAGATTTACTTGACTGTAACCTAAGTTGTGCGAGGATATCAATCAGTGATGACCAAGAACTACCGAGTTGTACTGAATCATTTGACATCCATCCACAATCATTAGAATCTGATATTGACAAACATATGGATTCTGTTCTTTCTTCTTCTGATTGTTCTGAATCAGAAACTGAATCTTCAATGGAACAGTTAACTTATTTTTGGAAAATTGGCTGACTGGGCTCTCAGAAACAAATGCTCTAGGGAGTCAGTTAACGATTTGCTGTATATTCTTATTGAAAAAGGCCATAATGACCTGCCAAAAGATGTCCGAACATTATTGAAAACTCCAAGAACTATTGGGACTGAGAATAAATGTGGTGGCACATTCAAATATATCGGCATAGCTCCTGGTTTACAAAAAACTCTGGAATGCTTGCCAGACATAATTTCTAAGTCTGCCTTAGATATTTTTGTTAATGTGGATGGGTTGCCATTACATAAGTCGTCAAAAAGGCAATTTTGGGCTATTCTTGGAAGTATTGAGATCTTTGTTAATGTGGATGGGTTACCATTACATAAGTCGTCAAAAAGGCAATTTTGGGCTATTCTTGGAAGTATTGATATCTTTGTTAATGTGGATGGGTTACCATTACATAAGTCGTCAAAAAGGCAATTTTGGGCTATTCTTGGAAGTATTGATATCTTTGTTAATGTGGATGGGTTACCATTACATAAGTCGTCAAAAAGGCAATTTTGGGCTATTCTTGGAAGTATTGAGATCTTTGTTAATGTGGATGGGTTGCCATTACATAAGTCGTCAAAAGGGCAATTTTGGGCTATTCTTGGAAGTATTGAGATCTTTGTTAATGTGGATGGGTTGCCAATACATAAGTCGTCAAAAAGGCAATTTTGGGCTATTCTTGGAAGTATTGAGATCTTTGTTAATGTGGATGGGTTGCCAATACATAAGTCGTCAAAAGGGCAATTTTGGGCTATTCTTGGAAGTATTGAGATCTTTGTTAATGTGGATGGGTTGCCATTACATAAGTCGTCAAAAAGGCAATTTTGGGCTATTCTTGGAAGTATTGAGATCTTTGTTAATGTGGATGGGTTGCCAATACATAAGTCGTCAAAAAGGCAATTTTGGGCTATTCTTGGAAGTATTGAGATCTTTGTTAATGTGGATGGGTTGCCATTACATAAGTCGTCAAAAAGGCAATTTTGGGCTATTCTTGGAAGTATTGAGATCTTTGTTAATGTGGATGGGTTGCCATTACATAAGTCGTCAAAAAGGCAATTTTGGGCTATTCTTGGAAGTATTGAGATCTTTGTTAATGTGGATGGGTTCCCATTACATAAGTCGTCAAAAGGGCAATTTTGGGCTATTCTTGGAAGTATTGAGATCTTTGTTAATGTGGATGGGTTACCATTACATAAGTCGTCAAAAGGGCAATTTTGGGCTATTCTTGGAAGTATTGAGATCTTTGTTAATGTGGATGGGTTACCATTACATAAGTCGTCAAAAGGGCAATTTTGGGCTATTCTTGGAAGTATTGAGATCTTTGTTAATGTGGATGGGTGGCCATTACATAAGTCGTCAAAAAGGCAATTTTGGGCTATTCTTGGAAGTATTGAGATCTTTGTTAATGTGGATGGGTTACCATTACATAAGTCGTCAAAAGGGCAATTTTGGGCTATTCTTGGAAGTATTGAGATCTTTGTTAATGTGGATGGGTTGCCATTACATAAGTCGTCAAAAAGGCAATTTTGGGCTATTCTTGGAAGTATTGAGATCTTTGTTAATGTGGATGGGTTACCATTACATAAGTCGTCAAAAGGGCAATTTTGGGCTATTCTTGGAAGTATTGAGATCTTTGTTAATGTGGATGGGTTGCCATTACATAAGTCGTCAAAAAGGCAATTTTGGGCTATTCTTGGAAGTATTGAGATCTTTGTTAATGTGGATGGGTTACCATTACATAAGTCGTCAAAAGGGCAATTTTGGGCTATTCTTGGAAGTATTGAGATCTTTGTTAATGTGGATGGGTTACCATTACATAAGTCGTCCAAAGGGCAATTTTGGGCTATTCTTGGTAGTATTGAGATCTTTGTTAATGTGGATGGGTTACCATTACATAAGTCGTCAAAAGGGCAATTTTGGGCTATTCTTGGAAGTATTGAGATCTTTGTTAATGTGGATGGGTTACCATTACATAAGTCGTCAAAAGGGCAATTTTGGGCTATTCTTGGAAGTATTGAGATCTTTGTTAATGTGGATGGGTTGCCATTACATAAGTCGTCAAAAGGGCAGTTTTGGTCTATATTTGGAAGTATTGTTGGTAGCCCTTCACGGATTTTCGAAACCTGATTCTTTGAACAATTACCTTTGAGATCTCATCGATGAAGTTAATTAACTGAAGGAAAATAGATTCAGTTTTAACGATAAGAAATATTCCTTTACAATAATAGGTTTTATTTGTGATGCACCTGCAAGGGCATTTTTGAAATGCATTGTAGGTCACACAGGATATTACTGTTGTGAGCGCTGCCAAATTAAAGATACCTATGTAAATGGCAGAGTTGTTTTCAACAACCATGAATATACACCACCCAGAACTGATCGTGAATTTTGTAGCAATAGTTATGAGCCTCACCAAAAAGCTTTAACACCATTATGTGGCATAGAACTAAAGCCGATTTCCGAGTTTGTATTAGATTGCATGCATTTGGCTATTCTTGGTGTAACAAAACGACTGTTGATGTTTTTAATGAAAGGACCCAACATTTGCCGAATTTCAAATGCTCAAGTTACTCAAATATCCAATAGCTTGAGTAAACTGAATGGTTGTTTACCATCTAAGTTTAACCGTCAGCCCAGGCCCTTATCAGAAATTGCCTACTGGAAGGCTACACAATTTAGACAATTTCTGTTATACACTGGTCCTGTTGTTTTGAAAAGTGTTTTGTCAAAAAATGTGTTTAAACACTTCCTAGCTTTACATTGCATTTTTAATTCTTCTGAACTCAGATTCTGAAAGACGAATTGCTTTCCTGGAATACACAAGAAATCTGCTTCATTGGTTTGTGGATAGCTGCAAACACATACTTGGGGAGACATTCACAGTATACGATGTGCATAATCTTCTTCATATTTGTGACGATGCTCACTATTACTCATCATCCTTGAATGAATTGTCAGCATTCAAGTTCGAAAATTTTACGCAAACCCTGAAGAAGTTAGTTAAAAATGCCAACTACCCTTTGGTGCAAGTAGTTAAACGACAACCCTGTTTTCAACAATCCATCATATCCACCATCAAATATTCCACAAAAACTAGGGATGCAGCTTCCAAGTGGCAAATATTGTATTTTGAAGGATAAGATTGACGAAGAAAGATACCGATGTTACTGCTTTGACATCAATTCTCTGGAAGCCCTGTACACTGAACCAATAGATTCAAAGCAATTGGGCATTGGTTATTTAAAGAACATAAACAAACAAAACCTGAAAAGCATACACACATCTACAAGTATTGTAATAGTTCCATATAAAATAGATTATGCGATTTTGCCACTTGTAGCTTGAATATGTTATTGACAAATTATTGCCTTTAAAATTGCTTTCCCAAAATTTATAGATTATTCTCATTAGCTAAGTTATGAAATATATTGAATGTACTGTTTAACGTTATTATTCTGTGTTCTATCGTGAGATTATTGGGATGATTTCTCCCAGAATTATAATTACCAATCATTTACTTATGAAGTTAACCTAAGTATTGAAAATAATTTTAATCATTGGTCTGTATGTCTGTTCAAAAAGTTCATAGAATAAATAACTGGAAGGAAAATTATTTCAAATCAGCTGCCGATATTGTATTTTTTGAAAGAAAGTTATAACATATTTCTGGTGATCTTTTAGTAAACATGTCTCATTGCTGTGTTGAATACTACGAAATTGGAAATAAGACAATGTCCACTGTACCCTCCAACTGGGTTATCGGCAAGGTATTATTTTGGCCGAATTCCATTAACAATGAAAAGCTATATAATGAAATGAGCCATCCACACAAGCCAGTGGTTGAAATACGTCAATGCTAAGGTTTTGTTTCGAGGTATGTTCTGGTAAACACATTTGTATGTTTAGTGTTACATTTTTAATTATATAATTATCATTTTCTATTACGTGATAATGTGAAGAATACCCTTTTTTGACGACCAAATAACGTTAAAAAAAATTGGTTTTTTATTTTTCTAGGTGATGAAGATATATGCCATAACGTTGTTAGTGACATGTCGGGAGATGAATGCAATGGTAATTTAGTATAAAGTTAATTTGGAGCCAAAATCTCGTCTTTCAACTCGTCGTGTCGTTTTAGATGTTTTTAGTGGGTATTCAAATATAGACGTTTTAGAAAATGTCTCGTTTCAGATGTTTATTCATCAGATAAAAACAATCGTTTTAGATGTTAAGTGGCATTTTGTTTATTCTCGTGTCAGATGTGTAGTAAACACCAAAAATTTGTCGTATGAGATTTTGCACGAAATAAGAAATCATTGTAATGTAACTCGGGACGCTTCAAGAGATTAAACGTTTTAGATGTTTAAGCGGTCCGGAAGATGAACCACTACTGCAATCTCTTCGCAAAGATATCATGAACCATAATTCCATTAACAATTCTCCACTTATTTTCCTCCTAATAGAAGAAAGATACAACAAAATATATGGTAATGGTAGTTTCATCTAACTTAAGGTAGAAAGGACTTCAAAGGCTTTAATACTAATAACTTAAATTTTGAAACTACACCTGGCAGAATAAACAATTTAATAAGATCTTTAATAAGATATGATAAATGATCAACCAAACAATAATAATCTAAAAAAACATACTTACATTGAGAGTTATAGTCATACCACTGTCGAGAATTGTGTGATGTATATTTTCACTAAGACCTTCAAGATTAACTGTTTCAACAATCTGTAACAGGCAAAGAGAGCAGTTAGAGACATAAATTTGACATTCAATTAAAATAAATTAAAACAAAAGAAAAAAAATTACCTGAGACACGACATATTTTGTGGCAGGACTACAATCTTCAATAGTGATTTCATCCATTGATGTTCCTATGTCGCCAGTGACTAGGTATTTGTAAACTCCTGAACTGAAGATAGGAAAACCTGGTCCACCTTGTACAATACTGTGAACAACAATAATACCAATATATTTCATAATTGAGGAGGAAACTATGTCTGGGTTGTAGATTGGTAGTTTGTAGTGGCCACCTTCAAAGAAGTTTTCTATCAGCTTTTGTAACACAATTGAAAAAACTTGTCTCATTGCACCACCTGTATCTGCAGCTGGTTGACCTTTAAATAAAACTCTTAGCCGTTTACGTGGATTAAATTCAGGATCTTTGTAATAACATAAGGCATCACTTATTATGTAACCTTTTTCGATTTTTATTTTTTCCTTCTCAATGCACATTTTTTCTTAAGATCCCATTTAATGTAACCTTTCCTCCATCAAGTGCAGGTATTTCTAGAATTTCATCACCTTCAGATAATGCATCATCAAACTCTATGGAAGTGGGATCTTTTGTTGACAATGCTAAAGCTGCCCCTTCAATAGTAACGTGCTCCCGAAGAGCTTTTTGCAAGTCAGCAAATGAGGTAGTAGGAAACATCTCTGCAAGTGCATCAGTGTAATTTAATGAAGAGGACGAAGATGGCTGCTGGTTATCCTGAAAAACTAAATTCTGTTGTGAAACACCTTGTTGTGGCTCCCTTTTGAGTCTTTTTGAACTTATTGATTCATCTTTTTCATCCTCATCTGTATTGCTATCATCATTCTAATTCTTTGAAGGCACTAAGTCTTCCTTTGGACGTATATATAATGCTCCTTGGCCTGATATAGCTAATACGCGAGCTGCAGAATACTCCACACCAGCAGCTAATTTAGGCATGATAATCTGTCCATAACACGTTTTAACAAAGTCAAATTCAATGTCAGAAATCACAGGAAATAAATCAATCAATTTCATTCTCAGATTCTGTTCATCCCACTCCTTGTCCACTGGAAAAGCATGCACAACAAACCCATTACATTCGAGATTAAAACGAACTTGATGTGTTGGTATACTCTGACAGTCTTTAGTTGGTAATAAAACAACATCTTTATAAACTATCTGGGGTCCCCTTTTACCTTTACACTTGACTTTGCTTGTTTGAGGGGAATCTCGTTGAGCTGTCTTTGATTTTGTTCCTGGCCAACGAGAGGGAAGTGCACGGTTTGACAACAGAATTACCAGAATCTGAGAAAGGCAATCTCGTTTGCCTCATATTAGAAATTGGTTCTTGGGTGGTATTTTTGGAGTCGTCAGAAACATAGTTGCCAAGAATTTCATGAGCTTCACGAGCTATTCTGGTGAGAGCTTGACGCATGGCTGATTTATCCGCCACAATGATTTAATGTGTTTTCATCATTTCATCACGCTTCACTACTGGGTAATTTCCAGAAAAACACGCAATGCATCATACAATTACTCCATGAAACAGAACGACAACAAAATTTTATGAAGATGCGCACGTGTATAAAAACATAGTCGTGATAAAAAACAGTTTAGCATGTATGAGCTAATAATAGATTATTAATTATTTTTTTGTGAATAATAGAACGTGTATATGTAAAATCACAATGTGTAAACAAAATACAGGATAGATTAAATAAAAACGTAATAATGTCCAGTGTGGCGCCCCATATAGGAAGACGTGTTTTTGCCGGCTGGTATGAGTGTTTTTTGCTTTAGGTGGAGTTTCCCCTTGTGGTTTATTACTCAGTGATTACGATCATTTATTATGCGATTAATTTTGAATTGTTCTTCCGGGAATTTAGTGTTATATAAAAAAGCGTTCCAACTAGAAGCTTTTAAAGAGTTTAAATTGTTATTCCCACAGAGAATAAAATAAATTCTGTGAGAAAAAAACAAAAGTGGAAACTACACTTAATTAAAAATTACATTGATGAAAGAGTTACCAACCTGTGGAACACTTTTAATTTGATTGATAAACGACAGACATAAAATTATATAGATAAGCTGAAGAAATTTCGTAGAACTTTCGTGGAACTTTAAAATGCTGCGTAATAATTTTGTCAATGTAACTAATGTTGCATCTACTGCACTTAAACGCTTAATTTCTCATGAAGCAAGAACGTTCACCAAAGGTAAGCGATTATTATACCTCTCACTTTGATTAAAATGAAATATTTTATTCATGAAAAGTCTGAATGTTTGAATGCCTAACTATAAATACTTAAAAAGTAATAGGAAAAAGCAGAAGGTTTATTCTCTGCGTTTATGTTAGTATCGTGTTGATGCTGTTCCGCTTCCTGTTTACAAATGTAAATTTATCTCTTGGAAAGTTTCAGTGGTTTTTGTTTACATTTGAAGGTACCATTTTCAGCTGGAATAATCGATTTATTTCAATAACTCATTCCATAGAGTGTATACCTATCTACCTATTTCTAATGAGCTAAACGTTTTGGTTAAAAGCTTCTGAAAGTTGTCTGAAAGAACCAGGCATAGCCTGACCCATACACTCACTAACCCAGACAAATTTAACAAGGTTTACACGACTAAGGTTTCTACTAAAAATGAAATTTGAAAGGTTTTCAAAACGCATATGAAGTATACGTATACATTTGCCTTTAAAACATGTGCACAAAAACGCATTAGAATATTTTTAAGGCTTCACAGTTTTGTCAGTATAACTTAGAATAATGTCAGAAAAGCAACAGATAGTCGCATTAAAAGTTGTTTAAAAGTGTTTGTCTAACGAAATGCGATCATAATTAATTCAGTACGCAACGTTACAAAGTTTTGAGAACAAACTGGTTTACATCACAATTAGTTGTAAACAGACATCAAATTTTTGTCTACAAAATGACGATGTTTAAAAGGATGACCAAAATAAAATATGAATTATTTCTGCAGAAGAAAGTTTGCCGTGCCTGGTGGTTGGTTAAATATGAATTTATACTCCGCAAAAAAAACAAGTTAAACGATAAAAACATTTAATCAACAAACAACAAACCAATAATAACTTTGACAAATATTCACAGCTTCCTCCTTTATAAGAGTTTCTTAACAATTCTCAGAATCAATGGACTTTTGTGAGACAGAGAAAACAATTTAATTGTTAAAATTATTAAAAATACTTAAAAATGCTTCGAACAGAAACACAGAAACACCAAAACAAGATCAACATTGTTGATTAAAAAGATTTCCCTAGACAGTGTGTCCCAGAATACTCGTTTTATCAATGTCTATGATTATATTAACTTCAGAGGAAATAGAAGCTTTATATAACCTGGGTGTCTTAATAATGTATTTTTATATACGGTCCTAAATGGTCAAATCATGATTTTTTCCTTGGCTTAATAAGGGACGGCCAAAAGGGCCAATATAAGGTATTGTGAAAACTCATTGTATCAAGTAATATAGTGGTTAAAATCCGATGGCGGATTATTTCAATTATATTTATCGTTTAGCACTAAATCTGTCTGTAATCATTTTTATTGTCACCTAGGAAGAAGCTGTAAACTACATTTACTTATTGTAACTTATTCTAATAAAAATACGACTATCATCGGATTTGAAACACTATGTTCTCGAAAAGAAATGCAAAGCTTTATGCCACTCAGCCATCTACACATACATTCCAGTGTATTTTTAAAAATAAACAAGAACCGTATGGTGCAAAGCGGTAGCAGCATTTCAAAACTAAGTAGCAATACGAAATAGATAGAAACTCATTCATCCGAGATTTACTTTTTTAAACTTTGTTTGGGGTTTCTTACACTCGTCCTGTAAACATTCATTGAAAAAACAACCGTATGAAGGGATTTTTTGCTTGAAACTTTAATTACCTTCATAACAATCAAAACTTTATGAAAATCATTCAAAATTACTGTATGTTCATTTGCACTGAAAAAAGAAATGTTATTATGGGTATCTCACACCGCCCAGACTAGTTTTCTTAAAACTACTAACCACACTAGTTAAGTGTAAACAAGGTTTAATAAAGAAACAGCATTGCTTAAAACAAAAGAAATATACAGTTGTGAGCTGTAACAATCCTATTTTAAAATATCTTTAAAAAAAAAAAAAGTGTATAAGAGCAAAAGAAAACAACAAAAAAAAACGAAACAAAAATAGAAACTTCTTCATCGAAAAAAATATTATAATAAATAAAAACGAAAAATCCATCCAAACCTGGGTTTTAAACTTTTTCAAACAAAGTAAACAAAAACGTTCAAATAACAAACAAGAATACTTATAAGAAGGTCGTTTAATAGAATTAAAGTAAGAACTGTTTCTTATCTTGAACTCATCTTGAACTGTAGGTGAGCCGAACGAATGCCTCGGCAACAAAATAATATTTAATTTCAAGTGATATACTTCGCATTCAGAAGTAACTGAAATTCTCCTTTTTTTATTTCATGGGAATAAGATTCATTTTTCATGAATGACTGGTAAAATACGACAAAAAAAATACTTATTGAATGTTTTGATAAGCTTTTGAAAATTCATAGCCTGCGTTCGTCCATACAGTTTATATAGTTTCGTAAAGGAAATTTCGCAGAGTCTAAAGCGTGGGCTAATGCCATTTCGGCCGGAGGAGGAGTAGTAGTCCAAGGATGTTTTAATACGGTATTCGCTTTTGCTGCTACCGTAACAAGAGCCGGATGGCGCAAAACGGTAGCAGCAGACGTACTTGGCGTCACTAAAAATTGAAACATAATATGCACACCAGTCATTCTGTATCACAGAAACTGTTTTAGAAAATTTACTAAACGTCAGCGAGCACAAAAAAAATTTCATCAAAGGCAGCAAAATGTTTTTAAGCCATATCAAACCATCGTCTTCCAAAAACCCTAAGTTAATATGACAACACAATTGTATTTAAAGAAGATTCTTAAGTGTGATCAGGTTTAATTAAGAAGCAGCAGAAACTTATTGTTTAAAACAAAAGAAATATACATGCATGAGCTGTAACCATTAGATTTTTAAATCGAAAAAAAAAAATAAAAATATATCCAAAGGATAAAACACGCGTCTTCTTCGAAATAAAATAATGATTTCCATGAAATGAATCCAGTTGATATAAATACTTCACTAAAACACGCTCATCACCATGTTTAGCTATGATATTTGTGGATATGTTCAAGTATTACCTATGAAATCGTCGAAGGCCAGAAAGAGAAAGTTTTGTGATATTGATTTGTTGGTCAACAAAATGATAGGATTTTCATTAATTTGAAAGGACCACTAGTCGTCAAAAGAAGTATTAATTGTGTTCAAAGATAGTCACTTCACTGTCATTAGTATGAATTGCGATTACAATCTGCTTCTTTGCCACAAGCACAAGATCTTTAAGTAAACCAGTCCGGCTATCTGTACCAGTTTGTCTCCATATGAATATATATACGAAACTTCTTTCAGTGAATATAAATAATATCATAAGTCATATATATAATAATATTATATTTGAACCATTCATTGTAATCTGAAGAAGAAATTGCTTTGAATAAAATTTTTCATTTTTACCAAAATTCTTTGCTTCAGCTGAACTATTAAATCTGCTTTTATTCTTATTTTTTTTAAAAAAAGATTGTTTTGGTTGTTCAGTATGTACATACCACAGATTTAAGCCTGAATACAAGAGCAAGAGTTGTGTATGTTTGTGAGCATGCGGTTTTAAATTGCGGCATAATTTATTTAACCCCTAACGCGTCTAAACCCAAACCCTAACACGCCTCCTTCACGTGATTTGTATATACGCAATATACGCAAATATACGCAAAGCATTTGTTGTTCTCTTTCTTGCGCACAATGTTTACTAAGCCTTATAATTGGTTAAAAAGTTCACTAAGCCTTATAATTGGTTAAAAAGTTGATCTTTTTTGTAGATACCACTTGGTTGAAACTTACTTTAAATTGGCCAATTCAACGAAATCGAAAGCAACTAATCAGCACAAACACATCAGCTTTAGATAAAATCGCGAAAGAATTTCGGATAAAAATGGCAGAAAAAAATTTACTTGAACTAGATATCGATGATTTAGTGTTAAAAATTGAACAAAAGCTATTCAAAAAAGACAAGCATGGCTTGAAAAGTATTGCATTGAAAGTAGGGATCAAGCCAGAAAAACTAACTGAAGATAAAAAGGAGTTATTTGTAAGACTCATTACGAAATATTACGAAGAAATCTTGAATGACGCAGAAAGTTCAGAAGACAACAAAAAGAAGAAGTTAATTGAACTCATTTGTTTGATCCGTGATGATGAAGGAACCATTCATTATCATGTAGGAACCTCTGGTGATGACGCAAAAACAGCTAGTGATGCAAAAATCGCTGGTAGTGCTGGTGGTGACGATAGTGTTGGCGGTGATAGTGATAGTGGTAGTAGTGGTGGTCTATCAAATAATAGTATGTCACTAGATTTATTTACGTCAAAAAACATAATATACAATATGTTCAGGAGGGAAGGTGGTCTTAAAACATATCTACCATAACATCTACCTAACGTAGTCACGGTATATGAAATTTTACGTGCAAGAATACCACAAAAAACTTCTTTTTTTTCGATTTAGCAAAAGGCATTATTATAGCTGTATGTGTTGGATGCACTGCAGTAGCTGCTGCCCCTGTTGTATTGAGTGCTGCAGGATTTACTGCTGGAGGTAAGTATGATGGCAATAAATTTAATATTTCAAACATTATAACTGTAAATATAAATAAATATATATATTATATAAAAATGCGTGATCAATTCAATTTGCTAAATCAATAGTTGTGACGAATTGTATCGTGCAATAACTGCCTCATAGCTTTCATCCTTACTGAGATAGGTTCTTACAATTCCTAGGTGTTGCAGCAGGAAGTATAGCGGCGACTGTTCAATCTGCTGTTTATGCTGGAGCTACAAGTGGTTTGTTTGCTATGTGTCAAAGTGCAGGAGCGGCTGGAATCGCAGCAAGTGCGAATGTTGCCATCGGAACCGGGGCTGCAGCAACTACATATTTGGTCTGGGGGAAGGTGACAGAAACGGAAGATACCGATAACAAAGAAAACCAAAAAAAATGAAAGCTACACTTCTAACAATTAACTGACTATACAAAATATAACGACAGCGACAGGGAAAATAAATAATAGGACCGCCGAGAGACATTAATGCGTTATTGAAAAAAATTGATAAAAACAAAAGTCAGTAAAGTGAGAAGCAAGACCTTAAAACTATATTATTGTGTAAAAATGTATTTTACGCCATTTATTGAGTTTTCATGATTACTTATTACATTTATTATATGAATAGATCTGTGTTGTAGTTTGACATTTTTGTGTTATTTACGTAATGCATATTCGTCGCAAATGAACAGAGGAGAAACAAATTTGTAGCGCCTTTTACATGGTGTTTAACCTGAGAAACTTATTATAAATTTGTTGCAGAAATCGCTACTGTACTTCATATCAAAATGGCGGATATTTATATACTTCATTTCGAAAAAACAGATTATTTGAATCTGTTTAAATTCTTTCAAAAATTCTGTCACATGATATGGAGTATTGGGGTTATATTCTCATCTGGCCAATTGATTCTTAAAAACATCATAAAGGAATGTATTGATGTTTCTTAAAAGATGAATAGTTTCTAAAAAATAACTTGAACAATTTCCGCTTCAGTCATGGAGAGAAATCAATTTGAATTCAAACAACAAGTGTGTTTCTGGGTCGTTTAAACAGAAATGCGAGGAATCATATTGCATATGTTGTGCTTTCATTAAATAATGGTTCTTATGTATATATAGATAACATCAACATAACAACAAGAAAATTACTACATATAAGAACTAATAAATAATCTAAGAGATAAAACAAAAATGACGAATCTGAAATTGAAATTGTACGATAAGGATAGTACTGGATATGGAAAACATACTAGCATGGGTCGGAAAATGAAGGAATTGGTGAATTGGATAAGTTGGAATTGGATAATGTGGAAGTAAGTTAAACATTCAGAGAGAAAGGAAATAAAACTGTTAGTATCAAATTAGTAGAAAAAACATATAAAACTGCAGTCTTTTGAACTGATACTCCAACAAGTTTCTGTATACGGTGTTGTCGTGATAGATTTACGGTGTTGTCGTGATAGATTTTCTGTATACGGTGTTGTCGTGATAGATTTTTGATAGTACAAGTGCTTGAGCAAAGTTTTGACGTATTTTAAGAGGAGCTGATCTTTTCATCCTTTTACAATTTTAAGGGTGGCATAACAGGATTTGATATCATTATTTACCAGTCTCAATGTTGATCAAACGTTATGTCAAGCATCTTGCTATGCCGTACTCTTTCAAGACAGGTTCCATTACAATTGATTTTAACCAATGATGGATTGTTCAAATTATGGAAGCGGCTGAGTTGCTTAGTTGAAAACAACATTGATTTTGTTTTATTTGCGTTGAAAATAAGGTTTTTGTCACTGGACCATTTGAGTACTTTTGTGATGTGGTTCTGTAATTTCTCGGTGGACACGTTGGTATCTTTTAAATTAGTGGTGACATAGATATTGGTATCATCCACGTACTGAATGCTGCTACATGTAGTGATGGTCGATAAGTCAGAAACGTAGATATTAAATAGTACGGGTCCCAGTATGCTTCCTTGCGGTATGCCGAAATCTATCAGTAGCTCATCAGATCTGTCATCATTCAGCTTACGTTGAAAGAGGTAACTTGAAAGTTATAGGATCGTTTGAGAAATTAAGAGCGGGCATTTTATCAATCAGCATCTGGTAGTCCACGGTGTCGAATCTGTTGTGAGTGATAAGGTTATTTCACCACTTTGCATACACTTGTAAATTTCCTCACGCAACTTAAGAAGTAGCATTGTAGTAGAATGTCCTTTCCGAAATCCCGATTGCGTATATTTAATGACTTTCAATGTATAATGTTAACTGGGTTAGTATGGTCTTTTCAAATATCTTGGATATAATTTGCAAAACAGAGATTGGATGAAATTCGTCTGGCTTTGATGCATCTATAATTTTTGGAACAGAGCGGACACGGGCTATTTTCCAGTAGCTGGGAAAGTAGTTTTTGTCGATACAATTATTGATTAGTTTAGACAGCGGAGTATCGACTAAATCAACAACTGGTTTGATGAATTTTACGTGGAATATTGGCATTGCCAATTGAACAATCATTTCGCAATGTTAATATATGTTTCTCGTTTGAATAGTCTCTTACGTATAGGCACACATACTAATTTACTAGGGTTGAACTTCGATGTTTTGCCGGTCAGCCTGATGGCAGTTGAGTGGAAATGCCTATTTTCTTCGTTTGCCTCGAGTTTTACTCATTTTGTATTCGGGTTACAGATTTTCTTGATGGTTCCCCATATTTCCTTCCGTCAACTAGAAATTTTTGAGAGAGAAATCTCTCTTTCCCTCAAATCATATCAGCTAATAAAAATAGGGAAGGGAAAGAGTTAGAGTCAGGTATGCTATTGATGAATAAGATACCGAGATGAGACATATGACTGAAGCCGAGGTTGTTGATCTTATCGACCCGGGTTTCAACTTTTTTCCCGACAGTGATTGCTGATTTCATCACCATGCGCATGTGTGCAGATCATTAAAGCATATAATTCGTTAACCTCAAACTGGAAACCGCTGATTTTGAAATGGAAACGACAGTTTTAAGGATACTCAAATTTTCTTTCTGAAATGTACTTCTTGCCGCTGCAGGAGAAAGGCTGTGAAATTTAGTAAATACATGCGGAATGTTATCTAAATAGGGTCTAGTGATAATAGGGAATAGGTCCTTTGTCATGTGCACCACTTTTTTGGTATGCCCAACCGCGCTGACCTTCAGGCCCCAGGGCCTCTTGTTTATATTTTATAAATGTAGTTGTGATTCACAAGACATAAATGTTATGTAACCTTATACAACAATGTAGAGCATCCCTTTTGAGAGGGATAACTTGATTTAAGACTTTTTAATTCATACCGAAGCAACAAAATTAATTGAATTGAATTGAATTGATATTCTTTAATCCTTTAAACCCTCCTACTTCGGCCATCTTAGTTTTGTCCTTTTAGGAAAATTGCCCACGTCGAAGCTCAATGGAAGTCAAAACAACAGTTTATAGCAACATTACCACAACAGAGTTTTGATCATGTTTTAGCAACGTGAAGTATATGACATAAATCTGACATTATAGAGACGACGTTAAAACAACCGACTTCTCCTTACTTTTTTTCGTTGCTTTGAACGATTTTCTTTCTTTTGGATCGCTTTTTCTAGTGAATACATTTCTTACCCCCTTCCTCTCATTACCATTGTTACAACATTTCAGCAACGTTGTTATGCAAACGCCATTATAACGACATCGACGCAACTCTCATTATCCAACGTCTGTGCAAGTGTTATAACAACGTAACAAGCCATGTTTATTACAACGTTTTAACAACGTTTTAACAACGTTGTTACGCCAACGTCATGAATACTACGTAGACACAACTCTGACGTTGACTGTTGTGATAACGTAACAAACGACGTTGTGGCAACATCTTGCTTATGTGTTTGTGTCTACTGGGCCATTTGAAACAACCGGAAATAGTAAAAAACGTTTTTCTAAACTTTTCAAGAAATGGTTTTCAGCTTCCTGGTCTGTAGGATGACTGCAATATGTAACCTTATACAGCAATGCTCCTGCCTGTCGTAGAGCATCCCTTTTGACAGGGATAACTTGGTTTAAAACCTTTTAATTCAGAATGAAGCAACAAAAGTAAAAACAAAAATATATCAACGTAACATCACGTAAATCATGAAACGTAAATCATGAAACGTTGTTTTGTTGTGGAAACAGAAAATTTCTTCGAAAAACCAATACATACAGGCCTTCCAACACGTCATTTAATTTATGAGAAAAAGAAATCTTGGTGTTGATTGGATACACGCTTTCTTTTATTAGGAAGACAAAAAAACTGCTGAGACTCAATGTTGCTTAAGTTGCTCTCTTTGACAGGCTGATTTCTTGCTTACTTGTTGCTTGTTAACTATTAACGTGAGAAGACCAAATTTTCGTTTTTGTCTATTCACGTAAACCATCGCAGATTTTTATTAAATCAATGGAAAAGTTCTTTCTCAGCAGAAAAACCTATATTTTCCTTTTTGCTCTTTTTATTTTATGGTTCGGCTTTGTTCTCAGTTTGTTTGTTTTTTTTCCTTGTTGGGCAAATCCATTTGAGTCTGAGTTGTTGCTTTGTTGTGGTTTTAAACGCGGTATCAACCTTGGTAGCCCGGTGAAAAGAGAAAATTAACAAATCAAGATCATACTTTCAAACATATGACTGTTTGCTCGGAAAGTAAACTATAACTGCGTTCTCAGAAACTTATTAATGCAGATTAATTTAAAAATTCTTGATTCTTAACGTCTATTTTTTACTTTATTCTATAACCAAGTAAAAGAATGTTAACATCGAATTGGTGACTAGATCACATAAGATCACATAAAAAAACTCTCGTCCATTTATAAATAAGACATTTTGGTTGAAGTAAACCAATTAGTAAAATATTATTCATATCAAAGGTCAATATGTTGAGACTGGTTTTCATCGCAGTTGGTAAATTATTTATTTTTCTGTATAAAAACTTTATCTATTATGGAGGCAATGAATGTAGAGGGTAGAATTTAAAAATAAACTTGGCCTAGACATACAACATCATTTTCACGCGAATGAATCAAATCACTACAAATGGGAAATGATCACGATATGAGAACTTAACGATATGAGAACTTAACGATATGAGAACTTAACGATATGAGAACTTAACCCGCTAAAATAGCCCTATTTTTTAAGAATTCTTTTCCATGTTTTGAATGTTCATAAATTTTATATAACCTATTTGATTTTAACGAAGGTCA
This sequence comes from Turritopsis rubra, assembly GCA_039566895.2. NCBI lineage: Eukaryota > Metazoa > Cnidaria > Hydrozoa > Anthoathecata > Oceaniidae > Turritopsis > Turritopsis rubra. The sequence continues at coordinate 3,857,174 of CM077628.1, forward strand.
TTGTATTAAATTGCAGAGGAAGAAAACAGAAACAGAAAGAACTTAAAAACTCTTCTGTAACATATCCGTAATGCGCTGTATTTTTAAATTACTAGCTTTACAATAAATTGTCATTGGTATCATTTTGCATAACTTTTTACTCCCTCGTGTAACCATCGCATTCTTATGAATCCTCGAACGTCATTAAGAATCGTGAAAATGAAGTACTAAGAATAAACAATTTTAACCCAGTGGGCACAGGGACGTCCCATGGACGTTTAGTTAGGACGTCCTGGAGACGACTCGGGGACGTCGAAAGTGAAGTCTAATCCGTCTGCTCGAATAGGATGTCCAACAGGGAGTTGAAGAGGACTTTAAAGGACATCCTTTTGGCCAAGGGACGTCTAGAGGACGTCCAAAATGGTACGTAAACGATAGGTGGACGACAGGGCGTCCACGGGACGTCGGAAGGACGGAAGCGTGCCCACTGGGAAGAAAGTGTGTCTCATTCCAAAAAAAACATGGACTGAAAGTTTTAGATAAATCAAATGGTATCTTCGAAACTATAAAATAATATAGGTTCTACTTTGTCTTCCCATAAAGATCTAACTTTTTCTTATCCATCTGACACTACAGCATCTTTTAACAACAACCATAACAAATCTTCCGAAGAAAACAAAACCTCAATTACGTAATCAATTATCTTGAGTTATACATAATAACCTTATCCTAGATAAGATTATACAATTTTAAATTTTTAAATGCATCGTTTACTGGACTATGTTAGGACGTGGAATTACCAATGGTGTTAGATTTGCAAATAAATACACCCAGAATTGTTTGTATCCAAAAAAGAAATTTGGAATAAAAGAGAAACATTTTTCAATGTTGACAAAGATTGTTCAGACATTATTTTTCTCGATTGTTCTTAACCACTACCTGCAAAATAGAAATGTTTTCCATTTCCGTTCCACAGGTGGCTGCCATTGTAAGCAACAAAGACAATAGAATCGTCCTTTGTTTTCTTTTTCTTTTTTCCCACCATCCGTCAGTGGAGCTAAGTAATGTCATCGAAATAGACATAGTGATGAAAGAAAATGGCGTACCCCTACATTTTAAAACGGTTTTAAAAAAGATTTCCACATTTATAAAAATTGATTTGTGCATGCAAGCATTGCCGTCTACCCATCATAAGTGAGGTATAATTTTTTTTAAAAGGCATGCAGACAGTATCTAGTTTTTTTGTTTTCTTTTTACATTTGCTTTAAGGAAGAGTGGGGCTTACTGAAACATGGGGTAAAATGAAACAGTGAGTATTATTTTCCATGTTAAAATCAAATAAACAGTATCAATCTAGCCTAGAATGTTCAAGAATACATCTATTTTAATGAATACAACATAAACTAGTGTAATACAAAAAAACCTTTGTACTTTGTAGAAATATTCTTGGCAGTTGCCGCTATGAAATGAGCGGAACGATTTTGTTAGGTTCGATTATTCAGCCGCACGGTGAGTCGTCAAAACTGCCCAAAATTGACCAATTTCAACAAATTCTGAATTTAATAGTCCTTATTTTCTTAAAATGGAATTTTTAGCAATTTTTTGTCGCTTACTACACGCTCCGGCCTCTTATGCTTCATTTAAGTGCGACACAACGGCCTTCAAACAACGCCCCTCTTCCAGAAAATTCCCAGGGCGAGAGCGACTTTTTAGTAAGAAAGGTATAGTTTGGAGCACAATAATTATTCTTGAGATGCCGAAAAAAAATTTTCCATCAAGTGTGGTCACAATTTGTTACGTCGTACCAATGAAATAAAACAAAATGTATTTGTGGTCCATTTTAAAATTTTAGGGGGTTACCAACTTAAGTTATGAAACTACTTTTAAACACTTTTATTCACCTCACCTCGCTTTTATACAACCGATCGCGTGAGTTAATGTTCTAAAAATATAACAATAGGGTCAATACTTTTAGGCATGTTCTAAAAGTGGGACTTCTCAAGTTATCTCTGCACCCAAAACACGTGGTTGTTATAGGAAGCGTCATGTCAACCAGTGCAACGATGTAACATCCATAATTTTTACACGTGGCACTCAATATGACAATATTTGTGAACTCGCGCAATCACATCTCACCTTCAGCATTATAGTTTTGCCCATTGAGTTCAAAAGTGGATCCATTGTTACTTCTAGAAAACGGATTGCCATTGAGATTTAGTTGATATTTTGTTCCATTTCTTGTTTGAAAAAAGACATTGACGTTTTCTTTGAAAGAGGAGTTTAAATTTTTTTAGATGTGAACAATGAGGCACCTGTCTTTTTTCTAGATATCACATATTGATGAATATAAACTTTTCCAGTACAACTTTTAAATTTTAAATTTCGATGCGGGTAACAAAAAAGTCCATTCCGATCATTTAATTGATGATACGAGAAGAAGAACAACTAGAAGCCCCTTAGGCTTGAACAATTTCCGCTTCAGGCATGGAAGAGAAATCAATTGTGTTCAAACAACTTCTTTTCAACTCTCTGACCTCTTACGGAAGCACTAATGAGATCAAATGGGTACTTGTTGACAAAGCCTTAACACAAGTTTTCACCAGAAATAAGAGAATAGCCTATTCATCTGATCAAACCAACAACAAAAATATGGAAAATGACTCAATGATTTTTGGAATGGAATGTTTCGGAGAACATTAGGAAATAAAAACTCAGTGATTAAATGCTGTATTGTTTATAACACTTCCAAAAATCATAGTTGAAGAGTTTTCAACTGGGATTTTTGGAAAGCACCCTTACCCTCCCAACTGTGTGGAAGTAAAACTCGCAGCTTAAAAGATGCTGTGGAAACAAGGGAGGCCCTTTTAACACATTTATTCATATAATACACGCAAAAGATTTCCACAACTTTGATCCGGTCAAAGTCAATAGTCATTTTGAATTTAACATTATGTTTACATTGCGAACTGTTTATCAGAAAATCATGAGACTCCAAATAGAAAACCCACATGCCATGAAAAGATGATATCTGAATTAGGCCATCATTTTATGTTTACAGATAATGAACTGTTATAAATAGAACTAGTAGTATACTGGTAGTAGGATTATAGGTAGTATTCTGATGTCAGCAGTGGTAATCCCTCATTTGAACAATAAGAACATGGGTCTGGAAGGAGCAGCTGACTTATATCAAAATGGCAAACAAACGAGGTAAACAAATGATTGGCTCTCTCGTGGAGATTCCCTTGTAGAAAACTGCTGACTCAGTTTTCTTACGACCTTTATAGCAGTTCATTATCTTTAAACTTTAAATTCATGTTTTCTCTTAGAGGGCAGATGAACTTTGACCATTTTATCTCAAAGGCAAATAAGTTATTGCGTTATCATTGATTACTTGATTATAAAGCACTTTCACCTAAGTGTTGTTATCACCAATAAGTGGTGTTAGATTCAGTCGGACACAATTTTTTCCCTCTTCAATTTACAAAGATTCGGAGAAACATTCATGAATTATGATATTTTGGTCATTTTTGCGAAAGTTTGACACGCGAAGTAATTCCAAAGTTTCCATTCGTGAAACATCTTTCGATTAGCTGATTTGCAAAACTCTATCCAGTCGACAATTTTAAAGAAATCTTAACATTTTAAAACAAATTTTGAATATTGAATATTTGTGATTCTCGAAATTTTTGAAAATTCCTTCCTGCAAAATATCTTGAATTTTCTATTAAACAGAACACACGGCGATCTTGGTCTGGATTTTTCAATCTATGCCTGTCCGCTGAATGTGAAGTTTACAAAACTTTTCGGGTCAGTAAAATAATCATTAAAAATGAAAATGGCGAACTCAATGAGACAAGACGTGCAAGCTGTGCCACCGAATTCGATGTTAACTAATTTTTTCAGGGATTCGGCTGATTTCCTCTTAAAGCATTTCTATCATAAACATTTCTTAATGGAGTTAACTGTAATCGGAGAAATGCCTAACTCCCAAATCATCATGTATGATGGAAAGTTAACAATCTCAAAAAGAGCAAGTCAATCCAAGTGTAAAAGATCAACTTCTTTTCTACATCTTTCATTTGGTCATGTTGATTCTCTTGAAATATTGTTCTGTCCTTTCCACTCGATAATAATGCAATGTTCTAACAGGAAATATTATAACAATCTAGTCAATTTTCTAACACATGTGCATTCATTAGCCAGTTATACTAAAAAAGATTTCTTTCAATATATCAGCAACTCCGAACAGTGGTCAACTTCAAATATATTTCAGAAAGTCCCTGCTGTCTCACTCGTGTACTCTGCATGCATTTTTGACACTAAAACACACAAAGCTATTCTTCTGCTTATTTGCGACACATATCTTTAATTTTTCCCACCACGTCTTTTTGACTTTCACTTTTCTCCAATACATTAATTCAGCAACACATCATTTTACATTTGAATTATTCGGCCAGTGTAAATTGTATATATAATTGTGATATAAAAGTTCTTAAAGTGATTTTATTCAGCTCGTGTAAAAATGAATATTTATTTAATATAATATTAATCGTAATTTGTCGCCTAGTGGAAACCGGCATTTATTGTCTTAATTTCGTGTGAATAATTTTTTAACGTAAAGTAAAGAATGTTAACGTCTGCTAAATTGATGATGAGATCACAAGAATTGAAGGAAGCGAAACGTATTACGTAAGAAAGCTTGTCCATGTATATATAAGACATTTTGGCTGTAGTAAAGGAAATTTATATCAAAGAACAATATGTTGAAATTGGTTTTCATCGCTATTGGTAAGTCATTTATTTTTCTGTATTATTTTGACGAAGATGTGAGTGCATTTTAAACTTGCGATATTACGAGTCCGTTCAAAAGAGAAACATCTTGTAATAATAACTGAGAGCTCACCTCGATAATCCTGAATTATACATAACAGTTATACGGTAAAAGAAGAGAAGAAGAATGAGCTGTTTTTCTACGTAACCTTAGCCTATAAATATAGAACGTCGCTAACTCGCTATTGTCTATACATTTTGGTCGATTTTTTCATATGACCGTGCTATTAAAAAGAGATTGGGAACTATACAAACGAGTTGGTAATTACGAATGATTGGCCAAATGTGTTATCAGATCTTGTCACAAGCCAATATATTCATAGGCTACGTAACCTACGTAGCTCATTTTTGTTATCCTAAGACTTCCAGCTTTCCTGATTACGATTAGAGCGCTGAGAAATTTAAAAAAATATCTTTTGAGACAGACTTTAGATTTCCTTAAGAAATGGATGACAAATTTCTTTAAACATTTTATATTCGACCGTATACGTTCCAATGGGTATCATCAAACTGACGTAAAAAAAATTCTCTAAATTCTCTGAAGCAGCAAAATGTTTCCATTGAACTGTAACCGCATCAGCTTTATTTTCTAAAAAGTTAATGACTGAGTTATTTTTGGTACTAGTAAAACGAAATCAAAAACTGCAAAACCATTTCAATTATTGAAAGAAAACAGAAATAAGAAAGGCAACATATATTTACATAACTATTGGAAAACTATTTCAAAACTACACCTATCAACAAAGTTTACTGTTTTTGAAAGACAAGCCGAAATGAAATTACTATTAGAGGAAATTTTTCTGAAATTTTTACAAAACTTCATACTTCAATTTCACATCAATTTCATCTATTACATAAATTTCATCTATTACATAAATTTTATCTAGTTTTGTCCAAGATTAGACGATGGCAAAAAAGAGGTAACAAGGAAGATTAAAACTTTTAAACTTCTTAAAAGGGAAGTGTAAACTTATAGGAAGTATAAAAATGCTTATAACATCTTTTTTCTTATTATAAAAATTTTATTCTGCTGACGATTAATTGCTAAAACCACAAAACTCTTTTATTGCTTAAATTCGTGAACGTGAATAATAGATTACTTATCTGATTGAAGTTAAAGTAAAAAGCCTTTACGACCCGTTTTCACAACGGCAAAACACGATTGAACAAATTTGAAATGAGACATTTCTTTTCCTTTCAGATCCCCATATTTTCGTATTTGCAACTATCGTCCTGAATGTGTAATAGTGTTTGATCAAAGAGGCATCTTTTTTGTGCCCCACTTTGCAATAACTGCCTCGCTTTGTAATAACTGCCTCGCTTTGTAATAAATTTGATTCATTTGTAATAAAAAAAGCTTCCTCGTTTTGGAATAAACGTTGGCCCACTTTGTAATAAAAATACGTAACAAAGTACTTTTACAATTAAAAGTGGAGCATAACAACCTTCTAACATTTAAATGTAAACAGTATATTAACAAAAGAAAATGAAAATACAAGGCTGAATTGAAGATTTTGCGGAAAAGAACCAAAAAATCAAAAACAAAAACTTGTGTCTAAATGTCTTATAATCAACTGTTCAAACAAAAGAAATATCGCATTTCCATGTTGGGAAAAAATGCACGAAAAAAAAGTTCCATTTTAATCCTCATCGTGCTTAAGGTGTTAAGTAAAAATGCACCATTATTAGGCTAAGCTACGCTTCCATTTCGTTGAGACAATTTCCAACAGACACTTGATGCGCGGGGATAATTTAAAGCTTGAAAACATCACGTCTCGTGAAGTGAGTTTTTTAAATAAAGTTTCGAATGTTAATTTTGAGGAAAAATCTAAAACTTGTGAACTCGAAAAAAGGTTATTTTGGTGAACGGTGAGATTTTCAACCGCAACTTCTATCGCTCCGATAATTGAAAAAACCTTAGATTTGTTTTATCTGCTATAAAAGGATACATCGTACAGGTGATGCTCTGATAGTATTACCAAGGTGCAACCATAAACAGCAGAAATAATCAACTTCGCATTAGATACATGTTCATTTAGTTTCACATCTTGAACATTGTAGCGAAATATTGTAAATTCATTCATTCTTATATAGTGCTGACGTCATTGTTGTCATTGTCAACATCGCGACCAAATGAAGAAAATAACTCTTTGGATAATGAGATCGAAGAAGAGAAGAGAAAAGATGTAGATGAAACAGAAGAAGATGAGGTCGAAAAGAAGAAGAAGGCTTCATCGGACATACCATATCTACCAGAAAAGCCTTTAGATTGTGGCGGCCCAAATTTAAGTGTTCTTGATCAAATATTGTGTGTGGACATAAATAACATGGTCAAAGGTGATTTTAATTCTTCATCCCAAATATAAAAATATTGCTTATTATACAAGACATATTCAGTGTGGAGGAAATAAGAAATTAAAATGCATGATGTCCTCCAATATCTGTGACGCCGAGACTCTATTTGTGTTGCTCTACCTCAGAATCCCCTTCTGCAGATTTATCAGCCCCCAGACCATATGGACTAGCCCCTCCTTCACTGAGTCATTAACTTTATTTTCAATCTATAATATTCGTGGGGGATAGGTGGCAGCATGCTTTGCTTTCAGTAAAACGATACGAAACGATATAATGTATTCGAATTGTTCTACTTGCATTTCAAACAAAAAGAGTTTTAAATAGATTTCACAATTTTCCGAACTCACGTAAATCATTTCTTCAAATATTCACTCTAGGGGTGAAATCGCCAGATCACCATGATGCTGATATTCTTGATAATCCAAAACATCATCGCTCAAGAAGGGTTGTCCAAGAGAGAACAAAATGGCCCAAAAGTTCTGATGGTTTTGTCTATATTCCTTACACGTTTGGAACAAGTCTTCGTAACGGTAAATCAAATTTTTTGAAGCAAAAACTATAACACCACTAACCCCACGCAGCAAAAGTTTCCATTAGAAAAGTTGTATCTCGTGTTATTACGTGTATGAATTTATCAATTGATTGATTTATCTTGTAGTTACTGAAGCCTTTATGCAAGCAGTAAATGATTTTAATCGCTTATCCTGCATTAGGCTGATACCTCGACAATCGCATCATCAAGACTATATTTATCTTTTCAGTGGAACAGGGTAAGAAAAGCTTTGCCTGTGAATAATGAAAGGAAGCTCTTTGCTAATCAAAAACAATTTAATATTGTTCAATCGCTTTTATATCAACATTTTATGAACAATCAACCGGGAAGTATGTATATGGAAATTATGTCCAGCTTCGACTGGTTATCATAGGGCGTTATACATATCATAGGGCGTGTAATGTTCGGCGTGTCATGTTGAAGTTATATTCAGAGGCGTAGCTAGAGCTCAGTCAAATTTTGTGATGGAGAGTTTAGTCATTTAAAGTAGAAAAGGAAAACGTGCAAGTAACCTAATCGACACTTAAGACTGAAAAGAAATCATAATGTTGAACTCCTCCACATTTTTTGACTGACCCTAAATACGCCTTTGATATTACTTTTTCCAAAATGTTTCGGGAGTTATGAGAAAATGCTTCACTCAGAAGAGACATATGGAGCTTAAATCCCAAAAATTTATTGAACTAACAGGACAAGATCAGTGATAAGCCAGTATGGGGAGTAACTCGGCTTCTTATAAACAGCCCACCTCTATGCTAAGAGGCGTTGTTTCTAGGTGGGCGTTAAAGGGAGTAAGGAAATAGCAAGACTGATTGGTGGAGATTATTTAACATTTTGTTTAGATGTTATACATATATTGGTCGGAGAGGAGGAAGTCAGCAACTTTCATTGCAGAGCTATACAGCATGTGCAACAAAAGGGGTAGCCGTCCACGAAATCCTCCATGTGTTAGGATTTTATCATGAAATGTCCAGAAGAGACCGTGATCAGCATATCGACATAAACTTCCGAAATATCTACTCAAGTAAGGACTGTTTAACTGTACGAAAATTGTAAAACTTCTAAAGTTTCCGGCGTTGCGAGTTCAAAAATAAAAATGTTCTTTCGTTTTTGATAAGGTGTACACAGGCAGTTCAATATGCATGTAGTAGGTGATGGCTCGGTAATGGGAATGGATTATGACGTCGGTTCAGTAATGCAATACGGAAAGTAAGTATACACTTCACTTTCTTATCTAAAAGATGGAAAAGAACATATTAAAATAATTTTAGGCTTCAAAGATAAAAAGACGAAAATCATGAAAATTGAAAATGAAGAATTTTCAAAGACTACATCAGAGTTGAGTGTTTTCAAGGTGTATATACTACAGGCCTGGTTTATGTTTTCAATAACTGACAGCCCGAAATGGCCATCTTCTTGCAGAGAAAAATGAAAAAAAGAAGGTTTAACGAAGTTCTTTTATCAAGCTTAATTACGTAATAGAGTGAACTCCCGGTAATTATGTCTGTCTTACGCAAAGAATTATTAAAATGAAAGAAATTTAAATTTTGTAATTAAACAAATCTTTTGAATTCCTTTTCCCATCTAAGAGTTCGAGTTATACGAAGAAATTAGCCGAAGGGGAGGCTTAAAAATGGCTCGAGATAACGAATGTTCTAAATATCCAGGGTTCGAGTTAACGAGTGATTTTTATCAGGAATTATTAGGGAAGGTTCAAGGGACCGAAGAAAAAAGTTCGAGATAATAAAAGCTTGAGTTACCTGAAGTCTACTGTAATCATAAAGAGTAGAAACGAAGATTGCAGTGATTCAAATTAAGTAAAGGCCTATACTACATATCCGATATTGTTAATCGCCAATGAAAGTGAATGAAGGGATCGGAAAAGAGTTCTTCTAAACATTTTTAATGAGTTATTTTATTTTTTTCAGTTATGCTGGTGCAATCAACAGGTTGGTTCGTACCATAACATCAAAACGTAACCCGAATGAGCGACTTGGACAACGGAATGGTATGTCTCGAAAAGACTTGATCCAACTTAATCGTGTATATGAGTGCGAAGCGCACGTAACAAGATTGTAGATTACATTTGACATGAGATTAAGAATTTGTATTTTTGGGGGATAGGAGACCAACCTCTCACTTAGTACTTAGGCTTCCAAGAATTAGGAGATTTTAGAAATATAATTTCCTGAGTTTTCCCTGAACTCCCCAAAACACACTTGAAAAAGATACCCTTTATGGCCTTTTCCTCGAGATTTCTGTGAATGTTATATTTTTTTTTATGTATATGAAGGATCGGCCGCAGGGTGGTCACTCAAATTACTCCAAAATATCCCAACATGAACAAGTATTTTACCAGTATAATTTTAAACCCTTTTAAACCCACACACGTAAATCAAAGTGCAAGCCATCCGCTTCAAACTTTAAATCATAGTGTAAGCCATCAGCTTCAAACTTTACGCATAATTGTTTTGCTGATTGTAGAGTAGAAAAAATTCCCAGAGCTTTCCCTGACTTTTCATGATTTTTCAGAACCTTCCCTGAGTTTCTCTGAGTTTTTTATAAACAACCGTTTTTCCATGGATATTTTACGAACCCTGTAAAATATGCAGCTGTTAATAATTAAAAAAAATAATGGTATTTTACTTTTTATATTATTGTGATTTATGTATTTTGGATGGACACTATTTTTTTTTCGAGTCTGCACGATACCACCATGTATTTTCAATAATCTAGTTACCTCAACGCTGTCCTGTACGATTATTATCTTCCTGCTATTGTTGAATGGTTTCTAGGGCACACTTACCTCTGGATTCAAGGTGAAGTTTGGCATTTTATGAGATTTTAAATTTTCAAAACGGAAGCACTTATTTTTGATGACTAATTATCGAAACGATAAAAAATCATTTGGAATAAAAATGTAAGTTAGAAGAAACAGGTGGGAGGCCCTTTAATTCAATTCTCCGACGGAGAAGAAAAACGATTCATCATTTCTGGTTAGCACTCAGCACAGGGTAGCTGCTCTAATTAGAAATTGAATTTCTATGTCATTTTCTCTAATATTTGGCAGAATTTTCATGACCCGTACTCATGAATCAATTCTCACGAAGAAAAAAATACTGCATATTTAGTTGACTTCAAATAACAGTCTCTCGTAGAACTGAAGAGATCATCCTAATGTAAACAGTAAGCACATTTACATATATAAGAAATCATGGGTGAAGAATCCTTTCAAGTTAGTTCCAATTAGTTCCAATTAGGGAAAGTTCGAACAACAGACTGTGACTGGAAATAAGAAGTCTCGAACGGGTTTCCAAATACAAATCAACCCAGACATGCACAATACTTGGAGAATGGCACTGAACGTTCATGGGACATCCCTGTGCCCACTGGGACCAAACTTGTTACATTTGATATTTCTGACCAACTAGGTGAACACATGAAAAACAAATATTTTTCTCATTTCCTCAAGAAGTGTACCATCCAAATAACCCATCATAATAAGTTTTAAGGAAACATTGGAACATAATATAATTAACCACTGTTCAAAAGCTGTGTAGACCTGTAACGCTCGTTGACTTTTCCCCATATTTTTCTCCATCCTCTGGTATACCTATAATAAACAAGTATAGTTCATTGAAACGCCCTAACGCCGAATTAAGTATATCAGTTTACTGAAACGCCCTAAAGTTACAGTCTTTTGAAGCTTTAAAAGACAATTAAAAATAAAAATCATAACACAAGAAAAAGCCCGTCTTTTTTCGGAACATCACTGTTCTTAGTCAATTTTACACGTGGCATCATAACTTTAAAAGTCCGGAAAATATTGTTATATTTTTTATATATTCGTAATCAGGAAAGATGGAAGTTTCAGCATACCAAAAAATCAGACACGTACAATACGTAGAAAAAAAGCTCATTTTTTTATTCTTCGTTTTTTTCCTTCTATTTTACATTTTTTCTCGAAATTTACGAAAGCATATTATTCCACTCTGAAATACCTTTCGAACAAGGGTAAATTTGTTGAAATTCATCAAGACAGAGCTGAGAAATTTAAAAAAATATGAACAGACTTTTGAGACAGACTTTAGTTGATAGACTTTAAAGTAAAACGCTTAGCAACATTATGAACATAAGTTGTTCAAATTATGTGCGACACTATCACGATGATTACAATAGGCCATTTGCACTTCATTTCCACAACACTGTGTTCTGATGCACATCAAAATCAACATTGAATGGACGTGTGACGATGAATGGGTGAGAAAAGATACGCAAATGGGAAGTGGTCCTGAGATCAATAATAAACTTTCATCTTTTTGTCATAAGACGAAACATCGTAACATAAGACGAAACATCGTAACAGCTACTTACTCTTCTTATCTTTGAAATGTTTGTCATTTCTATGCATCCAGTTTAGGACTTTGGAGTGAAAGACACCAGATGTTGTGACACCAACTTTATTCTTTTTTCGTTTGAACCACAGGATCATTTTATTGTTCTTCTCGAGAAGATATCGTTTCATGGCGGGAAAGAAATCTGGATATTTCACTTCCAGTACAAATAAAGAGAAGATGACCAGGCTGATAATAGCGATCGTAAGCTAGATGATTTTGAAAAATTTACATCTTAATCAAACATAGGCGCAGATATAAAAACGTGATGGCCAGAAGTAGTAAGACAAAAAGAAGACAAAAGTGACCAAAATCTATCAGTTCCAAGACTAATAGTGAATTGCATTTATCCTCTATTCTTTGAGTTGAGTTTTACCTTGCTTTCTTTTGTTTCATATTTCTTATAAACATGCCTAACAGTAGTTAGTTACCTATATACATATGTAAATATGTATATCCTCAAACGTCTATCCTGGTGTATAAAGATTTTAGAAAGAAAATCCAATAATTAAAAACTTAGTTGCTTTATCTTTACTCAGGGTAAAAACGAAAATAATACCAATAACAAAAGATAACACATCTTACTAAGACAATAAACAGGGACGGATAAATGCCATCTGGTGGTATGCCGTGTAATTTTAAGGTGAAGTGGAAGTTATAATCACAATTTGACTCCACAGACTCCCTGAATAAATCAACATCAAAAATTAATCACAAAATTATGAGTTATGTATACCCAGAAAGTGATAAAAAAAATTTATCTCCCTAAGAATGTATTCTCTCCCTAAGAATGTTCCGCATACCGATTCGAAAATTGTAATAGGAAATGGTACTCTGGCGTTTTGGGAAATATTGGCTTGATACCAGCACAAGGGCTTGACATTCCGCAAAGCCATCTAAGAAGAAGAGGTTACAAATGTTGCACAAGGAACAAGTAAATAGAACGCTTATTATAATTATTTTGTTAAAATCTCCTGTAAATTATTGATTCTAAAATAAGACATTGTTGTAAGTCTGAAGGAATGCAATATGAAACAACAAAAAAGACGCAAGAATCAATACAGTTGACAGCGACTTTCACTTTAGTTTTCATCAATAGAAATACAGTTGACAGCGACTTTCCCTTTAGTTTTCTTTAATAGAAAGCTCTTAAGACTTCGATCAGTCAACGAGTTGTTTAGTAACAAAAAAACATTGCTGAACTTACTGCCCACTTTTCTGGGATGAAGACCACACCCAAATAAGAGTTCCTCTAAATTCAAGAAACATGAAGGTTCCATCCATATGTATTTAACGAAATATCAAACAGTGAGAAATTAAAACTATTTACCCGGGCCTAAAATTATAATCATGTATCTGTTTGTCATTATAAAGATGCAGCGCAGTTGCGCTTGGTCCTCCCCCAACAACAGTAAGTTGAAAAGTACCATTGTATATGGTTTGAATGCCTGTTGCTTCATCAAGTAAGATAAATACTGGTTGAAAAACTGAAATGTAAAACAAAAAGAAGAGAGTTTGAATAAATATTTCTTTACATGCGCCATGCTACACATTGTTGACTTCTTTTTCGTTTTTCTCTTGTTTTTCTGAACAATAGAATCCTTATCAAAGTGCCCCGCTGGTAGTGAAATGGTTACCGCTATAGTAATATACAAACGAAATATACTTTTATCAAAATGGAAGCAATTCTCTTCTTCACAAAAGTGTCGATGTTGTCGTTTCGATTTTGGGAAATCGATAAAAATCGTTTTCCTTGCTGGACAGCCGTGTCGTATGATAATACTATGAAATGCCTGGAAAAAAAACAAAATTTATTTCCTTACTCGCATTAAAAGTTTCTGGTAGTTTAGACAATTGAAAACGTGAGCTTTAAGCCAAAGATAAGATTCCGAAAGTGTGATCACACCAAACTCGTGTGTTATTGCTTGGGTAAAAACGGACAAAAACGGAGAAAATCATATCAGATGATGGTGACAAAAACGGTGAAAAGGGAACATTTCAGATCATTTTAAGAAGTTTTCTCGCAGCTTATAGTTTTTTCAGACTTAAAAATAACGACTAACAATTTCCGTTAAAAATTTTTAATAAAGTTTTGAATTTTTTTCTTCTTCTGAAACCCAAATTAAGTCGGAGAAAAGTGACTGAAAATAATTATTAGTGACCAAACATTATCCAAATAACCGTGTCTAAGTTAAACTCTGTTTTTTTTATCACCGATAAGGTAATTTGGGAAAACACTACCTTCACATGACCAAAACAATCGATCAGACTTGGTAATACCTATAAATACATATTGGACAGAAAAATGTAATTAAAATTTCAAGTTGATTGGCATGTTTAATTTTCTCAGGAAACTGTTCGTCCATACGCAGGCCTTACACCATGATTTGCACCATGTTTAAGATACGTTTGTGAGAACACAAACAACATAAGAACTATAAGACAACAATAATATTTAGAGAAAAAAGAACCTGGAACTGTATACTGTTCAAGTGTTGAATGATACCAGGTAATTCATGTCTTGTCATGTGTCCTTTACAACACAATCTAATCTGCAGGTGAGGAAAAGATACACAGATGTGAAATCCACAGTAATAAGAAAGTCTTTTTATTTTTTAATGTTTTCTTCCACATACTGAAAAGCCAATTTCGAAAGGCTGTTCTCCACGAGAAGGGAAATGACGCTAAATTTTCTGTCGTTACAAAGTTAGTGTCACTTAAGCCTGCTTTCACTGGACGGATTATTCAGCTCGTAACAGCTATATGTTTCTCCACGTGCTCACTAATTGAGCCATTTGATTGGTTTGGAGAATATGTCATGGCGAGAAAGTTGAACTTCAACCTGCATTTCCGCGGACGCTTTTCCCGGAACTTTTCAAAAAATAACAGCTGATAGCCTGCAAGCGGAATATTCTGCCTAGTGGATAACTGGCTTTATTGCGTTTATAATGCCAGTGGCGAAAAAAAGAAAGATATTCGCAGTTGGTATCAGTCGGAAACTTAAAATGCTTTCGAACAAAGCGAACTTTTCACATAAAAATTGTGTTGTGATTGGTCGCAGTTTGTACAGAACGAAAGTATGAAAAACAATAAAACGGTCTATCAGTCTGATTTATTTCCTCCTCGTGGAGATTTTAAAGGCATACCGAACTACCCAGGGTATCACACATTTTGAGTTCGAATATTCGGGGTAAGTCTCAACGTGCTTCACGCTCATAAATTGTGCGGACCAGAAAATAATATTTTTTTATTTTGAACTTACAATAATTTTTATTAACATACTAAATTTTTGGTAAAAACAGCTTAGTAATTTCTATTTGTATATTCTCTCGCTTAAATTTTCGTGGGACTCACGTAATTAAAAAAAGTTAAAAGTAACCACCTGAAACGTAACCGTCCCAATGAGATAATTGATGTATTTTTGGATTCGTATATCGAGAAGGTGAGAATGGAGCACATGATGAATCATTCTGATCTCTTTAAGATTAAGGGAGAACTCATTCTCGTAATCTAGTGAAGAAGAATAGACGTTACAACCAGATTCAAAATAATTTCTTAAAGCCTAGCTTAGAACAGATCAATTGAACTTTTTACCTTCCATGCTGAAGACATCTTGTAGATTTAAATGCACTTGCAAAGTCATTTCAAAACATTCATTCAAATCCAACCATATGATATCAATGGAATCCTCGACTTGAGTTAACATTGCATGTTTTTCACTATCGAAACGAACACTAAAAAGATCACTTCTGATTTTGTTGATATCATTGATTGAAGAGTAAACAAGGGTGTTGGTACGATAATCCAGCTGCTTCTCCAGTCTCTTGAAGTATTGTAGATTATTGGCAGAAACAACTATCTCCCTGAATGGACAATGTCTTTGGAATTTAAGTTGCAGGATTTCTGAGTGGCACATTCCCATGTAAGTACAGGTAGGCACTCCACGCAAATGTTCCCAAAAGACATCGACCGAACCGGCATGAAATTCGGAGTAGGTAACAGCACGTCTTCTGAAGCAGTCGAATTCTAACGTGTTAGATACCTGTAACTTGAAAGTAAGCAAATGTTTTAGCCACAATTATCGAATAAGTTTTACAATCACATTACAAACAGTGACCATATAATTACATATAGACTTATAAAACCATTTGTCGACTACTAAAGCCAGGTTAAATTGTTGTTGCTACTATTTCATCTTCTCAGCAGGTAAGAATATATCAATATATCTATGTTAACAAAAATAACATGAAGACAGGATGTTAAAGATACCTATATGAAGACAGGATGTTAAAGATACCTATATGAAGACGGGTTTATATATTGCGGAGTTGAGTAACAATAAAGTACAACTTACTAGTTCAAGTTCATCTTTCGAGCTAAAAAACATTCCAACTTCAGCCCATGATGGATCTCCTTCCAACTTTATTTCTCTTACGTCATTGTGTCCAAACACACTATAAAATACCTAAAGCGGGAATATATACGTTTCTTCAACTTCCTCTTCAAAGATGGAAAAACGAGACAGAAATTTTCATAGGATTTTCTTTCTTTCTTTCTTTCTTTTATTGTTATTGTTGTATTTATTTGATTCTATTTTCCATGGAAAAAATGTTTTCTTAACGTTGCTGAAACTTTTCTCAGTTTTTTTTTTTGCAATGTTTCGTGTGTAAGTCATACCTTGCCATCTTGTTTTTGGAACACGTAAGTGCCACTGTTTGACATAACAAGATGTGTAATGTTTGAAACAGCTTTCATTTTGTAAAATGATACACCACCATTTGAACTAGTAAAGATGAAGAAATGCATTAGAAAATGTGTTTGTATAAAAAGCATTTATTTGCATTTTGTTGAAAGTTTTTAAGATTGAAGAACGTCAGTATTCTTATACAACCAGCAGCTGTTCTGTAATGTTGTAATTATCAAAATTGATTGATATATTTTCATTAAAAGATTTGTAAAGATTGGCTACAAAGTTGGTGATTCCATGTTAACCTATCATCATTATTTCTCTGTTAATAGAAACAACACTGTCATCGACCTGCTCATACCTCCGGTATAATGAATCTCCCCAAATCAAAAGGTGTGACATTGAGAACATTGATAACTTCCTGACATCAGCAATAATTTTATCTCCAATAACTTTAAATGACCAAGTGAAAAATTCATCTATAAAATGCATCGCAAGGACAAATTAAATTGAATTTCCAGGATCGAATGGCTAAACTTAAAGGAATGGTTAAAGTTTTGGTTTTTTCATTTGATGCAACTAACATAAGCGTATTTTTTATTTAATATTTTTAAGCCTCTATATACACTAAGAACATTCTTAAAGTGGTTTTTACTTAATATTTACATAATAAAACTATTCTTTCGAATCAAAATATGATTTTTGTCCAAAATATATTCAGATGATGTTGACGACCATTTTTTAAGTCACACTGTTAAACTTGCCATTATAGTGAAGTAATAAGGGAAAGGTCACGATCACGATCACGTCAACAGTAATTTAAAATAGTGGGTGGGGTTGTTTTAAAAGATACCTGTCATCTTGATGATATATTTTCCAGACGAACATCCTATTAGCACATACACATTCCCAGATGTTATGACAGCATCGTAGATTTTGCAGGCTATAAAGATATTTACTAATACAACTCAAAAAGAGTTTCGCAGAGGAAACTTTACCTAAAGGTATAGCAAGTAAAAGCTTATTTGAAAGCTAATGATGTATCACACCGTCTTCAAGGACAATGACAAATCTTGGTGCTTATCATTTTAAGCAAAAGCTTTTAAAGTGGTTTGCCACGTAAAAAGAAAAAGGTTAATATAATTTGATTTCAATAAATTTCATGGAATTTTAAAGATAAAAGAAATTCTTATGACAAATACGAATCGAATGTCGTGAAAAATACCTGATGAGTCAGCTTTTGTATAATTCTCTAACCATGTTAAAATGTCTTCATTATTATTGTTAACAACTTCAGTAAAATTTCCTAAAAATGAAACTGGGTTAGTTGTACACTTCCCACTCATGTCACAGTAAATCAATTACCTAATTACAGTTGATTGATGCATTTGAGATTTCTTATAATTAACATACCTCAAATATTTTGAAAAAAGAACTTTGGAAGGGAAAGTTACTTAAACCCTTTCATTCTGACACTCAGCTAGGGCCTGCCATACAGTGACTTAACATCCTCTGTATAATTACACAAACTTCTAGATGAAAATATCTTTAAACTTATCTATTCATAAGCGTTTCAGAACCATTACGTAGTTCTCTTACCTATGCTATGCTTCCAGTAAATAACCTTTCTACTCTGTGACAATGCTATGATGATCATTGGCTCTTGTATATTCTCAACTTTTAAATCAACAATACAATCCCTAAGTACTAACACTGAATCATTTGTCACTAAAATGGTAAATAGAAAAAGTTTATAACGTAATTTTTATCACTGTAAGCAAATCAATTATTATAATTATGATTCTTACAGCTTCTCCTTCTGAAAACACCATTCTAAAATAAACAAACCAATAAACTGAATCTTATCCTTACTTGAAATGTTGTTATTCTGAAGAGCTTAGACAAAACATTCTATGCAAAACGACTATGCCCAGGAAACAACTTATTTTGAATATGAATAGTGTATTTTGTACAAAATGAAACATAGTTTGATCAGTGTTTATAAAAACACAAGGGGAATAGACTGGCTTCCTAACTTGCAAATAGACGGCTTCCTAGCTTGAAGAAGTAATGTACTTAATAATTCTGATAGTCTTTACAACAACAAGTTCACATTTCTACTTCCTTCCCTTCTATACCCAAACAAACGAGATGCACTTGTATGCAGAAGAAATTCTGCATTACTGCTGATAACACGCATGATTACTATAAAATACATATGCTCCCCTTAAAAACCAGACCTGATGCATTTCTACATATTAAACCACTATAAAACAGCAGTATTTTTAAAACCATTTCAAAAACATCTATACCAAAACAAAAAATCATTAAAGATGCACTATACAACTGGTTGGGGACACAAGGTCCACATGAACTACAATACAAGCAACATGTAGATGGTACCTACATGTCAAGAGAAGTGTAAACAACATCAGTGATGCTTATGTGAGCCAAGTGCATTGTAAAAAAATAATACTAGCAGAACAAAATGTTTCACTGACCTTGGTTGCAATGATTTCTTCATTTTTTAAGACCACAGCATCAAATATTTCAAATTCTTCAGCCGGACAAATGACAGGATAATTTTGAAGCCAGTTTAAACTCCACTGAATATAATAAGTAATATTATGTAAAAAAAAAAAAGAAGTTTGTGATTTAACAACTTAATGTGAACCTGCGATAAAAAAACATACATAAAATTGTATTACCTTTAACAGGTACGTAGTTTCGAATTCATTTTGACTAGTTAACAATATTCCGTCACTGACATGGAAAAACCAGCCATTATGTCTTTTTGTGACTTCATACCATTTTTCAGTTGAAATGAGAATATTTGCTATCTCACATATACTTGAATTAGATTGATACAATTGAATATCCAATGAATTCACATAGAGAACGTATCTGTTTAAAATTGACAGAAATATCCAAATAAACCTACTGTAAAATAAACAGGATAAACAGGATACTACTTCACAAATGGCAAAGGAACTGAAGAAAATGGCATAGGAAATTTCCTGGCAACGATTTTCTTGGTTTTATTGTATCTGGGTGTTCATAGTAGATTGAAATTAACTTAACTAAGAGAAAATGAATTTAAGAGAACTTCTTGCTGCAGCAAAAGAAGAAATGATAAAAAGAAACTTAGCAATAATGGTATCAGGTTTAATGTTTGTGTGAACTGACATAAAAACACACGAACATTATTGCATGGCAAACAGTCGTTTGAAAGATGTCTACCATGTGAAAGTTTTCATTTTATACAGGTACCTCAATAAGTTCCCAATTCCAACCCTAGTCGACACTTTCATTTCAAAGCAATGAATCAAAGGGATGACAGGTTGAATAAGCAATGTCTCTATAGATAACGTTAATGGAAAATTGGATGGTTTTGCAAAACAGCTTTTTTCTCACCTTTTAGTTGTGACATCAATTCCAACATGATTACTTGAAATAGTGATATCAAGCAGACTACTCGTACTAGTAATTTGTAACTGTACCAACCAAAACAAACCGCAAAAACTACAGCTTAAAATAACACCACAAGAAAAACATTGAGAAAAAAAACTGGTTCAATCATTCAAAAGATATGTCGAAAATAGTAAGCAGTAAAAGTTCCATTCATAAATAATTCAGAAAAAAGAATAAGAAATCTCACTCAGTGTTATTCTGGAATATACGCTTACAAGAACCACATTCAGATTCTTCTATGGTCACAGCATCGATAATGTACTGAATGAAACTTTTGCCTTCATTGGCTGTGATTGATACCAGTGGATGAAAGCCATGTAATGTCTGATGTCTTATGGAAGAGTAATACTGAAAGCGAAGTACATACCTTTGTTAAGTTTTGCAAAGAATTTTGTTTGAAATTTCCACAGTGAAGTTTATAAAAAGATCTTTAAAAATAGTATGATAAATAATTAAGGACAGTACCAAATATAAGTCAATAGTACCTCTGTGTTTTCACACTCTAATTCAATTTTCAAATAATAATCCTGACAAATTCTTGAAAATATCTCATGAATATCATCATTTTGAAAGCAATTGACAACTGTAACACTTTCCATAATATTCTGCTGTTGATTATAATGCAAAGTGTTGAGATTGAAATGACACATGTAAGCGAACAGTGGTTCAAAGTAGCAGAGTATCAATATCACTGTCCTTCTAAAATATAAAATAGTGAAACAAATTGATGTATCATTAAAATAAATATTTATTTATTTATTTTATTTATTTATTAATGTTTATACAGGATAGTCTCTTCAGTTCTAATCAAACTGTTATCAATGAAGGCCCTGTATATATTTGAAAAACGTTTAGTATTATGTAATGAATAGAAAGTAAAAAAAGAAAAAACAGAGAAAATTTTGATATTCAATTTAGTTACATTTTTGTATAATAATAAAAATGATGATGATGAAAAAATAAGGTCTCAATGAATTGTCATCAGAGTTTTTGTAACTATTTCTTATAGCCTTCTCCTGCTATTAATAATAAATTCATCCTCCAACATTTACTTAACTAATTTTCAATGCCCTCACCTCATTGCTCTTCAATTCTATTGCTAGCTGACAAATCTATTTACATCTGGTTCCAGGACTAGCACTAGAAAAAAATTGTAGACTGATGTTAATTCCAACTCCTAGACTGCACAGACTCTTTTTTTAATGTTTGAGTAGGATTTATTTTCATTGGTATAGTTTTGAATAAACACTTTCGAACTGTCATATCTTTTTATTTAAATAAATAATGTGCAATGCAATTGTAAAAAAATGATTCTTTACTGCTAATTTTAGTTGGTCATGTTAATTCACTTGAAATATTGTTCAGACTGTGTCCTTTCCTCGAGAATGATGCAATGTTTCAATGGGTAATATTTATATATTTATCCTTATAGCCAGTTACAGTAAACTCATAATAAGAGATTTCTTTCAATATACCAGCTCTTGCTGCGTATTCTGATGCACACACTTTGTTTGTCATTTCGTCATTTTTAGCTTACACAGGGTACGAGCTTGTAATATAAATAAATACAAAATACAAAATAAATACAAACTCTATTCCTAATGGAAATTAATGATTTGAACCAACATGGTCAGCTTTCAATATTTCAGAAGTCCCTCTCGCGTCCTCAATGGTTGCATGCATTTATTGGACACTAACACACAGGAAACAATTTGTGCTATTCCTCTTGTTATTTCTGACATATCTCTTTTCCATTTTCCCAACAACGGCTTTTTAACTTTCATTTTCTTCCCCAATACATCCATCGACTAGCCAACGTCCTTTATGCTATACCACATATCATCATTATGATCATTATTTCTTCTAGGACAAAATGTTAATATGATTACACAAGACTACGTGATAACAGGCTTCTGCTCTGCGAATAATTTTCAATGGTTGTTATTTTGCTACCTTAATTTATAAACATTTTTTAAAGAAGGGAATACCATGTATTCAGTTAAAAACATTAAAAATCTTAAAGTAAAAATGAAAAGAACTTGAACTTTTAATGAAATAAATTTTTTTAAAATAAGCTTTTGTAAATATAGTGTAATGGAAAACCTAATTATTAACATTCAATCTAATTATAAACATTCAACCTAATTATAAGCCCCCCCCCCCCCCCCCTCCCATAATTTCGGTTGATGTATATTAGTCATACATTGTACTTGATAAAACCAACATAAATAAACAAATAGAAATAAAAAAACGAACATTCAAGATGACATAGGTAATTCAAATCAACAGAAATTTTTTTGTGTGTAAAGAGCATTTAATAGCTAAATAAAAGAAGCCTAGAGGTGTAGAGGTATTACTTGAGTCTGTTAAGTCGAGTCTACCACTAGTGACAACACATAGCAAGAACAGTTTAGAAAATTTGCATCCCATCTTAAAGCATGTACCTAAAAAGATTCTCCATTTTGCGAGTGGAAAATTTGTATTCTTATTACCCAGGGAATTCATGAAAATTTTCTATGCTGCTAATGCTAAGACGGGAGGAGTGACTATAGTTAGAGCAGGTAAGAATACCATCAAAAAAATATTGTGTAAGCCTCCTCCGACCGACTTGTTTTGAAGTTGAAAAGTTAAGTCGGTGAGTCTGCAAAGTGTACAAAAATAAATAAATGAATACATAAATAATTAACGGTCTAACGCAACATAATCACATGTTGACAGAGTTTGCACAATTACAGTCTTGCTTTCATTCCACGTAAGGTTCTGCAGGTAAGGAAGATTTGTTTCTCATTGTGCGGAGCACAAAAATATATTAATTGTTTTACGCACGCCAAAGACGGCGCAAACTGACAAAAGAAAACTGACGGTTTATTTTTTATGCTTGACCGACCGACCGACCAACTCATTGACCAAAAGGACCAAAGTGAATCACAAGATTGTTGACGACGCCTCAAATGATTTCTTGTGTTCAGGAACTACTTGTAAAAATGATTTTATAATTTTATCATATCAAAGCATATCTTACACAAAAGACACACAAATAATTAGGTCGAAATATGGCTGCAAGCTGTTAAACCCCCCAAAACGTTGACATTAGAAATAAATCAGATAATGCTGTTGATAAAATGTGGTAATTACTGAAAGAATTAAGAAGCTAACAAAGGGAAATCAATAGACCTTTCACGTTTTCCTGAGAACATAGCATACGTAAACTATAGCTATTAATTCCTGATAATAAAGGAAACTTACGCATTCTTCAAGGATAATGATGTGGCCATTGTTTAGAGAGATAATAAAACCTTCTAGAAACTTCTACGGAAACTGTTCTACGAAAAAAGTGTTTGGACGAAACAAAAACAAAACAACAAAACGGAAAGCAATAGACCTTTCCCGAATTTCTGTTTAAACACCGTATTGTGGCCTAGTAAACTAGTATGGTCTCGTGTTTATGGTCTTAATTGCTTTTAATTATTCCACTGGAGTTTTGGAATAATAAGTCACTATTGCTTGGTAATAACGCTATGAAATTAAGAAAACGCATAAAATGCATAGAAACGAGGCGAAACTTGATAACTAAGCATTAACAAGGGTGTTTAAACAGAAATTCGGGAAATGTGTTTACTCAGCGTAAAGGTTCGGGTCCATGTTAGTAGAAAATTGATTTGATTATTAAAATTTCATAATTTAACAAATGTCATGAAAAGGGGATGGAAATTGTCAACAAAAGGCGTTACTTCAATGAAGAGTACAGCATTTTTAGCCTCAAACATAATTAAAGCCCTCAACCACCTCAACCACCACGTAGTATGCTTTCAAGGTTGTCATATAAGGGCACTTCTTTCTACGACGCCTTTTGCTGTCATCTTTCATCAAATTATGGTGCTTATGTTTCTTGGCTTGGGTTTTGTCATATCCAAATGCAGTATGTTTTTCTTTAAGCTGAAAATTTGTAAAATCTTTAGGAATAGTTGATACGATGTTTAATAGTTGAGATCAACCAATCAAAACGCTATTAAAATGTCTCATAAAAATGAGCAGTGTGGAGGTTCCGCTAGTTGCAGGCTACATAAGTTCGATAACTCTCTCAACAGTTGCTAAAAGACTATTCATGGAGCAACAAAGTTGAAATCCGTGTTTAAAATCCAAGTGAAGTCCTCCACAGATTTCGTCCACTATGTTTTCACTGTTGACTAGCTTACATTTCGCCCTTAGCAATATGATCGGAAATATGGTTGGTGGATATTATTATCACGCTTACGGAGCGAAATTATTTGATGGACAAATTGTTGCGAATTTTGGCCAAATTCGCAAAATTAAATCCTCGCGAAACATTCCTGGAGGATTGAATCGCGAAAATAAATCACTTTTTGTTTCTTTATTTTAACTGAGATTTAACTTCATCTTAATAAAGAAGAAAATAAAATTATCAAGAAGTAAAACAATTATTAATATTGGTTCATACCGCCAACGAAAATAAATCCGCGCGAAATATATAAAAATGTTTTTTGTGAAACTCTAAGCGGACATCTGAGAGTTCAGCAACTGATGAAACATTAATTGAACACCCCAATTTCTTTGGCTGAAATGGTTTCAATGACAAAATCAAAATATATAAATATTATAGAAAGCAAAATTCTCGAAAATTAATTCACGCGGAATGTAAAAAAAGTTACTCGAGGAAATAAATCCACCCAAAAATTTCTCTCCTTAAGGTAGCCATATGAAAATGTGCGTTTTTCCATCTATTTCCAGAAGGCATGGGCTAACAAGGGCCGGCCAAAAGGGCTAATATAAGGTATTGTGAAAACATTGTAGTATCAATCAATAGTGGTTCAAATCCGATGGGGGATTATTTCAAATATATTTATCGTTTAGCACTAAATCGGTCTCTGATCATGTTTACTGTAACCTAGGAGGATATCTGTAACCTACATTTACTTATTTTAACTTATTCTAAAACAAAACAGAAAAACGCTTGTCATCGGATTTGAATCACTATGTTCTCGAAAAGAAATGCAAAGCTTTAGGCCACTCGGCCAACCTACGCTTACATTGCAATGTATTTTTAAAAATACATAAAAGATAAACAATTCAAAAGCTGTTGGAAGTCTGCTCCATATCAAAACTTAAATAATACAAGAAAATACTTCTTAAGATTTTCTGAAAGCTTTTCAGGTAATTGGATTGATAATAACATATCGTTAGTGGATCAATTCTAGATTGCTTACTCAACGTATTTGTTGAAGCAGATGAGTTGAGTCTATAATTTAAACGAAATGATGGTAAACAGATGGTTAGTGATTGGGTTGCTTTAAGAAAACAGACAGACGGAGGATGGCTGGAATAAACTTCTCGGTCAGTTCCCGAGTTAGATTTTTTACACAGATCTGTTTGTTAATGTATTTTTGGAATTCAAAAGCTGTTGGAAGTCTGCTCCATATCAAATGTACACACTTAAATAATACAAGAAAATACTTCTTTAGATTTTCTGAAAGCTTTTTTAAAATTTAACGTAATTTTACACATCATCATCGAAACCATGTATATAAAAAACGTTGGGAAAAAAATTCTTTTCGACACGGACTTCCGCCATTTAAAAACTGATAACCGATTCGGAATGGGCAGAAAAACGGTTGCAGCGCAACTCTTACTCGATAGACAGAAAGCATAAATAAATAAGATTTCTCCCTTTACGGGGAAATCTTAACAAAAATGTCCAAGTATGCTACATTCTAAATTTTTCCCAATGCAATGGCATCAGCAGAAATTGTAAATGTTTGTTTACATTTGAAGCAACCATATTTTTTTTATTATTCTTTATTTATATATTTCCTTTTTTAAAAAAAAGCTACCATATTACGTTTCCAGGAAAAACAAAACTAGACTGGCGAATAATGTCCGTCGTTTAGTTCGTTTTAGCCAATCAGAAAATGTTATTTTCCGTATTACCTGAAATAAACATTTAGGGTTATGACCGGCGTTTGAGTTTGATTATTCAAAATTGCTTCGTATTCAAAAAAAATATGTAAACAAACTTTCATTCTCATTTTTGTGTGACATTCGATTTGCTATTAAGAAAAGAATAAAACTTATGCAATGCAATTTCATTTATTATTTGTCCTTGCATTATTTTTTTCTATCATCTTATCTTTTTTCGTTGTTTGTTTACATTTATGCCTCTAATTTTATAAAAACATTGCTGGCATTTATATAGACCGGAGTGACGTCACATTAAAGCTTAATTGAGCAATAGAATTGCGCGAATTTTCCATATCGAATACAGCCCTCCTATGCAGGTAATAATTAAAAATACTTACGCTAGAAAAGTTTTTAATTTCATTTGGGTGAGATGGAGGAGAGATGTTTAGTTCCTTTTTATATTTAGAAAAATGTTAACGGTTGGTCTTTTGCTTTCAAATATTTAGTTTGGCCACTCATGGAATACTCCTATACACTCGCGAATATTGACTGCAGAAAAACCCCGAAAGCGTGATAACTTTCATCAATCATAATTGCTTTATAAATCATTACTATCTCACTGAGTGTACATTGTTGAAACTGAAATGAAAAAACGTAAACGTTTAATTGTTGTTCGAAATATTCAGAAATATGAACCCGGTTTCTCTAAACTTCAACAACATGAACAATAACTTTCCCTGAAATTTCTAGATCACTAGTACTTCTCTTTCAATTATTAAATGACCGATCAAAACTCCAATAATACAGTTTGACAGAACATCGCGTAATAATCGAAATCTGAACACGTTGCTTAAAGTTCATTTTACTCATATTAAAGGCCGAACTCCGAACTTCGAACTCGAAATAAGTAATACACTGGTTACCTCGGTATGCCTTTAATACATTTGAAAATTGGTACTTTTAAATTCTCGAATGTAAGCAGATCCTATGAGATTGTATAAATCTCCAAAAAAAGATTTCGTTTGAAAAGTGAATTTTTTTCAGCTGATGAAACACATCTTCGTTTACACATCAAATCTTTGAAACCGCCTACATAAGTGTTACAAACTGGTATTTTCTTTTCTTTTCGATTCCCTGAAAAGAAGAGTTCTAAAATGTTGCAACATCTTGACAAAGCATAATAATTCCATTTTGCAAGTAACAGGAAGCCACTAAATCTTGTTAAATGTTTATACAACGTTGAATCTTGTTGACATTGTAAGAAAATAAATTTTCATAACAGGAAAACATAAAAATTCATAACTAAATTCAATAAAAGCTTTTCAAGTATGTAGTAGATAATACTTTTGTAAGTAGCTTAACATGTAAAACATTTCAAGTTAAAAATTATTTCCACCACCATATGTTAATTAGAAAGTTAAGTTTGATGAAGTATGTTTTTGCATTTTATTTTATTTTCTAGTTCTCATTTCTACAGATTCTTACTTGCATCTTATTCGCCATTAATAAATACTTACATTCATCCCATTACGCCTGCTTTTGTGATATCCAGGGTTTTTATATTTGTTATCGCTTACTTATAGATCAAGTCTTTTGAGCTGCTAAAAGGCAAAAGATGGAGAGTTTATCAAGCAAGAAATCTATAATAGATTACAGAATGATCAATTGCAAATTGCAATATTTCTTCGCATATATGATGTCTGGAAGTGTCATGCCTTATTTTAATGTATTTTTTACGTCTATTGGCTTGACTGCAACTCAAGCTGGATTTATCTCTGGTTTACGAACACTGGCGTCATTTTTTGTTGGACCAATTTGGGGTATCATAATTGATTATACTGGCAAAAAGAAAACCATTTGGATATTGTTATGTATGGGATCGATGTCATTTATGTTTCCAGTACCATGGATAGCCCGAAGTGTTGCTGGAGAATTGTTGGCGTCAAGAATTAACAAAAATGTAACCTTCAGTGGAAATTGCTCGATGAACTCCACAAATAGCAGTAAGAATGAGATTCACAATGAAACCCAAGAATCGCTGCGATTAAAGCTTTTGTATGTAATGTTGGCAATATTCATTGGGTCTGCATCTTTTGATTTGCCTTTGCTCGGGTATCAAGATTCCATTATCATGA
Source organism: Turritopsis rubra (assembly GCA_039566895.2). Classification (NCBI taxonomy): domain Eukaryota; kingdom Metazoa; phylum Cnidaria; class Hydrozoa; order Anthoathecata; family Oceaniidae; genus Turritopsis; species Turritopsis rubra. The sequence goes on from CM077628.1 coordinate 3,885,497, forward strand.
ATGCTGTAACCAGCAATAAGCGGAAAGCAACATTTGGTTTACAAAGAGTATTTGGCTCAATTGGTTTTGGTGTTGGTAATTTTGCTGCTGGATTAGTTGCTGATCATTATAGGGAAGCGCTTCTCTCTAATTACGCAGGAATATTTTTAGTTTTTCTCCCTTCGGCAATCATTTTAATACCACTTGGAATTATATCAATAAGTCGTGGAAAAAAGATAATTGGTAAAGATAAACAATCGGGGAGTGATGAAAATTTATTGAAATTAACTTTAAGAACTTGTACGAAATTGCCAAACTTCGTATTTCTAATCAGCATTTTCTTTGGTGGTTTGGCAAGTTCTTTGAATTTTGGATTCACTTTTCTATTCCTGCAGGATGAATTGAATGCATCGAAAACGATAATGGGCCTCTCGATTGTTGTGTCAAGCTTGTGCGAAGTGTTCATTTTCCCTTTTTCAAGCAAGCTCATTAAATTCTTTGGTGGAACAATACCTTGCATTATCCTCGGTGTATTCTCATATTTTGTTCGTTTTCTACTAATGTCATTCATCAAAAATGCTTGGCTAATTTTGCCAATCCAATCCCTACATGCTGTAGGATCTGCATTATTTTGGGCGGCAGCTATACAGCATATCGACGTCATAAGTCCAAAGGAGATTGCTGCTACAATGTTCACGTTGTTAACCGCTTTATATTTTGGTTTGTCGACAGTTGTAGGAAATATGATGGGTGGCTATTTTTATCAAAAATACAGCGGGGCAATTTTTTTTCGAGTATCCTGTTTTATATTTCTTGCTTGGTCGATATTGCTGGTCGTTTACTATTATCACATCGATAGAGTTTGTTTAAAAAAGAGAAAAACTACTAATGGAACGACCAGGGAGGATTTGAATGCAAATGACATCCTATTATCTGCTGATTTAACGAATGAATCTAAAGTTCAGTGTGATTTAAATGAAGAAAACAACAGGTCCTAATAACAAAGTAAAAAAGGTTTTTGTTGTTGTCAAGGTTACGTATAACGTCTCTAATTTCTTTATTTCGACCAATTTCAAAATAGAATATCCTGAAATCTTATTGCCGTCCATTCACGGAAATCGCACAATATTCGAAAAACCTAATATTTGACCTAATACCTACACCTAATAACTACAATCGACCAAAACCACCAGAATTTTATCACATACGTTAGGACTTGATATTTTGAAGCGATTTTAGAACATTCTTAAATCGTGTAGCTATTTTGTTTAATATCAAATATCGCAAGTACCTGCGAAATGCAATTTTTGTTTTTGTCTCTTAACATTTTTGCCGTGGGTGATTGTTGTAAATAAAAAAGTTCGTTGTCAATTTGCAATGTAGCAGGGGAAAGTTTTTTTGTGCAAAATTGATAAAAGAAACTTAATGCAATTTTCACTAACATGCCCGTTTGTTCAAACCGGGAACACCACGTTGCAACAACGTTGGATATTAGTTGTATTTTGTCGCTGCGTCGGTGACTTAAGTACAAGGTTGTGCCTAGGTAATTTTTCAAACGTTATTTTAACTGACATGAGCACAATGCAAAAGCAACGTAAAACCTATAAGGCTGGAACAACTATAACGTTTATATAACATCTCATAAACAACATATCAAAAAAAAAGTTGTTACCTGAAGTTGCAGCAATGCTGAGCGTTCGACGTTAATCTGACGTGGAAACGGCGTTAAAACAACAAACCATTTTTGAAACAACCTTTTTGCAACATTGGGTATAATACTTTAATACAACGTTGCGAGGTAGCAAGGTTGAAACAACTAACTTTAATACAAAGTTTATATAACGTCAGATAAAAAAGTCAAAATAAAATCTAATAGAAAAGTTACGACAACGTAGTTTTAATAATGTTGCAGCAAAGTGTAGTAGTATATGACGTAAATATGACGTTATTGCGATGACGTTAAAACAATCCACTCAATTTTATAGCTGCCGGAAGTGTTCTTTTGTCTTCTGCGCCATTCATCCACTTTCTTACGGTGACACTGAAAGAGTTTAAAGACGATATGATACCCATAAGAGAAAACAGTAAACAGAAACCAAAAATGGATGATTCAACTGCATCAAAAGATTGACCGTTTGAGACGTAATATAGCCCATATAGAACTAATCTTAAAATGAAAGAACATATATTTTTACCAAAAACCAATTAAAAATACTATAACGCCTCAGAAGGAAATTTGGTAATGTTAGAAAGAATACGCTTGTCTTCTGTCAGAAAACATTGAAAAACGAACTAAGTGCAATCTCAACCAAAAAGTATTCGAGAGAAAACGAATAAACAGACTCTTTAGAGAAAATCGAAAAGCTGTCTATCGTTCATTTCACGGATGCAAAAATGAAGTCAAAGAGCCACCTAGCAAGGAAGAAATCGAAAACTTCTGGACAAACATCTTGGGAACGGAAAAAAGTTTAATAAAAAAACCAGAATGGCTTAACACTTTGGAAAACGAATATTGCAGGCAAATTGCAAGATAAAAAAGCCCTATTACCGGATACTGGTATAAACAGCTAACGTTTTACGATGCAGAGTTCAACACTTGAAGGATTAGTGGAAGTACCGAACTGGATATCAAAAGCAAAGACCAGACTATTAGCGAAAAATGATGCAACCAAAACCCCGAAAAGTTACAGACTGATAGCCTTGCAGAATAACATGTTAAAACTTTATACATCGTGTATCAACCAATTCCCTCAACATCATTGTGAGACCAACAAAATTGTAACAACTGAACAGGCCGGTGACAATAAAGACGTTTGGGGATGCCCGGAGCAATTACTAATTAATAAAACTACTATGGAAATCAACAGGAGATCGTTGAAAACAATGTGGTTGGACTACCAAAAAGCCTTTGATAGTGTACCTCACAGTTGGTTAATAGTAGCTCTTAATTTAGCCAAAGTGCCTAACATCATTATCGAGGCATTAAAGCATCTTATAAACAATGGGCCACAAACGTTCATCTCAAGACCAAGGACACTACCATCATTACGAACATTATAAAGTACCTGAAAAGGATATTTTAAGGAGATGGTTTGTCGGTATTGTTGTTCATTTTATGTATCAACCCTTTGTCGTTTCTTCTTAACAAACTGAATGGCTAAATGTCAAAATGTTTACGAATAACATGACTCAAATGAAATTACTACTTGACCAAGTTGGAATGAAGTTCGGTGAAGCGAAATGTGCCTACCTAATTATTGAGAAAGGCAGAATTGTAGAAAATGTGGAACCGGTCGTTATGAATAACGTTACAATTCAACCAATGAAAGAAGGAGAGTTGTACAAGCATCTTGGACAGGACGAAAACCTTGGTTACGTGGGATCAATAAACAAGGAGAGAGTGAAAAGGAATACATCAAAAGAGTAAAAAAGATCTGGGAAAATGAACTATCAGGATATAACAAACACATAGCCCATAATGCATGTGTAATACCAGTCCTAACGCCAACAGGGAGATATTGAACAAATTGTTATTAGAACTAGAAAGATATTGTGTATGGCTGGAAACTTCTATCGTAATTCAGATGTCGACTGTGTATATGTTCAGAGAAAGAAAGGTGGTCGTTGGTCCAAATCGCTTATGTGACACGAATTTTATCAACCAGACAGCACCTTAGAACAAAAGTGAAAGAAAACAAATACCATGAAAGCGTTACCAACCATGAACGAGATAAAATCACGAGAGTTGGTGAAGAACTATTGAAAAGTGCTGGCATGAATGACGACCATCAGTTAAACTCGAAACCTATCAGCCAACGTTATTTCCTGAATATCCTTAAATAAAAACAAGAATTGTACCAAACTAAACAACTGCATGGGTACATCCACAGAAAAGTCTCAGAAAATCCTAATATCGATCAGTCAGGCTCAAAGGAGTGGTTGAATAACAAATACATCTCAGCCCAGTTTGAAGCATACGCCTGTGCCATTCAGTAGCAAGAAATGGGAACGAAATACCTTATCTACCGACGTGATCGTAAAACCAAATGCCGATTATGCAAGAACCAGGTAACATTGCACACGTAATCAGGAGCTGCCCTAAAATGTCTTCTAAAATTATCTCACACCGAGACACGACCTTGTTAGCAAATACGTGTATGGACAGCTGAGAAAAAAAGGATAATCCAGAAGCAAAAATCACATATGACAGTGATGCATTTGTTTTTACAGAAGGTGAAGCCGAGGACTGGTGGAACGTCTCTGTCAAAACACATCACAAGCTGGTTCAACGGTTTTTCATAACAACAGATATAGTTGACGGCTTCAGTCGTCTTCCTGTATGTCTCTTCCTGTAAAGTACTGACAACAGCAGAGCAACAACCGGTTTTATAATGTTTTGTAGAAGCAGTTAATGAATAAACGGAGTAGCCGAAAAGCTTATACATTTTTAAATAAATGGTTTTTACAATATATTTGATAATTTTTACAAAAATTTCCACATCGCTGCAATGTTATTGCATATTGAAATAATCTCTTTCGTTTATCATAATAAAGGTAATACTTGTTTTAATACCAATGGCAATCCAACAGTTTTAGAGCAGTGTTCTTCAATTTTGATTTCATAGCTATCTTTATCCAATCACTTTGTCGTCACAAGTAGCTCCGCTTTTACCTTATTCCGCTCACAGTATTATCCTTGTTATCTAGTTAGCTAATTTTTTTATACCTATATGTTGTACTGTAGATAGGGAGAAGAACCATTATATATAAATGGAACCCAAATAAATGATTAATAATAATAATAATAATAATAATAATAATAATAATAATAATAATAATAATAATAATAATAATAATAATAATAATAATAATAATAATAATAATAATAATAATAATAATAATAATAATAATAATAATAATAATAATAATAATAATAATAATAATAATAATAATAATAATAATAATAATCACGCATTATCGCAAATATAACAATATGCTGTGCCATATTAGTGCCACTGTGAAAATCTATATCAGGAGTATTTAGATATGTGTTTGGCATAGCTTGATGGGTAAGTAGAAAATAAAATATTTATAATTAGAGTTTATCATGTCATAGACCGGTTGTTTTTGTTTGCGACGTTTCGACAGTTACTACTGTCATCATCGGGCGTTTGTAAATGAATGATGTAAAGTTTATATATGTTTTCAGTAGGATCGAAATTAGGATCGAAATTATTTCGGAGATCTCAATTATTTATTGAGATCTCAATGAACGACACAAATAACGTGATATACCAAATTCCATGTAGTGATTGTGAATCAGTTTATATAGGAGAAACAAAAAGAACATTTGAGCAACGCATCAAAGAACATATGCGAGCCGTACGGAATGGCGATGTAACCAAAAACGAAATTGCTGACCACTGTTGGACTAATGACCACAAGTTTGATTGGGAGAATAGAAAGATCCTTGACAAGGAAAAAGGATGGACTGCTCGAAAAGTCAAAGAGACTATATACAGTGTCAAAAACAATTCCAGTATTAATAGTACATCGTATAATGTTCCTGCGATATGGTTTCCAGCTCTACGCAAAACAAATTATTGACATTGCTTCCTTCCAGGTCCGAAATATTGACATTGCTTCCTTCCAGGTCCGAAATAATTTCGATCCTAATTTCGATCCTACTGAAAACATATATAAACTTTACATCATTCATTTACAAACGCCCGATGATGACAGTAGTAACTGTCGAAACGTCGCAAACAAAAACAACCGGTCTATGACATGATAAACTCTAATTATATATTATGAATACTAGACTGACAAACAATATAAATATATTCAATTTGAATAAAATATTTCCTGCTCGAAAAAAAAAGGTTTTCCGGTATGCCTTTAAGTTCAGTCATTCTTTTTTGGACGTCTTGAAAAAGACGCACTCTAGACAGACAAAACAGTCTTTTAAACGTCTGAAGGAAGAAGTCTTTTAGATTAGGTCTATAAAATGTCTTTTGGAACTCTTTTTTATCAGACGTCTTTGAGAAAATTTAGACATGAAAGACTTCCAAACCACATCCATATGCTGATTAGGAACCGAATCCCTAGAAATGTAACTTTCACTAATTCAAAAAGAAGTCTTACCATTGCTTCTTTTCAAAGCATGTTTGCGCCGTATCGATTAAAGTATCATCAAAAATACTTTCTAAGCCTCCTCAGAAGAAATGGGTATTTCAAAGGTGATCTATGACGTCATTATGACCTCAACAATACCAAATTTAGCCCTAAATGAACAATTTCTATAGAGATCTTCCACATGCATACCTATTCTCAAGACTTAACTCCTACAGGAATTGGGTGTTTTTAGTGTCATCATGACGTCACCAGTACCAAATTTAAACTAGGTGAACAATTTCTATAGAAGAAATGCATACCAATTTTCAAGACTTAACTCATACGGGAAATAGGGTTTTCAAATTTGACATATGACGTTATCATATTAAGCGAGTTTCTTTTATACAACGGTGGCCCGTTGAACAGTTATAATTGATTATAATCGATAATAATCGAGGCCCAAGTAAGCAAAAAAATCCCGACGCGTATACGCTGTTAGGTAAAAACACGATTTGCAGTGCAGCCTGAGAAAATGTGTGACGATCGCTGACAAAAATTTGGAAATTAAGTTTTGAAACTGGGCGCAATTTAATTGATGGTTTAGGAAGAGGTACATCTAATTTCTAGGCACCATAAGCCAGAAAAGATACGCCTTATTTTCTGGTACTGAATTTGACTGTTGTACGTACACCAGTCTAAATCCGCCCCTGCAATCCGCCCCTGCAATGAGTACTAATAAATGATAAGGTATCGCCAAATACGATTTTAAATCTTGTCTAAAGAAAGAATTGAAAGCTGCTATTGAGAATGTAGCTCGAAGATTACAGTATAAACGTGTTCTGAAAAAAAAAACTTTCAAACTTTTTTGGCAAACATGTTTTTTAGGAATTTGCCAGCTCTTAAGTACGAAGTAGGTTGTTCATTAGGTGTCACTATTTCAATTTTAGTCGCACAGACTTTATTATGGCCTGCGTCAGTCATCCGATAACCAATTCGAATCAAATCGGTTAACCATGCATTTGTTAAATCCAGATCATCTTTCCCCCAGAAGCCATTTTCTGCCATTGCATAACTTAACTCTAGCACACGTTCAAAGAACTCCTTTTTTGTTGACTTCCAATTGACAAGAAACTTCACAAGATTACCTGAATGATGGTACATTTGTTCTTCATCGATTAAATCACTCAAATAATCATGTGCATTTCGTACTGTAAAAGCATTTGGGGGAAAAAACGCCAAGTGTCCGTCTATTTCCCATAATAACCTTTGCGCCCAATAACCTCTCCATATGTCGCATACCCGAAATGCAACTGTTTGTGGTAATAGCAACCCCCAGAATGCATTGTAAAGATGCAGTGTATTTTGTGAATTATAGGGAGACATTACACCTTTTGGTAATAACAGTGGTGGCATACTTGAGTCGAAACTTATGTTCAAGTTTACACCTGTGTCTTTTCGTGACAGCCTGAATATGGCATCGACATCTGGGTCACCATTTACGACGCCCTGCTGAACAAACGCGTTTTTAAAAGAACAACGATGGTATTGATGTGAAGGTAACTCGCTTATTTTATCCAAAGGATAACCACGTGGCCAAACTGAGCTTTGCCCAAAGTGAGAGTACGGGTTTATAACAGAACTTTTTGGGCGAACGCTCATTAGATATTCTTTTGCTAAATTCGGATCGAAACCGATTTGCCCTGATATCGGACTGTTATCATCATCTGTTTCGTAGATTATCTTCGCACCGTGTTGGATAGCATAAAGAAATCCAATATTCTTTCTTGCGTACGATTTGAATTTGAGTAATTTTGTGGTTTCGTAACCCAATTCCAGTTGCTTTTTCACATCTAAGTGTATGCAGTTTGACCAGCTGAAATAAAAAACAACAACAAGATCAACGTTATTCGATTCCCTAGACAGTGCGTCCCAGAACACTCAGTTTTGTCGAATCAATGTTTGTGACAATATTTACTCCAGTGGAAATGCGAAGCTCTATAAAGCCTGGATGTCTCAATAATGTATTTTTTAGAAACACTAACATTTATCTTTTTTTATGATTTTCAGAGTAATGACGTCTACTTGCTTCTCTATTTTCTAGATTTATTTATGTTTATATTTATTTATTTATATGTATGTTATTACATTACATTATTATCCCCAAATAATTATTTCTGAATAAATAGAGGCGGTATTTTACAAATATGTCATTGCATCAATCAATAGATGTAGTGTTTAGCACTAAATCTGCCTTTAATCATGCTTACTGTAACATATAATTCCGTTCTTTTAACTTATTCTTAAGTAGTAAAAGTAACACCTTAATCCACACGGCCATTTACGCGTATTAACTGTTAGTATTTTACAAAAAATAAACACTTCAAAAGCTATCGAAAGACGCCCAACTTCTCCAAAAGCTATCGAAAGACGCCCAACTTCTCCAAATCAAATGTACACACTTACTTAATACATGAAAATATTTTTTTAGTATTTTCTGAAAGCTTCTTTAAATTTAATTGTATCACCAAAGATATTGAAAGATTAAAATTAAAACGCTGTCATTTTAAATGATATGATATTTTAAATCTGTCATCAATATTTCCTGATTGCCAAGAAAGTAAGAAAAGATATGATGATATGAAGATATCATGAGAGAAACAGAAAACATCGTAGGAAACGTTATTACAACTTCATATTTTTCTTACTGTCCAAACCAAGGATATGATTACTTCCACGTCCGCATTCATTGCTGTGAGGGAAAATGGCGGACATGTAAAGTGGAGAATTAGGCAAAACTTAGACCAAATTTCGAAAGTGCTTCAATTTTCATGAAAATTTTCATGTAGAACCGTTCAATGGTGCAGATTTTGAATTTGGGAATCATCTTCATATTTTTCCCAAAACATTTCATTATAAATTAAATTTAATTATGAACACTAGCACACATTTTTTAGGTACCTAGGAATACGTTTTCACTGCCTTGTCTGCCCCAAAAAAATACATTTGTTTGGTTTTTGAAGGCAGTAAAATCTGAATCTCTTTACCCTCCTTAGCCAGTAGTGCAGTGCTAGCAGTGCTATTCAGAGCTGAAACCAGATGTTGTTGTGGTGTTGGTTTTAGCCATCAGAAGCAGCACAAATTTAAACACAAAGTTATGGACTCTCTTTTCATCCCTCCTTCTCATGTTGCACGCAAGATGTAGAATCTACGGAGCAGTACCTACTCCATTGGCTTTAATTTCTGAAATTTCTGGATTATTCTTTAATGACCTACACAACCTCAAAATTCTACTTATATGCCTCTTTATAGTTCTGCTTTAGTAAGATTGCGTTAATATGGTGATTGATAGAGCTTCCTTTACTTACAGGAACCGGACCCGTTCGTGTGACACATGAAAACGGAGACCCATGTTAAACACCCATGTTGATAAAACCAAGACCAAGCTGTAGCATAGGTCTAGTTTTCACCTGAATAATAGCTAAGCGCCATTCTTAGGGCATTTGGTAGTTTCTTTGATATCAATGATTTACTAAAATAGTAAAAATGAAGAGCGAACTGCACGTATGATGGAGTTGGGGGAGATTTAGTACAACTATCCAAACGTAGAGAAGCTTACTTTAGAGCATTTCACGTATGTATTTCAATACACAACTAACTGAGTAGGTAATTGGACATGAAGGAAAAATGACAATTGTGACGTCACAACTTCAAGTTATGACGTCATAACTGCTAACTCGAAGTTTTTAATTCGAACTCGTAACTCGAAGATTATCCACCTCAGAAAAAATAATACCTCCAATTTGGCGGAGATTTGGTATCACCGACAACCAGAACAACCCAGCCTTTGATTTTTGATAATTTTTTGACATCTTCAGTCGGAGGGTTAATGCTTGTTAAAACAATCCATTTTTCATACAAATGATTTTGATTACTTTTCAAAATTTCATTAAAACGTGCTTTTCGCAAATCATTCAAATACTCCGTGATAGAACTTTTGGTGCCCTGTCTCTTGACTAGAATCAAACGTTCCTTTCCGTCACCAATTTTATCAATCAATACCGAGGTAAAATATAAGAACGGTATCAACACCAAGATGACACCTACGTATCGAGTTGAAACACTCTTCCATTTCAACATGCTTTTTTCAAATTCAATATCAAAGTGGTTGATTACTCGCCGTGCGTATGATATTCTGTATAGATTGTAATGCTCTGATAAACTTGCTGTAATGTTTTGCAGAATAATAAAAACATCTTATAATATTCGTCAAGTAGTAATTTTGAATACATTTGTTTTTATGTTTTGTTATGCAAATTTATGCAAAAGCAATACATCAAAAGTTGACATTTTCTTTGTACTTTCCCGTCGTTGCATAAAATATACAAAAAATAGATATGTAGTAATGAGTTATGGACAGATCTGCACATCCACTGAAAATTAGAAATTGCTCTAAGCCTGGAGCAATTCAAGTTATATTTAACGGAAATTTGATTAAGAAGTGCCACTGTAATATGATTAATCAAAGAAAAACGCCGGATAAGTCCCGGTAATGTTTGTTGAACTCTCGTGGCTGTATTTTGACCTCCAAATTACATTGTTTCCCTAACTAGCTGATGCAGGCCGGGTTACTTTCAAGTTATTTTATATTTTTGAACTTATCCGTTTTTTCCAATCGATATTTCAATGACTATTCTACAATTTCCCGCTCTTATTTCACTGTAGACTGTGAAATTCGGCCATCCCCATGTGATTCCGACTCTTATCCTGATCCCTGTGGCAGCCATTGTTTAGTCTTCGAAATCTTCTTCTACGAATTTCGATAAAGTAGCCATATTGAATATAAAACGTTTAAGATTGCGGAGCTTGTTTTTATTTTGTTTTGTTTAGCTTTATACTTATCCTCACATTTTTTATGTTTTATGGTTTAGGTTTCGTTAAAAAAAATAATTTACTATCTTTTTAGTGCATATGTTTACTGTTAATTATTATCTTTGTTTACACGATTTAGCTCTTGTATTCCCACACACTTCCAACACAAAAGTTGCCAACAGACTTGTGCACTTCATGCTGTGTTAGCAGTGAAGGATGGAGCGAAACAATAATACGCGATTTATACGTTATGCCCGTAATCGACCTTAAACATGTTTATTTTATACAACGGCACCCCATTATACAATTTAAAAACCGCGATTTGCAGCGCAGCCTGAGAAAATGTGTGACGATCGCTGACAGAACTTTGGAAATTAAATTTTGAAACTGGGAGCAATTTATAGTTTAGGAAGAGGTATATCTAATTTCTAGGTTCGATAGGCTAAAAAGGGATACACCATATTTTCATATTTTCTGATACTGAATTTGACTGTTGTATGTACACCAGTACACCAGTTTAAATCCGCCCCTGTTGTTCCCAGTTGTGGCCTATATCCCCATTACCCTCAAATTTAAGTTGTTTAATTAGTGAAAGTGCGGCCTAAAATCCAGAAAAATGTGTATCCAATTTCTCTTCTCCAGAACGATGCAGCAAAAAAGTTAGACATGCATTCCGATAGATCTAGATGTTATTGATATTGAAAGTTTTCAATACTGAACTATTATTTCAGTAATACTGAAATATTATCAGCCGCTTGATCTGTAACACTCAGAAGAATGTTGTGACACGTTGATTTTGTGTGAGAAACTGTGTAACTTTTCGATCCCTTGACCAAAAACTTATCATCCTCTAAGCAACCTTAGGCTGTTAAGATTAGGCCTTACCCCTTTGGCTTTAGAATGCTTTAAAAGAAAAGTAGAGAGTAAAAAAGTCTTCTGCGAGACACTGAAATTTTAAAACGTACATACTATAACAGTGAAGCAATAGTAATTCACGGAACCAGCAGGGAACCAGCAGTATATCACTGTTATAGTATGTACGTTTTAAAATTTCAGTGTCTCGCAGAAGACTTGTTTACTCTCTACTTCTCTTTTCAAAGAACGATAAAAACCTTTGGATGATAAAGACACTTTGTTTTTTTCTCAATCTGTTATTCATTGGCAAAGAAGATTTGAATATTACGGGAGGAATATGTTCAAAATTGCAAAAAGGTAGAACTTTAGTTTTTCAAATAAAGTTCATGTTAAAGAGTGTTAGAATTTTCTTGACTCAGTAGTGGCGAATTCAGGATGAGGAGTGAAGTTTCATGAAATTCCATTTAAAAGTCAATGCTGATTAGTAGTAATATTAGTAGTAATAAAATCAAGTAGTAATACCATCATCCCACTCTTCGATACCAAAAGACGCTTACTTGTTGAAAGTTTCTGGCTGACGGACCTAAGACGGAACTGATTGTGATCAACAGGCCTCGAAATTTGACAGTAACAAAACAAGCACTAAAAGTTTCCTGGTTCGTAGAGAAGGGTACCAAACTTCCGTAGTTCAAACAAAAAGAATCTAATTTGCATTTCATGCCAAAAAAGATTGATATTCATTTTGAATTTTCGCTACTTCACCATAATATCAAGAAAAGTCAAAGCGAATTGAAATTGAAATTGAAATGATGTAGTGTTTGTGATAACTGATTTGTTTTGTAATAGCTGTTGCGCTTCAAAAGAAACAAATTTATTTAAATTTATTTATTAGTGTGAAGCCAGCTATATGATTGAAATCATGCAACCCATTTCGTTACCCAACTACCGTCCCTAGGTCTTCTTGCTTTTTCAATATACTGGATTATTCTTTTTATTCATCAATTCTCATTGTTTCCATTTGTCATTTCACCAATAAATAAAAACTTGACTGGCTAGAGCGATTCTACCATATCATTTCACAAATACAAAGTATGTGGGAAGGGCCACTGATAATATGTGGTGACATGAATATAGACGTTGGGAAGGATAACAACATCACCTAAAGGTATAAACAGCTCCTTGATCGTCACAACCTTGATCAACATTTAGACGGTTAGACAAGGCGAGATCTCGGCAAAGCGGGCTGGCTCGTTTCTCATGTGATCACACATCTAAATTTGTAAGAGTTTTTTAATGATAGCGAGATCTCGGTTTAGCGGGCTAGCTCGCATGACCGGGCTGAATTTTCTCATGTGATCACCTCCTAAAACAGGTCTAAAAGACGTTTTGAAAAAGTTTCGATTTATTTATGTTTACAAAAAATGTCTTTCAAACATCTTCAGAAAGATGTAATTTAGACGTCTTAATTAATACATTTTTAAGACGCCTTCTTCTAATTCTTCCCGCGCCATTTACAATTTCTAATCAATAAAGACGGGGAACAAAAGAAAAGGTTTTTTAATCATACAGCAAAATTTCTATTTTATAAATAAAACAATACAAAAGAATCAACTTGTTTTTTTTTTGTAATAAAAAATTTGTTCATGCAGGAACGTTTTTAACGTTTACTTATGATTATAACAGAAATTTATTTTCTAAAAACTCCCTGGAGTGTCGGTACTGTAAAAAAGGTTTTGGCAAAGGGCCTTTTTTTCATCTGCAGCCTTCGTCAAGTTCGTGTATCTGCTATATCTAGTAAGTGAACCTTTTATTTTTTTCCGCCAAGTATTAGTGAGGGAGAGGTTGGCACTTGGCTGTCATGGTTTTGCTTAAATATTTTATAAATATTTAAGGAATCGTGCATACACCAATCAATGGATTTACCTACTTTGTTTTTGAAATCTTGCAGATTTTAATCATTATTAATATTATTAATATTATCTTTTTATTTATTTATTTCAACTTACAACTTTTGTTTTTCTCATACATTTGTAAATTATACTAGCAGACACAACAGTGATGGTTTTGTTTTTCATTATGTTATAGGATTTGTGTATCACGTGACGTGCATGATGTAGATTTATTACTGAATACCTTTTGGTAAGTGTTTTTATACTTGATTGTTTAAATTTGTTTATTTTGTTAATACTGTTACAGTTCAGTAGATCTCATTTCTTTTAATTCCCATTCTAGCTCCTATAAAATAAGTGATTCAAAGAACGATAAAAAAGACAAGCAATTAAAAGGAAATTGGAAAATATACTGGACTGTAGATCTATTCTGTTTTCCCCAAAAATGTGTCAAAAACCTGGAAATAGAAATAATTCTGGCAGCCCTAATGAAGGACACTGAAAGAAATAATGGTTTAAGAAATAAAAAATAAAAAACAGGCAGATTATTTTTATATCATCTACCTGAAGAAAATTAAAGTTATTATAGTCTTCTTCTAGATTTCACATCTAATCTGACTTGATGGGGACGATGAATATAAAGGAGCATAAAGGAAATTTTTCCCTAAGAAGTATATGCCACAATTTAACAACTTATTCAAGGTAAAGTATTCCTGTAAATTCCCCTATTTTTGAAATTGTGCTCTGAAAAATATTTACATATTTATTTTCTTTTTCTTCTAGGAACACTTAAAATGAACTTTAAAGATTTAGGTGCAAGTCATCAAAACGAATGTAGCAACAAAAATAAAAAATGCACCGGATGCAAAAGGCGGACAAAGGTGGTTGGAAAACGAATGAATTAAGCCAAATGAAGCCAATTAATTATGTTTATTTTGAGTATATTATTAGGGATTCACATTCAGCAGTTTCATTGTTTTTCACTTATATTAATGTTTTATAAACCCTCTTGCAATCAAAAATGGTTTTCCTCTTATGCTATTAGTTAACCTGCCAAATTGGGATCATTTGTTTGGAAATTTTAAACAGTTTTATGATTGGAAACAATTTTTTCTTCATGATACTCTGGGTTACTTTAACAATTTTCATATTGCTTGTATTTACAAAACATTTTCATCAAACTTCGAATGACATTTTATTTATTTATTTATTTTAAAACTGACATTTCAAGATTTTTTTGAAGTTAACATTTCTGTAAATGTTTTGTTCGTGAATGAAAAAGGTTTTTACCTTTCATCTAACAAAACTTTTTGATAAAAAATTTGTTATTTTATTCTGGGATAACCAGGTAATGGTTACGCCATGTCTCATTTTTTCAAACAAAGAGACTTTTAGCTGAAAAGTTTTCAGATACCAATCCGATAGACGTTTTAGTGCTTATAAAAGTTTTCATATTCCGATTGTATTCAGAAATTATTTTTATAAAATTAAAAGTAAACCCAGCCCGGCACAGACGTCTTTTTTATGTCTTAATTAAGTCTGGGAAAAGACGCATTTTCGAAGACGCTTTTAAGACGTCTATAAGACGACTTGAATAAGCTAGACGTCTAAAGGACGTCTAAAAGATATCTTAGAAATGACCGGATAAACTTGGTTTTACACGAGATGTCTTTTAGACGTCTTAATAAAGATCTACCTAAGACGTGTTATTCACGCATTTTAGACGGCTTTTAGACAGCTTTTCCCGCGCTTTTTAATTTTTCAATTTACAGAGACGGGGGACTAACTTTAAGTTTTATTCGTATCTCAAACATTGTTATTCAATAAGATGTACGATTAACAAATAGAACTAACTTTTATAATATAATCACATATAATCACATATAATCACATATAATCACATATAATCACATATAATCACATATAATCACATATAATCACATATAATCACATATGCAACATATGCAAGGCTTGTTTTTCAAACGTAAAATACTTCCTTTGTAACCCTCTGGTGTGTCGGCTCTAAATGTTTTTGGTGAAGAACTGATTTTTGCCTGAAAGCCTTCGACAAGTTCGTGCTTATGCTATATCTAGTAAGTAAATCTTTTTTTTTTTTTTTTTTGAATAGAGTTTTCTTCTAAGTTTTGTTGTGGTTTTTAAACAGAAAGACAGACAAGAGGGGAGGCAGGGTTGGCTTAATTTTACCTAGTCACTTTCGCAAAGACTTTTTTTATGGAGGAATTTTGCTTGACTTTTTCATCAAATTGTAAACAGTTGATTATGTCAGTGATGGGGGAAGACGACACCATACTTCTTGTCTCTAGCGCCATAGGCATAGCTACAGCTATAAATGGCATTATAATTTTCATCATCATGTATTTTTGTTTCCCTCATCTTTCCAGGGATATTGTTGTGATATTTGTTGATATTTGTGATATTGTTGTTGTGGTTTTATTATTTGGTTTCTAAACTTTTAAAATACAGTACGTTTTGGTAAGTTTTTTAGCTTATATATATTATATAAAAATAGCTAGCTATGCGGTTGATTCTTCCGTTGTCATGATGTCATGATGGCGTCGTGGAGAGCAGACGTGTTTTATGTAGTTGATTTTACTCTACGGTTGTTTTGCTTTTTTGCATTGTTTATTTGCTTGTTTTCTGTGGCAAAACCCAAACATTTACAACCTGATGGTATTACAGTGGAATCTGTCTAAAGCGGACACGGTATAAAGCGGACATCTGTTTAAAGCGGACGCAATCTCGTGGAACGGAATGATTTACGGTCAAATTCTCATAAAAAAATCTCTATAAAGCGGACAGTTATAAAGCGGACAGTACTAAAGCGGACACTTTCTTTTTCACCAAATGAGGGTTTCCCCTAAACAATCTCGGCATAAAGCGGACACAAAGTAACACAACATATCTTTCATCAATTTGTACATTTTTCAACTTTTTTGTTTACAATTTCAAGTATTTTTTTAATGTTTTTTTATATATTTGTTCTCTTAGCTGCATTTAAAGTGCCTGTTTTTGTTCCGTTGTTGTTGTTGTTTTATAGCCTGAGAACGAAGTGAACCATACACGAGATAAAAATACAGCTTTTGGTAAATTTGGACCTTAAAAATCGGTTTTAGGAAAACTCTTTATAAAGCGGACATCTATCTAAAGCGGACACTTTCTTTCGCACTAATGGTGTCCGCTTTAGACAGATTCCACTGTAGTATAACATTTCACACAGCTGATGTTTTTGATAATACAAGAGAATCGTTTTTGTACAGTGGATTGTTTGTTTACAAACATGGCAAATCACCGATCGGAAACCCAAGACGTAGAACTATTTTGTGTACTTCTCGTGTTTTGTGGAGATGTTGAGCTGTGTCCAGGTTCTAACGATATTAAAGGATTCTGTAGGCAAAAGGGACTCAAATTTGTTCACCAAAATATACGCGGATTACTTTGCAACTTTGTAAATTTTGAGCTGTTTTTAAACTCTACCGACACGAAAATTGATGTAATTATCATATAATAACAGAAACACATGTTGTAGATGATGGCTATGCCGATAACGAAGGGTTATACAAACTACCTGGTTATACATTTATATCTCGAAATCGCAAAGCCGGCAAAGGTGGAGGAGTCACAATATATGTAAAAGATGGGTTAAATTTTAAACGCAGATTTGACTTAGAAAATGTGTCAATTGAGTCCTTATGGATAGAAATTTTTATAAAAAATATATATTTAGTTGGATGTTTTTATCATCCTCCAGAGGGCTCAAATTATTTGCAAAGTAATTACAATGATTTGCTTAACGATCGACTCACTCAGATTGGAGAAAATACAACAAGCGAAATTATCATCTTGGGAGATTTCAATATCGATTATAATGTAAAAAGCACTAACAACGATTATAAATCCATTATGGATGCACACGGACTGAAACAATTGGTAAAAAATGTACAAGAATCACAGATACGTCAACAACTTTAATTGATTTAATTTTTACAAATTGTCCACAGAATATACCTCTCGTTGATGTGTTTGCTACGTCACTCAGTGATCATGATATGGTTGCCTGTGTAAGAAAAATAAACCACCAAAAGTATCCTACACGATCAATAAAGTGCCGAAATTATGGAAAATACAACCATCAGAACATGTGTTTAGACATCGATGAAATTGACTGGCAACCTCTGTACCAGGCTACAGATGTTAACATCGCCGTGAACTATTTCAACACTGAAGTCTGCAAAGTATTTGATAAGCACGCCCCTATAGTAGAGAAACATGTGAAGGGACGACCATGTCAATGGCTCACCTCGGAGATAAAAACTGAAATGAACCACCGTGATGAATCTCTCAGAAAGGCTCCCAAGACAAATGACGCCAGTGATTGGCTAAAATACAAAAAACAATGAAATTTCTGTAACAACAAAGTTAAAAGGGCGGAATCCAACTTCCATAAGGAGATTTTAACTGAAAATATCAGCAACCCTCGGAAATTTTGGAATGCCATCAAATCTGTTTTTTTCCAAACAAAACTCGAAGTACAATTAATCTTAATGCCGCCAGTGATACGGACAAACAATCTATTGTCGACAGCTTTAGTGAATATTTTAGCACGATTGTGAAAACACTGAAAACTGTTTCCTTCCCGTTGTTAAATTTTACTTGGCGTGTAACAAAGACATTAGTGCCACGAACAGACAAAATATTCGAGATGGGTTACATTTCAGTCCTCTTCATAGAAAAGGAACTTCGCTCTTTACAATGTAGAAAAGCCAGGGATAGATGAACTACCATCCGGACTATTAAAAGATTGTGCGAAAAATATTTTCAAGCCTTTATGTCACATCATTAACCTCTCCATTTGAACTTCTATGGTTCCGAATGTATGAAAGATAGCAACAATTACACCTGTTTATAAATATGGAGATAAATCTAAACCTGAAAATTTTCGACCTATATCGGTTCTACCCATACTATCGAAGGTTCTTGAAAAGGCTTTTATTATTTATGTCTACATAAAAGCTAATAGATTTCCTGGAAGAAGAAAACATCTTGAGGGACAGTCAGTATGGTTTTAGAAAGAAGCGTTCCACCAAATTAGCATCAACACTCCTTTGTGACAACGTACGACAAGAGAAGGGCAAGATGATAGGCTGCATCTACGTAGACCTATCTAAAGCATTTGACACGATTGGTCATGGTGTTTTGCTTAACAAATTACAAGCATATGGAATAAAAGGTAAAGAACTTCTGTGGATGACCGATTATTTATTTAATAGGTCACAGATAGTGGATATTAACAAATTCGTTCAGCTGAAGAATCCATATACTGTGGTGTTCCCCAGGGTTCCATTTTGGGGCCACTACTGTTCATAATCTTCTTCGATGATTTTGAAGTTCGTTTAAAGCATTCGACAGTGATAAAATATGCAGATGATACATACTGTCTTATATGTATCGAGTAATGATTTTCATATTATTGAATCTAACCTTAACGCGGATATGGAGATCGTTTCCGAGTATTTCCGTGAAAATGATTTGATTATTAACCTGAAGAAAGGTTATAGTCCTTTTGATGGAACTGCTCAAAGGCTTAGACGAAATAAAAATGCACTTGAAATTGTAGTCGACAACCACTTATCGCTAACTGAAAACTTCGATAAAACATATAAAACTGCAAGTATCCGCTTTAGACTGCTACAGCGTATGAGATCATTTTTGACCAGTGATGCTGCCCTAAATATATATCTTTTTATGGTCGTACCATTCTTTACATACAGTAGCACACTGAAAGTAATTTTAAATGAAACTGAATTGAAAAAGCTAGAATCGCTCGATAATCGAGCAAAGAACATAATCAAAACTAATAAATGTATACCAAAGATAATCAGTTTGGTCAAACGCGATCAATGCTGGTGGTTAAGAAGTGCTTATTGAAAGAATTCACTACGAATACTTTCAATGAGTACTTTACTACCCAGCAGCATTCAAAGCGAACCAGAAACAATCAGTGTTCAGTTAGACTGCCACGGGTGAAATTAGAAACCGCCAGACGTGGTTTCTACTTTGCTGGTGGTAGTTTATACAATTCTTTACCAACTGATATCAGGAACATGGACACTTTGAATGAATTTAAGAAAGCTGTTTTATCACATTTTTCATAATCTTATTTTCTTATTGGCTACGTCAGATTTTTAATGGTCTCTGCATCATTTTCGTTTTGTCTGGGTCATTTGAGTTTTAGGCTTGCCATAAGGTCTTAAGCACTTTCACATTTTTTAATTTTGTGTCCCATAGCCTCTCTCCGTCTGATTTTAAGATTTAATTTTTGTAAATATATTTCATTTTGATTTTAACTAATCTTTTAGATTGTATTATAAAAACAGGACGGACAGTGATAGCAGAATTTATTGTATATTTTGTGCATGAAAACTGATGTCCCTATCCTGTATAAATATTCATGAAATAAAAAAATAAATAAATAAAATAAACAATCAAGTCATGTCTCGTTCTTTCAAACTCTTTGATTTGAATAACACTCGAATGATTACGAATGCACTCAATACGCATTTTTTTCATTTATAGTAACGAGGCTATTAATAAGAATACAAAACGGGAGAATTTCCAAGTACTTTTTATCAAAGATTTTACGGTGCACAAGTGGCCTAATAGCAAATGAAATCACGATCAAATGCATCTTGTGTTTTCAGAGAATGACTTTGTTTATGTAAACAGAAATCGAGGCCGATGTTTCCTCGACGTTGTTTCTCAGCGAAAGAAGATGTGCTGTGAAAATTAAATTGTCCAAACGAGAATGATGGTTTATAATAAAAAAACAAGGCCTGGAAAACACAACGATCTCTTTTGTTTGATATTATAAAAGTATGGCTTATAAATCTTTCGATATTGTTTCATAGTAGTTTTGTTGCATTGGGAACTTAGCTTGGGATTATTGTATCACAGGGTAAAAAAGACAAAAACGGTTAAAAAGCAAAAATATGTTAGCACAAGTTATAAATACACATGAAATTTACAAAAATAAATGCCTTTTACTGGTATCACATCCCAAGGTACAGGTTCTTTGGACCAAATATTGACCAAACAAGAATCTTCTATACAAACTGACATGATTTCTTTCAATCCAAGTTCATTTCAGATTACAACATTAATAGTAGATGATAAAAAACCCAAGGGATCCATCAAACAACGAAATGTCCATCTATCCTTAAACCACCAATATTGGTATTAAACGATAATAAATAAATTTTACAAGATAAATGGGAAAAACCTTTATATACAAACTCTGTAGAAACCAAAAATTATTCATAAAATGTCTTTCTTCAAGTGACGGACTCCTCTTCTATTACAATCCTACATGACGAATCCATATCGCCTGGTTAACATAAGCATCGTCATCTTTTTTCGCGTTGTCTTGCTTCCTGGACAACAAAAATAAATCGACGCCGATGACGCCAACAGCTGCAGTACCCATGAGTACAAACACAACTATTGCAAGAGCAGCTACCATCTTGGATTGTTTTGTTTTGTTTGTTTCTGTTGCTAATACGAGAAAATATATATCGAGATAATCATAACTTAATTACTAAACCTTTAGTGGTGGAAAACTTTGAAAAACGCATTTGAATAAACAAGAATATACTTAAGCTGAATTTGTAACCTATAAAAATCGTTTCGAACTGACTGGTGCAAAAAACAAGAACCTAACAGCATGTATAAAAACAGTCATTACATGGCCTGGAAGCCTACTATAATAACTTATTGCAAAATTTTTCTTTGATTTTTTTAATAGGCAAAATTTATCAAAACCCTGTGCCCACTTTTGACATATTGCAGCCATTGCATAAATTATTTATTGCATAGTAATTATTTTCTATCATACGATCAAAGTAAAAGCAAAACAGACTACAGTTTAGTTAAAAATATCGACAATATAGATAGAACTAGCAAGAAGACCATTATATTTCCTGAAAATATCATTATAAAGAAGGTTATTTATCACGAGACTAAAAGCAACACCTTGGCAGACTAAAGGCGGATTTCCACTAGGCGAATTTTTTCGCGCGAAACGACGTTTTCCTGCAAATCTTCCGACGTTTAATAAGAACGCAATTGTTAGTTTTGCTTTTACATAAAATCAAAGTTAGATAAACAATACAAGAAAGCCACAATTGGGAAACCTATTAGCAATGAAAAAATGATACAAAATTGTTACTCAGACGAAGTAGTTGCTCAAAGAAAACTCAATTCGACGTGGAAAGGAAGTCTCACATGGTAGGGATGATAGGGCTAACTTTCATAACACACCAAATCATCAAAGAGTAACAGGAACTTTCAATAAATAAAGATAACAATTTTCAAACATTATGTAGGTCTTTTTATATCATAAAATGGAAACTTTGGATATATATGTATTATATATATAACTTGGATATATATGAAAGGTTAAAAATGACATACAGTGAACTCGCGCTATCTCGAACAAAAGTCTTGGTCCCTTGAGCGTTTCGTTATCTTAGAAAAGTTCTCGCTGTCTCCAACATTCTACTCGGTCCGTTGAGAGTTCGGGATAGCGGAAGTTGATACATTACTTTTTAAAAACGTTTTGACGGACAATCAGTCAAGCATGGAAGTTAGTCATCAATTACAAAAACACTTGCAAAGGAGTTTGAAACACCACATATATAACAAAAAAACCATCAAATCAGTTATCAGTCACTCCATCCACAAGCAGAAATATTGGACCAATCGAGACCAATCGAATTTTACAAAATCATGTGCTTAAACAGAAGTAGGTTATTAACAGTCGCTTCATCATCATCATCGCCGTCGTTCTTTTTATAGTTCTTTTGATGGTTTATTAGGTAAACATCAAACCCTAAAAGTGTCGCTGCGGTAGTACCGATAATAGCTAACGTCACTATAGCCAGGATCGCTACCATTTCTAATCGTTTATTTTTCCCTACTGTTTAAATTCTAAAAACATTAAATCGAAAATTAAATTTAAAAAAAATGATGTAGTGAAAACACAGTAGACATTTATTTATGGAATTAATTTTCTTAGATGCAACTTTGTATATATTTTGTCTTTGCAATACATCAGGGCCGATTACAGCTGGGAGGGCCGATTACAGCTAAGTGGGACGATTACAGCTAAGTGGGACGATTACAGCTAAGTGGGACGATTACAGCTAAGTGGGACGATTACAGCTAAGTGGGACGATTACAGCTAAGTGGGACGATTACAGCTAAGTGGGACGATTACAGCTAAGTGGGACGATTACAGCTAAGTGGGACGATTACAGCTAAGTGGGACGATTACAGCTAAGTGGGACGATTACAGCTAAGTGGGACGATTACAGCTAAGTGGGACGATTACAGCTAAGTGGGACGATTACAGCTAAGTGGGACGATTACAGCTAAGTGGGACGATTACGGATTAAGATCAGTAGGATCACTGTATTTCTACACTGTTCTGTAATCAACTGTACGATTAATAGTAACATGTCAATATAAATAAACTTAGAAAAATAGAAATGGAATTCTCACCATCCTAATTTACTTATTTACTTATATAAAAATTATAAATTCCTAATTTCTCGATATTTGCAGATTTCTCCGGTTAAAAGCATTTTAATTTGATCAGCTGCTCTAGACATTATTATTATTTATTATTGTGATATTTAGTTTAATCATACCAAAAATATTTAAGACAAAAAAAAAAAAGAAAAAAGACAAACAAAAAAAAAAAAAGGTGTTTAAACAGTAGTAGTTAACGGCAAATTTAAATAAGAAAGTTTTATCATTTTGACCATGAAACATTTCCAACAGTAAACTTTTAAAGTTTCCTTCATTTTTCACGTAAGCCATAGCACAGGAGTTTCCTGATGAAGTAGAAAGTATTTTGATTGATCCGGAATACAATGATGATAATATTCATAGTGGAAGTGAAAACAGCATTGATGATAAATGATTGTACTTGCAACATTACTTTATTACTGATATCAAAGAATCACATGAAGAAATAAAATGCATACAAAACGATAAATGATGAATCAAAATTCTCAGGGTGCAGTAAATGACTTTCCATGTGCTAAAATATGTGTACTAGTGAAATGATGTCAACAGATTCACATCCGAGAATCTGCTATAAAAGAAAGCGTTTTGCTCTTTCACGTTCATAAACAGTTAAAAATATTTTCAAAATAAGACAAAATATTTGCAGGAGAGCAGAAAAGTAGAGGGACATAATGGTTATGCTTGAATATGTCGCGATTACTCAAGACACCCTCGTAGCAAAATAAATTGTTAAGGCATTCGCTGGATGAGGTTGTATTACACTTTAAGATATTATGAAAAACACAATGCAATTTTTCAGGGCCAGAAGGTGTTTTATTGAGAAAAAAATATTTACAATAACTTTCTTTTATTTACTTTCTCATGAAAGCATAAATGTTAGCACCTCTGCATGTTTTGGGACTTGGGTTACATGTCATCATTTACAGTTTCCGTTCATATATGCGTAATAAATAATAATAACTCTCTAAAGGTTAAAGGCATACCGAACTACCCAGGGTATCACTTATTTCGAGTTCGAAGACTCGGGGCAAGTCACCGCGTGTTACATGCTTTTCAATTATGCGGAGCAGAAATTTTTTATTATTATTATTATTTTGAACTTATAATAATTTATTATTCGCACCTTCATTAATTTACTGACCGTGGAAAAATTATCTGGTCTGTATATTGTTCTGACAATTCTTCATCGTTTTCAAAGCAAAACAACATGGAGAGAATAAGAAGAATAACGATCAACTTTTGCTGGCAATATTCGATGCACAGACACAGTTTAGTGCAACGAAGATAATAAAAATGTATTCTTTTATATTTCTAGTTTATGTTCTATTTCATTCTTCAAAACCTTTCTTGGTTCTAACTATCTTTTTTTAGCAATCCTCACAGACACTCTGGTAAAATTTTACCAGAAGTTTCTCTTGAAAATCATATTTTTCTGCTAAATGGTTAGACATAATTTTTTGTATAGTATCTAATCTAAGTTTTAAGCTTTTTATCATTTGAATTATATCTCTTTCATGTGATTATGGCACTACAATCTATTTCATTTTCCTAAAACCTTATGGTTTTCTAATTAAAAATTATGAGCACGAAATACCCGCTTCGTGATTTCAATTTCTATTAAACTTGATAATATAAACGCTTATTGATTGATTATGTCCAGTGATACGCCTGGTACGTGAAAAGTTAGATCCATTTCTCCGTCTTTTGCACACAAGGTTCATTTTTAAATACTCAGTATTTTAATATGAAGTGCTCATTGAAACGACACGTGCTGATACGCGCATCATTGTTATAATTAGAAAACCGCCTTAATGACGCATGACAATTCCGTTGGAAAGTGGCCAAAGAATTTTACCGTATATTCGTATTACCGACAATGAAGTTAATTTTTAAAACGCCGGTCCTATATTATTTTACTTCCAGCTAATTATTCTCCTACAAGTCTAGACGAATTTTGAATGATTTCATGGCGGCTTATTTGTAGCAAAAAAAATAATCAATTTGTTCGGCATCGTTTAAGTTACTCCCAACCATTAATTTGAGTTAACGGTCCTACTTCCCAGCTAATTATTCTCCTACAAGTCTAGACGAATTTTGAATGATTTCATGGCGGCTTATTTGTAGCAAAAAAAATAATCAATTTGTTCGGCATCGTTTAAGTTACTCCCAACCATTAATTTTGAGTTATTTAGACACTTCATGAAAATCATTCAGATGTTGATCATGAAATTTATTAACCTGGAAACCAGTTTCTTTTCTCAGACGGAGTTTCGAAGAAGCTAGAATTTTAGCTATATAATATAAGCCTTGCTTCTTTCTTTTCAGTACGACTTTAAAACATAACGATTCACGTTGTGTTGTGAACGTGATAATGTTCTAATGATATGATAAACCGACCAAATTTTTTTTAATGACATAGTATGAAATAGATTTCTAAACAAAATCCACAAGGAAAACGAACCCTTTCTTTCACTCACGTCGCCGTCCTCGTTGTCGTCGTATTTGCTCAAGGTCCCTATTGTCGAGTCTCTAAATATTTGGTCCTATATCTAAAAACATTTATGCTATTTTTGTTACAAAGCTGCTGTAAAGTTCTAAAATCTAATGTCAATAATATTTACACCTATTACACGAATTTTCGCTTAATTTCGCGAATTTATTTGCAGTCCAAAAATTTGAGCTTTGCACAAAGAAATATCCATTTTTGCATGGGAGAAAGCCCAGCCCGACATAAGTATAGAAGTTATATAAGTTTTTCTTCAATTCGAATTTAAAATTGCGTTTATTTTGTTTATTATTAAAATTTATTCTGAAAAACAAAACAAAACATTTCTTATATTCGAGATCCCAAGCGACTAGAAACTATTGTTATATGGTATTAAAGTTTAACAAGAACCATATGGAGGCCCGGAAAACCCGAGTTACAAAATCGAGTTATGGATTATGACGTCATAATTCGTTATTAACTTGAAATTTTTGATTTTCGATATCACTAATAATTTAACAAGGATTTTTTTTTTAATTTAATAACAATTTAATAACTTCTAACAACAGGAAAGTTGGATCTTGACAGCCAAAGTAGCGAGATTTAATTATTTCAAAATAAGTCGAAACACAGGATACCAGATTTTCATTAAATGACCAGAAAGTAAATAAGTATAAACAAGATAAATAAACAATCAAACACTATAAATTTAAAGTTGTACGAAATTGGGAATAGAAGTCAAATAACTCTGATATATATATATAAGAAATGTTCTCAAACAACGTGAATGGCAACGTGATTTAAGCAAAAGCTTTCCTTCCGAATATTAATAAAACCTGGCAAAATAGTGAAAGTTTGAGGAACTTTCCTTGATATAACAATACAAGTGATCGATAAATTGAGAAAGAATAAGAAATTTTATTAAATCAGAAGAAAACAAAATTTATTAATATTCTCGCTCTAAGTTGTCAGAACGTCTCCAAAACACAACTTTTCATGAAGAACGTAGAACGTGCAAGATTGCAAATGATGTAATCAGCTAACAAAGTTTTTCCAATGGTAGAGTTTTTAGAAATATTATCTGTTATTAACTGGGAATAACTTCGAATATATATATTTTTTTCATTAAAGGAAACATGCTTCTCAATCTTACCCACCATACCAGTTTTTATTAGAAACGATGAAAAAGCATACTAGATAACAAGAGCAAAAACAACGTTGAACACTGATAAACATCTTCATAAAAAAAGGTTTGATTGCGATTTTCAGATGGAGTATAGAGATGCCTCTATTTGAAATTTCCCGATTTTCAGATGGAGTATAGAGATGCCTCTATTTGAAATTTCCCGATTTTACACGTTATTTTATAAGAAACTTTTTAATCAAAATTGTAATTTCTTAACTTGAAAAACAATATTGGAATGCCATTTGATCAAAAAATATATTAAACGTCCATATAACACCCCAACACCTCCTACCTGATAACTGGAAGAAAATACAAAAACTAAAACTTTTTAAACAAACAAATAAAAACAATTAACATATACACAAGAATCTTAAAAAACAAAACAACAACAAACAAATTAAAAAAAAAATTGAATGAAAAGTCAATAAGTTGAATAAATCATACCTTCTTTCTTCGTTAACAAAAATGTACGCAGAAAAAAATCTCTTTAATTTTTTATTTCACGTAAAGATATTGCAAGTAAATGCTTGTTCATAAGAAATGTTTTCTATACTTCTCGCTTTATTAGTTTTAACGATCATTAATTGTTTTGTGACGATGTTTTGTACTAGTAAAAATACAATGAACGTTCCATTATTGGAAGCAATTCTATTTGATCTAAAGGCTCGTTTACATTAAGCCGAAAAAAACTTAATACCATTTTTAAGGCTTTTCTTGAAAGAATATTGTTTTCCGTGAGAAATAACCAATCATCTTTGAGCATTGCTCACGAACTATCCAAGTGAGCAAAATCTACAAAAAGTCTCTATGAAGGTGTGTTTTCTATAGGAATGACAAGCAATATCGCCTATTGTTTCAATTAAAAGAACACTTCTCCACAGAGGCTTTTTGAAGCTTTTGCCCAATGGGTAACGGATTGGTATCTCCATTAATTTGTAATGAAAGCTTTGTTATTTCACCTGTGATAATGAAGTCATGCCTTGTTTTTTCAAACAAACAAAAAAGAGACTTCCAACCGAATAGTTTTGAGATTCCAATCCTTTAGATATGGATACATTTTAAAAGAAAATCGATGCTCAGTCAATAGAAATTTATTTGAGCTGTAGGAAAAGGTTCTGTTAATTTTATATGCCTCATCGAAAAATACAGTTAGATGGAAACAAGCCCTTAATCTTGTAATACGGTTTGATTTCAGAAACATCCTTAAAAACATATCAATCAATCAATGTCAATATAGCGGAAAAATACGTATGAATGTACCGAAACAAAAATTTAAGCCAATTAAGGGAATTGTTATTTTCCATAATTCAGGTATCTCCAGAATACCGCTTACAACTATGGCCGAAATTGACTTATTTTACGGAAACAGCTAGAGTATACTCCCGATAACTCGAACCTCCAAGGGTCGAAAAAAATAGTTCGACTTATCGAATGTTCGAATTTTGCCAAAAACTTGAAAATAATTCGAAAGTTTTCGTCTTAATCTTAGTGATGGCGAGAGTATGCCCTGTACTTTGAAATTTACTGGAGAAAGAAAGTTTGTATCTGTTTTAAACGCACAATTTTTTTTTGAAGAAAATAGTAACTTTCACATATTTTATCTAAATTGTTCCTCCGGAGTTCCAGGTATCGGGGCACCAACGGATCCAGGGTATGTCCAAAATTGCGGAGGAGGACATTAACATAAAATTTGTTTTCAGTCCGTATCACTAATGAGCTTACTTGTTGCACGTTTTTCTTTTATGGTTTAATAGCTAACATTCTCCATGATACTCTCTAGATCCGCCTCTGCGGGGATAGTTTGGCCCAGGGGACAGCTAAAATAGTTCGACTTAGAGAATGTTCGAGTTATCGAGGTACGAGTTATCGAGTGATTAATATGAGAAAGTATTAGTGCCGTTCGAGTCACTGGAAGTTCGAGTAGTCTGGATTTTACTGTATATCGTTATAAAATTTCACTGCATACAAATTACCGTTATGAAATTTCACTGAATACGAATACACTGTTATCAATTGATGGTATACAAACGCTTTTTTTAAATACACTATAAATAGACTATATATAAGCCTTGCCATTAATAGATAGTGACGGGGCCATTAGTGGTAACAAATGATTTAAAAAGGAGAATCAGCAAAGAAGCAATTAGATGGTTTAGCATACACTTTATCCAACATACGAGTCAATTTCGGACTGAGATGCCTGTTTTTTTTCTCTCATCTCCTTTAGAGGTTGATGAGAAATTGTGATGGACATGAACTAGAAATAATGAGTACTGATGTCATATTCCGTAACAGCATTTGTGTTGTTCCGTGTATGAAAGCAATGCACCCTCTTGTTCTATTTGATGAACCACGAATGGATTGGCTTGTTATCCCTTTTGAACGGCGCGTACACCCTATAAAGCGGACATCTCCCTATAACAGAGACATAGTCCATGTATATATGGATGGATTCACAGTCAAATTCTCGTAGGTAAGGTCTCCATAAAGTGGACATCTCCATAAAGAGGACACCTTTTTTAAGTTGAGTGAGTAAAACCCATATATTTTTCCGCGGAAATTTTGAAGCTCCCCAAAAAGTTTTCCCGCCGAATATTTTGGTTTTGTTTTTGTTCACGTGACACTCATCCCCTGAGTGTCACGTGAACATTTATAACTTAGCATTTACAAAAATAAATAGAAAAGAGTGATGGATATTTAGAAATGAAAACTTTCTTTACAAATAACTGAAATAAAATAACTGAAATCATAAAAATGGAACTTCCACCTGAAAATCCCTTGAAACAAAGGATCTTTATCAGCCGAATTTCTTTCTCACAAAAACGTTTACACCAACTTTGTGAATGAATTGTCAAAGAACAAAATAGCAAGAATATTTTGATTTAGTTCAGTTGATTGACTTTTCAGTATATCAAAAAGGCAAGAATACCTGGGGACGAGGTTGCATTTTAGCTAATTTAAACACATCAACGGTAGATAAAGTATGTTAAGATAGATAAAGGAGAAAATCCTCTTATTACAATTCGGGAAAGAGTTCCGTTGCAGATAACAGAAAGATATTGGAAAGACGACTGAAACTTTGGCAACAGAGAGAAATTTCGAAACTGGTTGCTGAATGTCTTGTTATTCAGAGTAGACTTAGTAGTATCACAGGGAGAAGGAAGGAGAGAAATGTCGGAGAAGAGTTTCAAAAGCAAATAATCAAGGGAAATATTAACGGAGCACTACGTCTTCTCTCAGCAAAGCAATGCAATGGAATCCTAACTTTAAATGACGTCACCATGGAAGAACTCGCTTTGAAACATCCTGAAGCAAAAAAAAAGGCGACACAAGTTTAGACTAATCCATGTATTTTTGACAACGTTTCGAACGACACAGCGTTCATTATCAAGTCAATTTTTTATACAACGTAAACTAACATTTTATATAAAAGGCGTATTCACACGCGTGAAGCATAATTAGCTATGCTACAAGCAGTTACCAGATTAACACATATAAGAAACAAAAGATTATATGCATAAATTATCAAAAATCTATCCGTGCACGTTAATTATAAAGATATAATGGAGTGGAGCGAATAGTTTTATTAAGGACCGGGTTGTCTCGTATAATAAAAAGAGACTCTTTGAGTTCTAACATAAAGGAATTTTTAGCGTGTGCAAGAACAGAAAAATTATCATAATCAACAAAATGATCACAAGACAAAGTATGTTCTTGCACAGCTGTAAGATGACCCGTGGTTCTATGTGAACGTTTTCCTGTTAAATGCGATATACCCATATGCTCACTCATTTTGACTTTTAAATGGCGCTTAGTTTGGCCAATATAAGAAGTGTTGCAACTTCCACACGAAAATTTGTAGACAACGCCAGAAATGAGATCTTTGGATGGGCGATCCTTAAAACGAAAAAAACTAGACAACCTGCACGAAGATTTGTAAACGATATTGAGTTTACAACAGGACAATGTTTTGGAAATAACCTTGTAAAGGCTTCTTTTAGTTTGTTGCGAAATAGTGCCTAAATATGGTAAAACAATTAAAAGGCTTTTCTTTTCAACAGTGGTAACGACTTGTTTAGGATTGTGTAACTGTTCAAAAATGTTCTGATGCAATTATCAATAAAAGTTTTATTATCAATAAAACTATCGAAATGTGTATAAACACCACTAAATGTAGGTTTACGGTAGACATTAGTGGTGAGCACGTTATTTTCACGTGGAATTTCGATGTCTAAAAAGACATTTTATTAGACTTTTCTGTCTCTGCGGTGAACGAAATACTAGCATGACAAGAATTCATGTAGTCTTTGAAAAATTCTAAATGTTCAGGTTTTTTGAACAAAACAAAAATATCATCCACATATCTCCGATAATAAATAGGCTTAAATTCAGATGGACAGTTATCAAGCCATTGTTTCTCATAGTATGACAAAAAAGCATTGGCTAATGTAGGACCTAGTGGTGAACCCATTGCTACACCGTCAATTTGTTGGTAAGTAATGTCATCAAAAATGAAATAAAACTCATTAGTAGCCAGTGTAAGTAACTTGTGGAAATCTTGTTTGGAGAGACCACTAACCTTGTCTGTGTTGTCAAACAACTGATCAGTACATATGTTAAGAGTCTCTTCAAGAGGAATATTGGTAAATAAAGAGTTAACATCCAGACTACCCATATATAAAGATGAATCTTGTTTAACGATTCCCGTGGCAAATGAAAAGGAGTGCAGAACAGTATATTCATTTCTAGTAATATCAGACATAAGTGGGACCAAGAATTTGGCTAATTTATAAGTTGGTGTCCCAATAGCTGACAAAATGGGTCTAAATGGAGGACATCCATCAATAGCTTTCTTATGTACTTTGCATAAACCATAAAGTACACCAGGTCTAGATCCGACTGGACAAAGCTGTTCATAAATTTTCTTAGATATACTACCCTTATTAAATAATTCTCTGTAAACACGTTTTAAATTATTTTCTTGATTAATTACAAAATTCAATTCCTTCCCTGGTTTCATACTGATAGGTTTAAACTTTGAAAGGTCCTGAATAATGTTTTTAATTATAAGTATAAAGATTTTAATTATAAGTATAAAGATCTTTTTCAATGATGACAATAGAATTACCTTTATCTGATTTTTGAATGACTAAGTTACTTTTAGCAGAATGATTATTGAGAGCTTCAAATTTTGAACACCGTGTTGATTATAATTACGAAAAGATGACAAGGCTGTGTCCTTAATTCTAGTTTTAATAAAATCGAGATCTTCTGAAGAAGTTATACCAAAATTTTTGATATCACGGTATAAAAGTTCAAAATTAACTAAGTAATCACCATGATTTAATTTCTTAGGTGGAAAAGAATAATTAAGACCTTTAGTAAGAAGTAACTTGTCTGCTTTAGAGAGAATATAGTTAGAATAATTAAAAATAACCGTATCAGGATCATTTTTGTCCATTTGAGTTCTTGCAAGATTAAATATTTTCTTATCATGGACAACTTGATGTAGATACAGCTTCTTGTCATTTGATGCCAAAAACAAAGAACAAACATGTTTGTAACATAGCTAATTATGCTTCACGCGTGTGAATACGCCTTTTATATAAAATGTTAGTTTACGTTGTATAAAAAATTGACTTGATAATGAACGCTGTGTCGTTCGAAACGTTGTCAAAAATACATGGATTAGTCTAAACTTGTGTCGCCTTTTTTTTGTTTTACCATCTTTATCATTATGTTTTTACTGGCTTTTGTCTACCTATCCTGAAGCAAGCCCCATCAATGAAGAGCTTTTGTTGCAAGTGCCAATAGCAACCATAAATGAAGTCATACATGAAGATATCGATGATATGATATGATATGATGATATGATGATATGATTATGATATGATGATATGATGATATGATATGATATGATGATACTTAATATAGGCGTGTTATGGGAAGCATTATATTTGGAACCGCAGCAACGGATCTACGAAAAGCAGTATATTTGATATTTACAAGATTATTATGCTCGAAAATAGTATATGATCCTGTCAGCTTGGAGTCTCTACTAGCATGTAGGCTGGATAAAAATCCAGGATTACGACCTATTGGAATAGGAGAAGTACTTAGACGAATTATCGGAAAAGGCAGTGTTGATGTGTTTACGCAAAGATATCGTCCATTCAAACGGAAACCTTCAACTCTTTGCTGGAATAAGTGCTGGGTGTGAAATCGCAGTTCATGCATCAATAGATCTTTTCGTCGATGAGGAGAATCATGGACTGTTACAAATAGATGCTTCAAATGCATTTAATTCCATCGTCACGCTACACAACATGTATATATTGTGTCCAGGGTTTGCTACGTATATTCAGAATTGTTACCAAACACCAGCTCGTCTATTTATAACAGGAGGCAAAGAAATTCAGTCGATGGAAGGCACCACTCAAGATGATCCTGTTGCGATGGACATATATGCGATCGGGATATTACCATTGCTTCAGTTAAATGAAATGACACAGGAAGTTAATCTACCTAAACGCGTATGTTATGCTGACGACTTTACAGGCATAGGAAAACTACTAGAATTACGTTCCTGGTGGCAGAGTATAGCTGAACATGGTCCACACATTGGCTATTACCCGAAAGCGTCTAAAAGCTTGTTGATAGTGAAAGGAAAATATCTTGATAAAGCAATAAAGCTATTTGTTGGTACTGGAGTCCAAATAACAACAGAAGGTAACCAACATCTTGGAGCCATAGTAGGAAATGAAAACTTCAAGAAGCAATATGTAATTAAGATCACAAAGGAATGGGTGAAAGAAATTGACTTACTATCAAAGATAGCTGAAGCCTATCCCCATTTCGTAATATGCAGCTTTTGTCTTAGGATATCAACATAAATTTACTTATCTTATGCGAACTGTTCCTGACATCTCAGATGATCTCCAAATTTTAGAAGATACAATCAGACAAACCTTTTTGAAATCACTCCTCAATGGCTACATATGTAATGACCAAGAACGGAAATTATTCGCTCTCCCTGTAAAATATGGTGGCTTAGGTATTTTCAACCCCAGTGAACGAAGTCAGCAAGAATATACCAACTCAAGAGCAGTAACTGAGTCAATGGTAAAGAAAGTGAAAGATTAACAACAGATTTATGATGAAACAGTTGAAGTCGAGCAAAATAAACGAAAAAAGGATTTAAAAATCGAGAAAATGAAACGGCATGAGGACCTTTGACGTAAAGGTGTTTAACGGCTAAAGCCCACTTATCCCAATCACAAAAGAGATCATACAACAGACGAGTTAATCAGGTGGACTAAGGCACGTTCATTCCCTTAGTATTCATTTGCTTCGGAGGTATGTCACGTGAATGCTCCACCTTCTTCAACCTCCTGGCTGAAAAAGTTGCAGAAAAAAGAAATGAAAACCTCTCGAAAGTTAAAAATCCGTCGGATCCGTTGTCGGCCGAATTTCTGTTTGTTGAGAAGCTAGCTGCTATGTCTTCGTAGATCAAGGTCATCGAAGAAATTATTCACTGAGCAGGACGACATCAATTTGATCACCACTAAATGTATCCCTATTTTTCAGTGAGATCTCAGAAGAAAGCTCAGGAATCTCAGAAGTTGTACAGTTAAACAAAATGCAAGACCTGGCTGCTAAAAGAGATTTAGAAAAGAGATCGTGGAGATTGCATTCTCCTACCTAAACACAATTAAACTTCTAAGTATAAGATAATTTAGAGATTTCAGAAGTTGTACGGTTAAACACAATGCAAGGCAGAACATTTTTTATCACATGGCAACTAATAAAAGAGATTTAGAAAAGAGATTGTGGACAATATATTCTCCACCTAAATACGATTAAATTTCTGAAGTATAAGACAATACCTTCAAATTTCCCTCT
The DNA here is from genome assembly GCA_039566895.2 of Turritopsis rubra. Taxonomy (NCBI): domain Eukaryota; kingdom Metazoa; phylum Cnidaria; class Hydrozoa; order Anthoathecata; family Oceaniidae; genus Turritopsis; species Turritopsis rubra. The sequence goes on from CM077628.1 coordinate 3,920,382, forward strand.
TTAACCAAAGCAAACAAAAACGATCATACCTTCTGACGTTTCTATCTTTCAAACTGATTTTTATTCTGCTTTGAATTGTGGAAATGTTCAGAACCCAAATCTCCATTTGTGCATCATGATATAAAAACCATGTAAATATGTATATAACCATCATTTTCACTCTCTGCATTACATTCATTTATACTATTCAATTTTCTAATCTAAAACAAAAAGATATCAATCAAACACTATCAAAACAATATAATAATGATCTTGCTACCTTCGTTCCCCTAAAGGCGAACCTTACTAACAACAATCCACACACTACAATGAAATACCAAATAAACGGCTAGCTACGCATTTCGGCATAGGAGTCAAAACTAACTGATACGAAAAAGGTACGTTCAAACACATTAAAAAAATAGACATCGGTAGAAAATGATGAACTGATAACACGAACACATAACAGGTCTACATCGACTGATACCTATCAATGTTGTTATTCTATATTACTGAACTTTAAGCGTTGAATAAAAAAAATAAAAAAAAAAACAAAGAAATTTACACACAGCTTCTTCATTTCTCGTTTAAAGAAATGAACGCTGAGAAAATTTAATGAACTTTCGAACGCATTTAGGCAATTCTTAACGATATACATTTTCTTCAGTTCAATGCATGAACTAAGAATTTATATGGTATGAGCTACTACCGGTATGCACGCTATGGGGTATCTAGTTATTAGTTAAAATTGTTTCTTAAGTAATTCACTTGGAGTAGCAACGTAATAATAATAATAATAATAATAATAATAATAATAATAATAATAATAATAATAATAATAATAATAATAATAATAATAATAATAATAATAATAATAATAATAATAATGGCATTATATTTCAATTCCAAAATATTGCTTGGCTCTTACATTGAAATAGCGTACAGTATGTAGATGTAGATGTGGTTGTATAAAGTAGTTAAAAAAACAAACACTTTAAACGAAGTGGAGATAAATATAATTGTATTGTGATTGTTGAGTAGAATTGAAACTTCTCTACATTTTTGAACAAAAGTTTTATGAAATACAGAAGCCCCAGTTCTTCTCAATAAAATACATTGTTGCAAATATAGGAATTTTAGATACTTTTGCCAAATATATTTTTTTAAGTGAGGAGTTTTCAATTTATCGTTTTTAATATATAACCTAAAATAAGCTTCAGGTTATATGCTGTCTGAGTGTAAACCAGACTGATTGTTTCAATATTAGATTCAAACTAGGTGGATAGTGAGAGGAGAGACCCTCACCTCTAATATTTGATGGGCTTTGTGATCTCAGGCAGTAATCTAGTTAATATTACCGACACAGAGATGAAAGTTCGTTTGAGTTCTTACTTTTGAGGTGTAAATTAGGAGTATCAGTGTTAGATTTTTCTGATAATGGTTACATGATCACGAGATGTCTCGGTTTGTCAAACATCATGTAATATGAAATCCACCGAGCCAGCCCGGTATCCGAGATGAAAATAGACGTTTGTGCATGCATAGTTAGCACGTTTTTATTTGTAAACATATGGCGTCTTTTGTTTTCACCGCCTTTTTCATCTTGGGTTACAATGATTTTTTTTAACATATAATACCGGCTGAAAAATATTTCTTGAATCAAGATGTACTTTTCAGCACGGTAAACGGGATGAAAAGTGAACATGTAATCACCCCCTAAAGACAGAAAAGAAGTTTTTGATGCGTTGTTCGAAAAGACACCAGCCAGGTATCACCAACCAAGGAGAGTGGTTTGCTATGCCACTCCTCAAAATATGTTTCGGAAGCACTATTTTCATGTTTTGGATGTTGTTATCGAGATCTGGAAAAAATATTTGACTAGGTTGATTTTAAAGTGTATCGAGTTATGGCAACGGTTGTTAAGCGGTTGTAAGAATTTCTAAACGAACGCGAAAGACTCCTTCCATGATAAAATATACTTCATTTGTATACATTTGTATTAGTATTTTGTATGATATACTTCATTTCATGACGATTTGAATTTGATTTGCTTTGAGTACTCAGTTGCCACTTTTACCTATGACGTAATCAAATTGGTGAAATTGTTGCTAGTCGCACTAACAACAAATGTAATATCGGAACGAAATCTTTCAGCAGTCTAAAACATGTAAAGATGTCCCTACGATGTACATGACAAGGAATTGCTTAATTCAGCTACTGACATTGAATATTTATTCCGAAGAGTTATAGATTGGAACATGAGATTATGAAATGAGTTTATAAAAGAAAAAGGAAATGTCTTTTTGCTATTTTTGATTTTTCAGCCGAATCTCCACTAGGCGATTTTTACGACGATCGTTATAAAATTTCGCGACAACACATGCGCAGAAGAAGAAATGTGGTCGTTGTGGCGAAAATATACGCTTGTCGAAAAGTAGAAATGATTTCATCTTTTCGTCGTGCGAAGGACGATCATCAAATTTCCAATAGGATTGCACGAATTTCTAACTTGATTTGACTATATATGACGTGACTAAACTTTCTTACCGTCAGTTACAAATTACAAGCATCGTATAAGTAAATTTCAATTTTAACCCTCCACCCCACACCCACAAGTAGTGTAAATACTGAAAGACCCGTGTTTGGAGTCTCACACAGTGAGTGTCCTGTTGTATTTCCATACCGTAAACCCTCTAATTAACACCTCCTTCTTTTTAACGCCCCTTCTAATAACACCCCCTAAAAATCAAAAATATTTTATAAACGCCTCCCTCTTTTAAACATCCCTGCTAATAAACGCCCCCTCCCTAAAAGGGAAATACCCTTAAGGGGGCGTTTATTAGAAACATATTGAAAAAGTACCGCAAATCATTTTTAAGAATTAGTCTATTGCCACAAAATGTTTACTTAATAAAAAGGCAAAACAAATTGTATGAGATTGTATGAGATTATTTATTTTTTTATAAGGAGAAATTAACTTTCAGACGAACAAAATAATGTTTTAAATGAAAATCCCGAGTGTTTTATAAACGCCTCCCTCTAATAACCCCCTAAAATTCTTGGTTACACCCTCTCTTTTTTGAAATTGTATGGCAATGAAACATGAAATAAACATTATCTGCCAGGATATCGTATATGCACTCTGCACACGAGCTGCTCCACACCACCAGTGTGCTGAGTGATTTGGAAATATATTTGTCGTCGATTTTCTTTGCTCAATCTAATTTATGCATTGCATAATTTCCGTGGGTATTTTATTTTAGGTATACTAAGGATAGAAATCTGTTATCATTTACAAACGTGAACAATTATAAAATTAATCTTTTCAATTCATATTTTCGGAAAACACATAATACTTATAAAAAGCGATGAAAATATCCAACAGATGCGGGTGAATACTTTGATATATTGCTGATAAACTATTTTATTTACCTCCTGGACGCTATTAATTTATGCTAGTTATTCGCAAAACAACATTGTATTTTGTGCGCATGCTTGCTCGAACAAAACTCAAAATTCAATATGGCGGGTAAACACGGAGCGAGCACGAAGATTGTAATGCTTGTAATTCTTAAAAGTATTCTGGCGTTTTTGGGGTGATTATCTAATTTCCAATCAACAGTAATTTGTGTAAGTATACATATATATATATGTTTTACCAAAATGTTCTTAGTTTTTTTTTTGACCCTAAAATCGCCCTGGAATGGAGCACATATATTTTCTCCCAAAGAAGAAGGAGAGAAGCATAAAAAATCGTGGCAAAAGAAATCGTGGCAAAGGTACGATGTATCTTTGAAGGGATAATCTCTATAAAAAGAATGCTAAATTTGAAAAGTTATTTTCTGTATTTTGATATGTTTTTGGTGCTAGATTTAGAAAATTGGGTAAAAATAGAAAAAGTTTAACATGTTCATCATTTAAATATTTTTTTTAATTAAATGCATTCTTCTTAAGCAAATTAATATGTGCTCATGAAAACTATTCAATTTTGAGTGTACTATAGCATCAAATGAAATGAATTATATAGAATGTTTGTGAGTATATATATATACCTCAAATTCCCTCTTGCTGTGTATATTATATAAGGTAGTTTCATCTTTGCTCAACAAAACAACTTTAGAATCCAATAAATGAAAAAGGAAACCTAATTTGCATTCAAAAAGATGTAAGATATGAAATACAATATCAAAACAACATTAGTAATAAAAATATAAAGACATTTCTTTCCTTTGAAGATTAGATAAACGGAGGAGAAAATGAACGGGAGGATAATACGTCTGTGTTCAACCATATATTCTTTTCTCGACAAAATAATTTTCAAAACAATTTGAGGTAAAACACAGTAAAATAACAAAGTAGATACCGTGAAAACCACATGTGGTAATAGTCCCAAAGGAAACACTAGAGACGATATTTCTTTTCTTTACCGCTTTAATTACCCTTGAAGCTACTCAAAACATTTTCATAACTATAACATCACAATGCAAACAAACTCTGATAATCAGCTGGTTATTAAGCATGTCAAGAATATAACAATCGCACCGAGGAACGGAAAAAAAAAACCTATATGGAAATCTGCTTTCAAAACGGGGATTTAAAAAGTCATGATTTGAAGTCCCATCTTTCCGTTCCAGTAGTAATCAAGATGTGGTGATAACAGCATGCATGAATATCAACAACTTCATTTCGATCGTGTTTTTTGTGTTTTGATTTGTTTAAAGAGGTTTTATCTTGAATTTACCCCCAATTATTAAGCGATATTTCAAATTTAAACTGTTGGGTCAAAAGTACCTACTGTGAGCTTCCTTTTTAAATGTTTTATGCCCTTTAATGGGCTCTGATATAATTGGGCCCAAAGTGCTGTATGAAAAAATGCATGCAAAAAAAATTGTGGCTGAGATATAGTTGGCAAATATATTTGACATGATAACGACATCCTGCTACAGAAAAATATTTCATATGTATACAATCAATCTAATTAGCTGAAATCTAATGAAAGCTTGCTTTCTTCAACTTCTGAATCCTAAACAATTCTCAATTCTTTCCACTTTCCACTTTTATAGTCAACTAATAATACTTTCGGACTTATGTGAACAGATTTATAATCGATATTGAAATCTCAGATATAACAATATTCAAAAATTGTGAAATGTCACCTGAATAAAACAATACTCACACACTATTACCCATTGCAAAATTAACTTTTGCAGTATATCAAAGAAGATTATATAGCTAACCTATTAACTTAATCTTAAAAAGAATCATACCTTCGCATGTTTCTTTCTTCAGAACTGAGTTTTCTTTCGCTATGAATTCCAGGAGCAGTAAGGTCACCACATTAGAAAAACACCATCAGTGCTAAATTCTTCTCGCAACCCAGCCAACAAATTAATCAAACCTCTAATCTTTTATTCCTTCTTTGACTTTCTTCTTTCTATCATTATACTAAAAAATATAGTTTTTACTACTTTTCTTTCTTTTCTTTGAAATTCTAAAAGACAACACAAAACTGAGTAAAATGCTATACGATACATCGTAAAACTTCAACATTACATATAAGTCATATATAGAAAAAAACTATTCTTCATAATAAAATATTTGTGTTTTTTAAGTATGATTTTTATTATTGCTTTGTCGTAAAAAATGTAAACAAACACTTCTTTTTCATCAAACGTTTCTTTTTTCTTTCGTTGTTAATAGTTGTTTGTTTGGCTGTAGTTGTCTTCCTAACAGTTACCACTTTAAAAAACACTAAGCAGGAGTGTCTTATACTAATACTAATATAACACAAACAAATATCCATTGACAAACTTTCTAAGAATATTTTGTACAAAAATGATGTTCATGTATCATGTAGGCTATAAGGGGGTCGAAGATTTCATTCAATCTTTCTGTGTATTTTCATGAATTTTCTTTGATTTTCAGTTTATGCAGGGTATAAGCATGTAATTAAACTGATACAAACATTGGTAAAACATCTATATAAATAAACAATATGCCTTCTCTACAATTTGCGGCTGAAAACTATTGCTTTTAAACAAATGTTTTTCTTACCAGATTTGGCTTTATTTCTTAATGTTGATTCTATTTGGAAATTCTATTTTTCTTACTTTGTCAATTTTGTAGTGGAAAATGGCTACAGAAGAATCTTATCCCGAGCCTATGTCCCGGGAAGAAGCAAAGAGAATTCTTCGAAGATTAGGTAAGTTTCCAAACCACTTGGTTATGTCGATCAATTGATCAGGGGACAGTGTGCAAGAATTTGCAGTAGGGGGTTTCAGGAGCGTTGCAAGCTTTGTCACATGCAACCAATCGATTTCACTTTTGAACGAAGCAATGCAATGGAATCATAGTGTTCATGGTTTCTATTTATTTTTTTAACTAAACTCAGTGGAATGATAATATCAAATATGGTAGCTATTGAAGGTGTATTACAACTGTACGGAAGGAGGAGAATTTGTATGAACCTCTATATTTTTGGTCTCGTAAAAAAAATTGTTTCTGAAGTATTCCTCGAGTATTTTATTTAGTTTTCACATAAAATATGCATTGTCCAAAATGCTGGAAAAGTTTTTTTTGGTGTCAGTGCCTACTTTCTACTGATCTTTTTTGTCACTATTCAATTTATGAATAAACTGAAATGTCTTTTAAAGGAGAATTAACGCCAATTAATAACTTTAGCTTAAAATTTTTCCTGAGTAAACCCAACTTAGATATGTATTAGATCTGTATAATAATATTGGAAATAAAAAAAAGGATAAACTGACATTAATTGTTCAGGAAGTTTCATTATCAGGTGTTACTTGACTGCTTTTGGATGAATATTCTTCACAACGTAAACAACTTTAATAATGTTAAAAGGTAGTAGAAAACCATGTGTGCAAGAAAACTTTTGCTCAAACTGATAGCTTCATTTGTTCCGAAAGAAAGTTGGGCAGCTGCGACGTCACAAATTCATAATTACTGAAAAATTAACACTTGAATCCAATGACTTCAAATTTTGTATAAAGATGTATTTTTTAAAATATGAGAAAAAAAAAATTATTAAAAATAGGGGGTCAATTTTGACATTAATTCTCCTTTAAGTGCAACAATATTTTAAAGTACCAGTTGGTGTGGTTTATGTGCATATATGTCCCATTCATGTTCTTTAGTCTCATCTTGGAGATTTCATGGTGTGGAGTAAATTCTTTTCTTATGTTTGTGTTTTTGTTATTATTATTAATGGGATACTCTTTTATGCATCTGTACTGAAAAATAATGCCAATAGTAGATAGTATAGATAAGGTTGATAGTAGAGGTTGAGCTTTACATCTTGTTTACATTTGTAGCTACCATTCTTAGCTGACAGTATCGATCTGTTATAACTGGTTACTGAGCCAATCAAATTCTCACATTTCCTGTAATAACTCCTTTCTTAATAACCTCCAGTTGATAATACTGTGTACAAAATTTAATTTTTCTATTTTTGTGATATATAGAACTTGATGCATATTCAGCTATTGTGACAGCTTTTCGTGCACAAGGTGATATCAACAAGTAAAGGCTTATTTTAATATATGTGTGTTTCTGTCCATCTGTTTTTATTTACCTCAAGAAGGGTACTGTATACTCAGGGTACAAATTAGGAAAGAAAAATATCTTTGCAATAAAAACAACAAAATGGGAAATAATCTGTGCAAATGGAAATTTCTAGAAGCTATGTTGCCGTTTCTGTGCTGGAGTGTTTATTGCATGAATCGAAGTTACCATCTTTTTTTCTGATCATAGCAAGATGCTTCTTTTCGTACTTCCTGTTTAGCAAGAATAAACCTAAGAAACACTTTGCATTTTGTGAAGTGCAAGCCACTAATTCGTACCCTGTGCTGTATCTTATTGGTCCATAAAGATGGCCTTCTAACATACAAGCTTTTTCCCATGATGATATATTATGTCTTTCTTCTTTAAGATCAAAAAAGAATATTTTAAATGAGCTGTCGAATCATTTGAGGTAAGTCCCATATTTAATAGAAGTTTTGATGAGAAAAAAGAGGATGCATATATCAAAACTAAATCCGATATTTGTTTGGTATCTATCTAGAATATTTTTTATTTTAACAAATAACATTTTTTTTAAACTTTCAGTATATCAACTGAACGTCATCGAGCAGAAGTCCGTCGTGTTGTAAATGATGATCGTTTAAACGCTGTTGCAGGATGGTATGAATAAAGTTATTAAGTATCATATTTTTTTAAAATGGGAGGTAATTTCACTTAAAATCATTTGGTTTAGTTTTCAAAAATATTAAGCATAATTTTAAGCATCATTCATCACATAAACAGTTCAGTAAACTGAACTCTTTATGAATTAAACGAAAACACAATTCTAATGTTTTCCCTTCTTTTTGATTCAAAAAAAGCATATAAACATACTTTACTCTAAGCATAGTAATACAAAATGTATTTTTGTATTATTTTGAGAACGACACAATGCCGATACATTAGTAGGTTATCTAAAATATCGGCAATCCAAAAGAATTATTGATATTTACTGGTATAACTTATTATTATTTGTTTTCATATAAACATAAGCATAAAAATAAGCATTTTTTAACAGTAAAAAGTTGAAGTTAGCTTAACATAACTACCGTAGGATTGAATCAGCTCTATGCTTATAAAAATAATTATTGTAATATAGTGTTTATAAACAAATGAGTAGAGGTTTATATGATTCAGAAAAGATACTGTGAACTGATACTGTGAAAGATACTGAAACTGTGATGTATTAAAGTAAACACGTTTCAAAATTGAAACAAAAATTTATTTAAATGTGAAAACATACAACAATTTTGTCGGAACACTAATCATCGTGACATCACAATGACTTTCAGATACAAATTTACTGGAATAAACCAACAGTCACCTTAAAAGCATCATTCACGTCAATGACACCACAAAATTTAAAAAAAACTGAAAAACTGAAAAGTGTTCTAAACTAAGAATAAGGTATCAATAATACATAATTTATCCCTCATTTTAATTGAAACAGCAAACACTTATTTTTTGAGACAAAAACTGATCTTGACCTCAATTTCCTTTAAGCTCAGTAAAGGTTGGGCATTTTTTCACTTCGACTGGATTCATAAATTAAAAATTAACAATATAATACTGGTTGATTTAGCATGCATGGTCCTGGTAGTGCTACAGAATGGTCAATAGAAGGTCGTCGACTTGTGTCCCTGATGCCTAGATTGGTTCCACAAACTGTTTTTACTGCAAAGGCCACAGCTGCTGCAAACCAAGCAGTGGAAAGCAATAAAAAATTACCAATCAAAACTGGTAAGAGTTTTTTTTAAACTTTTTAAACTTTTTTTTAAACTAATATGTATTAATATGTATTAGAACCTTAAAATATCGGTTTTAGGCATTGTTTATAATTGCTTGTGTTTATTATAATGTATGACTTTTTTTTTCTTTTCTTTTTTTTTGAAGAAATTGAAGTTTTACCTTTACCCACCAAGTCGAAGCAGATGTCAAAAAATGATCGAATACAAGAAAACAAGGATGACAACAGGAATGTGAAAATGTCATCCTTAGGTGAACATTATTTTTATTCCTTGATATTATTAAGTCAACTTATGGATTGATTTCTTCACTCGTCACTCGTCACTCGTTACTTTATTGCTCATGATATCAGTTTGGTGATTTTTGAGATAGCAGTTGCCCTCATAAATGTTTATGTATCGCAAAAAACCTGTGTGATGTTATGGGTAGGGTTCATCTGACAATTTCTTCTCAATAGAAAGCTCCAGTCAAAAGTCTTGTAAATATGTTTGAACGGGGCATAACCTGATTTTATAGCCTCTAACAATTTTCACCATAAACTTAGTGAGGAGAAATTGTCCAATGAAATGTAGGTATGGAATTATTTGTTCTTCACGTAGAACTTGTTGCAACTTTGGTGTTTTATGAAGAACTGTTATAAAGATTTGTTATACATACGTCACATTGCTTTGTTACCTGTATATAATATCTTAGATTTGCCTGGTAAACTGGACGACAAATTGAAGAAGAAGAAGAAGCCTAACATCCTCTATACCAAACCTTCTCCATTAGCCTTAAATAAGACTCTAACGAATCCTTTCAAGCCATCGAATCCATCCTCTCTGAAGCCTATGATAAAAAGTAGCTCTTTAAAGCCATCATCAAGTTATACTGTATCAAAACCTGCATCGACCATCTCTCCTGTCAAATATTCTCCAAAACCTATCATTTTGCAACGTAGTCCAACGAAATCGCAGTCAAGTTTCACCAAACCAACTAATATCCAATTACAGTCGTTAAGCTCTACAAGTGTCAATTCACCATTGACGTCATTAGGTGCTCTTAGTTCCAGTAAAAGTGACAGTTCACTGCATTTAATACAATCGCCAATGATAAAAGTTGTCAGTAATTCCATCCAAACGAGTAACAGTTCCACAGCTGTTAGTGTTTCGAGTTTACAAAACAGTAGTATCACACAAAAAATCAAGTTTAAAACGCCTTTACCAAAACCGAAAGTCAAAGCCACCAAATTTAAGCCTATGGTACCTTTACAACGAAGTGGTCTGTTATCGTCTGCACAAAATAGTGATGGCATTATGTTGGGAGTTTCTAATAATATAACATCTCCGGTCAAATCAGTTAGTGGGCCACAAGGTGTGTCCGTGAAAGTCGTTCAGGTTGCAAAATCGGGCATATCAACAACTTCACCGTCTATAAATAGTAACAAACCTGTGGTCGTTGTGTCTAGTAACAAAAGTGCCACACAAAAACTTATGGCTGTTAGTTCTGCAGCAACATCTCTAACGCAGCATAATAAATCGTCAACGAACTTTAACTGTACCAGTTCAGTTACACAAACTATAGCGAAGGGAACTTTACCATCAAAATCCATGCCTCTTGCAACAGGTTTCAAAATGATTGCTGTAACAACTGTTGTGCCCGGCACCACTCAAGTTAAAACTGTTTATATTGCTACACCGATAATGTCTTTAACCAAAACGATTTCACAAACAACTGGTTCTTCTATAACGACACCAGCTTCTCAAAGTGTAAAGCATATTGCGAATTCTCTGGCATCAAACCTTCATTCGGTTGTTGCACGTTCCATGAATACTGCAGTATTGAATCATGGAAAGTCGACAAGTATACAAAACACATCTCTCACTGCTAATATAGCAACTCCGTCAATAGCAATCGGAAAAGCTTCTAAGATTGCTTCCACATCGAAAGGTCTTGGTAGTTTAAAGACGACACTACCAAGCTCCGCTCAAAGTTTGAAATTGTTCACGACAGTATCGAAAAGTCGTTCACCACTAGCCATCACTCATACGATGAAAAACCCTCCTCTGTTACCAAGCACGAGTCTCTTATCCTCCATTGTTGGTTCGCAAAGTGTAAATCGGATTGGGAACATACAAATCAAGAACTCAAACACACTCCATAGACCCGATAAACAACAGGTACTAAACGTATCACACACAGCTCAGACTAATAATTGTGATGCTAGTAATGTAAATATAACGGGCAATACTCAACACCTTACCATCGGAAATGATATTGCTACATCCGGTCAACTTCACCCGGCTGCCATCACGCTAAATGTAAATAGTTTGGAAGATGTAAATACGACACTCAATCTACTAAACGAAGACAGTAACACACTTGTCGAACAAATCGCTAATTCTACTATCCGTGAGACTGACGACATGGCCTTCTTGAATGCCGGTGAAAAGTTTTTGGAACAATTGTCTGCAAAGATGACTGCAACGTCGCCAGATAGTCTGACAAAAGACGACAGTTTTATTTTTGCCGGCAATTTGGGAATTGATATGTCTAGAGAGCAAGTCACCCAAGTTGTGTTTGATGCAAATCACTTGGAGACTTTTCAAAATGATATAAAGCAAACGACTATGTCCAAAGAAGTGAACTATCTGATAAATCAAAAGACTCCTGGTGCACACAATGTTGGCATTGTCACCTCCAAAGTCATTACGAACAATTTAAGTAACAACATCACTCTTGTCAATGCAAAATTTAATCTTGTAGCGGACAGTGGTGTTGTGAACTCTGCAACGTTGGCTACATCCAAATTGTCTGTGCCAGGAACCTTAACTGTATCTGCGCCATCTTTTCAAAAGAATGAACGTAACGTTGTGAATTACTCGAATATCACCAAGGTGAATAATAAAATGGATACAGTGAACTTGTACGGTGATGGTAATACGATGGGGTTTCTTAATATCACCAATTCATTGACTATTGATAACAGCACGAATCCAAATTTGAAATTGTCGTCGTTGAATCAATCCAACAAACTACAAATGTCCATACCTGGCTCAACTGAACTTCCAGGTAGTTCAAAACTGAACATATCTCCTGCACTCGTAAACAACAACATCTCCAAACATCCACCTGCAGATCTATTTAATCAAGTATGTACCAGTACAACAAGCCTTAAAACAACTACGGTCAGTACAAATCAAAAGAAGACTTTGACGGCTGTCGTGTCGACTAAAACGACGCCGGTTAGTTTGCATAACAATAATAATACAAATGTAACGATATCTGACGGGATTTCTACGAACACTCAAAGTGATGGCGAACCACCTTGTAATGGGAAGAAACGAAGGCTGAATGATAATATTTCTTCGCCGGGTAGAACACAAGCCAGTTGGATAAGAGGAGCGGCGAAGTAAGTTTTATTTCAAATATTTGAAAGGTTAAATCAAACACATTTACAATTACAGTCAACTCCGGGCCGAGTAAAATGTTCTAAATAGCGGGAGGTTTTCTCAGTCAACGAAACACTCGAGGGACCAAGAAGAATTTTGTTCGAGATAACAGATGTTCGAGTTGACTGTATATGAAATTTTATATATCAATTTAAAAAGTTGTTGTCTTGGCTAAATTCCATATAAAGACTTAAATTACCTCTTAGAAATAGAAGTATAGGTAACTACATCTATCCATACATTATTCTTTACACAAAATGTAACATTTCTTTAAATACTTTACGAAAAGTTGACGGAATTTTAATTGCAGAGTTACGGTTAGAGGCGTCATTTTTTGTGTGACATAATGTTATTGTTGATTTTAGGAAAACGAATTTCTTTAGTGATGTAAGTTTGCGTTTCCCTTAAGACTGGTGACTTTTAAACCTGTCTTATCTGCCAATTTTAAAACCATCAAAACTTCATGGTGTAAACTATGTTAAATTTGTTTGAGTCATTAAGTCACGTGATGCTTCATTCAATCAAACTTTTTTATAAGACTTTTCACCAAAAAGTTTGATGGTCTCAACAACGTTTTTTCCAGATTTTTATTTTTTCTGTAATTTCTAGCCTACTTGCTCGAGTATGTCGTTTTCGCGGTACGAATAAGCAGAAGGGTGAAATGAACGCAGCCTCGTGGTTTACAAAGCCAGGTACATTTTTATTGCCTAAAAATGGTAGCGTTGTTTGAGCTCAGTTATTTTAATGAACTTACAGGTAGTGAAGAAAAGTTATTAAATATTCCTGAAAAAAAGATTATTGTTATTTTTTGATCTTCTGTTATTTTTCAGTCGATCCGAACGACGCGCCTGGTTATTATCGAATAGTAAAAGTGCCCATGGATTTCGGAAAGATTAAAAAAAAACTCGAGGTAAGTGTGGCAAGGACTTCGTTTACTCACTTACTGATAGAAAGTTCTATGCCAAGAGATTCTGTGCTGCTTCGATTACCCAAACTGTTGGAATTTTTGATGTAATTTCTGTGCCGTTTTTGAAAGTCTAATTGAGTCTCGTGACGCCATGACAATTTTGACGTCAGTCGTCACAAAGTGATAACATTGCATCACAAAATGAACTTGGAGTCCAAATTAGCCTCGATCACATAACGTCAGTAAAATCTTTAATAAACGATATCAGGGCAACCGTACACGTGTGAAACACTTGATGGAATGATAAGGATTTGAAAATTCAGATGATTAAGAAACCCTTCATGAAACAAAATGGCCACGAAGTGATAAGTGGATGTTTGGAAATTATTTTCAAGTCCCCTTTTAATGAAACAATTTGTTTTCTCATTAGGATGGCGAATATGATAGTTATCCTCACTTCTATGAAGATATGAAACAAATTAAGAAAAACTGTTATCTATATAACCCAGATGGACACATTGCTCGAAAGGTTTGTCATACTGGCGAAATGCAGAGATTTTTCGATACCCTTGTCCTATTTCATAGTATTCTCGTTTACTGTGCCCGGATATTTTTTAGGGATTATTTTTTTTAGGACTGTGACGATGTGTTTTCCTTTTTCGAAAGTGAATACCAGAAATTACTGGAACGTTGGGAAAAGGTAGATTGTTTTTATCACTACGTTGCTTTGTGTACAAAGTATTTTTCTAAAGACGTTTGATTATCGAGATGATTTTTGCAAATTTGCACATAAATATTTTATGTTTCTGAGTTCTAAAGAATTGAAGCATGTTTTTCTCTATGAAGAAGAACATCCTCAAGTTCGTTACCACTAGATACTTCTTCGTTTACTATTTTGGCGAATAGAATTTCTAATCGGACTTGCGTCAACTTTTTATATGTGGATTTGAGACTAATTGACTGATTGACGGTGTAAGCCTTGTTAAATTTGTTTGGGTCAGCGAGAAGTTGCTGAAATCCCGAATATACTACAAGTTATGTTAAGCCTGGCGCAAGCAAATCCAACGATATGTATTTTTTAATGTTGGATGAAATGTTTGAACCTGCTCAAAGCATTTCATCCAACATGTTTTATACGTTTGCGCGTTCATCCAACATCCAACATTCAACATCCAACATTCAACTGGGGAAACGCCTTTGATAAGCTCTTTCGGTGTTATGTCCTGCTCTATGTTTCTGAGGATAAATAAAAAAGATGATCCATTCTTAACATGTCCTTATTATACGATGCTGTATCTTCGGTCAGAAGTTCTTTCAAGGAACTGCTTTTTACTCTTAGTTGTTCAAATGATTTGAGATACCAGGCGAATCAGATTCCTTTAGCCAAACAAAAGCCAACTGATGTTATATCAGTGAGTTGGAAGAAGCGCTTAAACGAATTCTTATTTTATACAACAAAAATGTTGGATGTTGGATGTTGGATTCATTTACAACGAGTATTTGCTTAGTGTTACCTTCAAAAATTAGATACCCACCGTTTTAGTAAACTAAAATCTTAAAATTTAACTTTCGAGCCTAACCATGATTGGTCGTCGGGTAGTCACTATCTTTACACGCCCGTCCTCTCGATATAAATTACTTTTCTCCTGAAATGCCAGATACACCTGGACGATGCTAAGGTGGGTCCCAACCACCATGGCCCAAGGATTCGTGATACCCAGGTTTAATATAGATCATTGTTCAAGCATTTGTCACTTTGATTTATTTGTTACTAATCTGCTTTCAGTCTGCGATGCGATGCTTAAAAGTAACTTCGGGCTTTTTCAGTCAAGTGATCTTATAAGAAAGGCGGAAATCATACATTTGACCCTCTAAAATGGTAAAGTCTAACGAGAAGATCCAGAAACAGTTCTGTGATGGTGTCTTGAAATCTTTTTTTCATTCTTTTAGCATCACGTGTCTCCACATAAAAAAGTTAAACTCAATGACGACCTCACCAATTCAACATAATTTTCTTACCGCCACCGAAAATTCATTGCAAAGTACGATAAATGTGAGTGATATTGTGGCTTTCAGATGGAGAACAGAAGCGAATGATGATCTGCTAAATTGTTGGGTTGTTAGAGCCTGTTACAAGAAATCAATGTCCGAAGTATATAACTTCGCTATGCATTGTTTTAAGAAGTATATTACTTCGCTATGCATTGTTGTAAGAAGTGTAAACCATATTTCGTTATATGCGTCAAGGGAGATGACGAAACTTGGTGTGACGTGTCGTTGCTACATGTCCATTATTTCTCCACACATCAGCAAGCATTACTGGGAGTTGACGACGGGGTGATTGTTCATTAATACACTTGGTTTGATCCATAGAATTTTGTGGTATCTTGTTAGTATGGACGAAGTTTATGTCTTTACCTCTATTTGTTAAGGACGTCAAGAAACCAATTTTTATTCTTTGTCAGAACAAACCCACACAACGATGTCTCCCTGATTCCAGCTTGCCAAGATGTATATTAAGCCCACGCTACACTAGCTTCAAAAGGCTGATTAGTAATGTCTATACAAATTGTTATATTTGACTTGTATATATGATTTGTATCGTGTAGTCAACTCCTTATGTTCGTTCTTTCTCCAACAGCATTATGTTCTGTTTCCGTTGTTTAATAAGAATAATAGGTACTTCAAGAAACTAAGGAGAGGACGGCAACGTGAATGAAACAAAAGCTTTGTTTTCATTATAAAATTCTGTAAGAAACAAAATGCTTTCTTATTGGCCCTTTTTACACCGGCTTTTATTGGCGTTATTTTTGAGAATTCCACGGTCAATCTCTCACAGACAAACATCTAACGCCAGCCCTTTTAACTTCGAAATATCTGTTGGGGAAATTTGTTAAGTAATAACCTCATTAGTAGAAATTTCATTTTCTTTAGACAACTGTTCAAGTCCTGTTGACTAAAAAGACCTGATAGAAGTCGTCAATTTTATTTTACAATATTTCCTTCAATGGAGTTTGATAGCATTTCATTTACATTCGCTAAAAGTCTCAAACGGCCCTGAATTTCGTTACGCTGTGGTTCATATGTTTTTTAAAAATTAGCATCCTTTCACACGTTGACGTCCTCGTCGCCGTCTTAGTTTCTTAAAGTTTCTAATAACAAAATCGTTGCAACCTCTGTGTTGCGTCGAGCTCTCAAACAGCATGCATATTCTGGTGAAGTTAGCTAGATAATGATACATCATACAGCATGCATATTCTGGTGAAGTTAGCATATGATAAGTGAAGTTAGCTAGATAATGATACATCATTACTTCAGACTTTCTGTTCTGAAGATGATCGTCGTGGAAGTCTTTTTAATATGTGTTTTGGGAAATGAGACATGTTTGTTAACTATTATAACTCTTTTCTCCCTGAAAGTGTGAAATTGTTCAATGAATTCACTCACATCTGCATGAAATCGTTTTAGTTGGACCCCTTTTATGGTTATATACAATCCTTATATGGTATGGTAAATTTGCTTATATGATGGTACAATCATGGCGAACTTCAAAATACCCCACTGAATGATGGGATGTTGTTTTTGATTTTTTGTTTCCCTGTACAACAGTTCCTAACTTATTTTTGTTGAAGGTATATTTCATGAAATCAGGGAGAAATCAGGAAATTGCTCATCAGATGTTTAGTTAGAAAAGAAGATTATTTTCTTTTTATTTGGGAGCTTGAGGCGGATATATTTATTGATCATAAAAAATGAATTTAGCTTCGTTTCCCTCTTTTCTCAAATTCAGTTCCCTTGGCACGTTGCAGACTCGATTGAAAAGATTAATCTCCATCTTGTGCGGAGAAGCTTACGGTGTATTAATAACACTTGCTTTTCGATTAAAATAGATTCCCAAAGTAACAAGTAACGTTTATGTGGGTGTCTTGAGAGGGTATTGAACGTTCTCACTGTTAAACTTGAACGTTTCATTTAAAAAAACCCCGAATACAATAGATTAGATCAACTGAAAAAAATTTGAATCTTGATTATGATTTGTTACATCAGAAATCTTGGAGACGAAATAGAGAGATGAATAGACTTTTTAGCCATCAATACCTTTCTTGAATTTCTATTTCAACACCGATTATAAGTTAACATCGTTTAAGAGAATAAAAATGGAGACCATTAAGTTCTAGTTCTAAAATCAGTAAAACAATAAAACGAGGATACACGCGGGACATGTTGATTATGAAATAATACAGTGTTTAATTAAACAAAATTTATACCCTAGATATGTTAATGAAAATTGAGCATGAAAGGTAAAATGAAAAGTTAAACCAGGAGTCTGATCGAAAACGGATCGAACAATTAAGAACTACGTTATTCGGCCGTCTAATCGAAAGCCAACTTTAAAACTAAAGATAGTCGTCAGAATGGAACCAAAGAGTCGGAACCTACCCACTTGTAACCCAGGACCTTTAATCCGTGCCTTTTAATATACAATAATATTTACAATTTTAAAAATATTTATTCGGACATAAAAAATCACAATCAAACTTTTGTTTTTTTTGTTGTTGTTGTTGAATTTATTTTGAAAAATAAAAAAAATTATGACATTTAATAACGAACAGATGTGTTTTGCGTAGTATGCACCATCTTTATCGATTGGATCTCCATTATTGTTGTTATTGTATGATGTTCTCCATTGCTGTTGTTTTTTATTTATTTATTTTCTTTTTCTTTTTTTTTATGTGTTTATCGTCTCGTATTTTCTTTATATTTCTTTTCTATTTTTCTTGTTTTTATATATTGTTGCATTAGAATAATAGTAATAACAATAATCATTTAAGAAATGAAAAGAAGAGGAATTATGAGTAACGTATTTTTTTATAGCTAACGTATATATGTTCGTTTACATTAAAAAATAAATACTGATGGCAAATGTGGGAAGATTTTGAAACGTGATTAACAAAACAGGAGCTGAGAAGAAAAAAAAGCCCGAAGAGAAGAATTTTTTGTTGAGATTTTTAACCGTATAACAATGAGTTGGATCCTTTATTTTTACTTTTCAGATTTTCTTCTTCTTCTTCGGTTTTTGTTTTCTATTTTGTTTATTTAGGAGGGGTTGGTGTTTTTTTATCGCCCGGTCGATCCTTAAGTCGGCTTCTTCACCCGATTCTTGTTGCGTATGAATTATGACGTCATATTAAAAGTGCGTCTTGGTCTATTATTGATAATTATTCTTACAATTGTTTTGATATTTGGGCGTTTATTTACGTATTTATATTTTGCATGCTTTTGAGACCTCCAATAAATTAGAAACAGCCGATTGATTTATTTTGAATGAAACAAGAGGGCGACTAGGGAAACTCTCTTATATTTACTCCAATAAATTCCTATTCAAACGTATGAAGTTTTTTAGTCATGTTCTTTTGTTTGTTTGTTTTTCTCTCTTTATCCAAGGTCACCGATGCAAAAGGGATGTTTCAATGTTTCCCCCGTTCGTATCTATTTCTCATTTAGGGTTTATGGACATTTCTGCCATTCTTTACTATTTTCCATTGGTCAAAATCTCTTTAGTTTTCTCAATGGTTATTTTACTGGGAATGTAAATAAACACATTTGTATATGCTTGGGGTATCCTGATAAAATGCAGGTGATTTTTAGGTTCACCAGGATATTATTCCCGTTTTAGAACTTTGACCATATAACCGTAACATCTGATCGGCTTGCCGTAAAAGTTATACATCTATCCATCCGTACATGGAGTATGTGTCCGTTATACATAGATGTGCGCTTTATTATAGGGTGTACAGCGGCGGATCTAGAGGGTTAATCGCAATTTGTGACGAAGCACATTAACATTATTTCTGTATCACCAATGTGCTCATTTGCACGTTTTTCTTTTATACTTTAAAAGTAAACATTCTCCTCCACAAATTTCGACTACCTTCAAGATCCGCGATGTACACCCTATAATAAAGCGCGCATCTGGGTAGATATCCCTCTGTATATTTAAGGGTTGCTCCCATTCAGGGAAAGTGCCTCTGCGTGGAAATAGAACTATTAGAGCTTAATTGTTATGAAAAAATATTTTAATTTTTGTCATCGATCCTCACAAATCAAAAGAGAGAGTAAACCGTGTCCATCATCTATCGCAAAAATTGATCTGATTTTCAAATGTGTAATATTTACTTTCGCAACATTCGAAAGACTGCCCATGCTTTGAACGTTTGCGAGGGAATATCTCGTATTACTTTCCCGAAATTCCCAGACACTGTCAAATATTTCCAGACACTGTCAAATATTTTCGTCAGTGCTTTAAAGTTTATAAATAGACCTTTTCATTAATGACGAAATCATTGATCTAGCAGACATTGCCTCGTTTCTAATCGTAATAATTATTACGGTCTTTTCCATGATAATAGTGACAAACTTTAATGGCACTCAAGGCATTACATCTTTTTATGCTGCATGCGAACGTCATTGTTATCATGGTTTGAAACGAGGCAATGTCTACTAAATCCCAAGTGACATAATGAATGAAAAGGTCTATCAATCAGTTTGTTTGGAACCGGTTTCCCATCGTTACACACAAACCACGAACTCAGGATCTCTAACCTTTTCGATATTTCATCGCCGTCTGCATATCGAAAAGGACCTGGGTTTGAGGTTGAGTTACTCATGCCTTCTTGCTTAGTTTATCCTATGTTTCTGATAACATCTCACTTCTGTATAAATTATCATTATAAATATCTTCTTTGTTAACCAAGATTAAGTCTACTTTGTTTCATTTTTCTCACTTAAACTTAGTAATAAGCCTCGGTCAGTTATATTGTATGCTATTATCATAACAACTTCTTAAGGTCTCTGCATAAATTATTAATCAGCCAATCACATTTCAATAATCAATCGTTTTTTATCCGTCTCGGTATAAATTGAGAAAGAACTAAAATAGGTTGGAATGTAATTTGCTTTGGGGGCGTTTTTCTTATACGTATTAATCACAAAGAGGGATTTGAAAAAGATCAATCAATCTGTTGAAATGAAGTCTTTTCGAAAGATTTTTATAAATCCTATTGTTACAAGTAACAAGAGGTGCCATTATGATTAATGCGAATCGGAAAACGAAGTAATAAGTAAAAAAGGTTTTATTAAAGGTTCGTGTTTTGGGATGAAATGTAGTTACATTATTGAGATATGGGTTCGACAAAGAAGGAAATGTTTGATAAATGGACCGCTCTCGAATTTCTGTTTTAAAACACCTTATTATTGCCTAATCAGCACTGTACGTCTCGCTTTGATGAAATTCAACATTCTACGTCTCGCTTTGATGCAATTCATCGTTTTAGGGGCCGATGAGAAATTCCGCTTTCTCAATGAAATTCTTATATAATTTGGAACATGTTATCATATGAAAAACGTGTTGGCCCGCTTAAGTAGGATCTCGCAAACCACTATTTATAATATAAACAAACATCAAGTGACCGGGATGAGAACACTTTATGTGATAGCGGGATGTCAACCCGGCAAAGCTGGCCTGTCCGGAATCATATGAAAAGATCCTTATACCGGTTAAAGATCCTTATACTGGTTATTTTTAACCTTATTACTTTAGTTATAGTCGGTAGATTAGTTGAAAGTAGATACCGAAAATGAAGCGGATGCTGAAAACGAAGCGGTTGACTAGGTCATAATACGGTGTTTAAACAAAAATTCGAGAAAAGCTTTTGGATTTTCTCCTAGATAAAGTCGTCTGCTACAGTATCTGCGCATGCGCAAAACTTTGTCGATTTTTTTTTAAACTACTTTCATATTAAGCCAATAGAATTTCACATTTTTTAGTATTATAATTTTTTTGATTTCTTTTAAAAAGAACGTTATGCTAGTAAATGCTTTCGTCCGCAACACAAAACTATTTTAATTAACTCAAATATATTTTATAACAGCTGACTAACAGACCGTATTTCCTTAACTTCCAATGTTTTAAGTGCGCCGATTATTGGAGGGTGGCATTCAAAAGAGGGAGGTGTTTATTTCGAAGTACAGCTTGAAGATGTTATTTGTTGGTAATAGTAAACAAAAATAACAGAAATTTTAGACATGTTCTTGTCATATATTTTAAGGCCGTTTTCCATAAGGCGGAATCGTCTGTGCGAACTTGATTTTGTGCATGCTCTGTAGCGCAAAATCGTAATTTGAGACGATTCCGCCTAATGGAAAAGGCTTTTATTTAAACTTGATCCGTTCTTATGGGCTTATTCTAACATTGACCGCATTTAGGCGCACCCTCTATTAAGGAGAGCCGTTTGTTAAGGGGAGGCGTTTATTAAGGGGAGGCGTTTGTTTCACTTAATCATCATGTATGTGCAGCGTTGAAAAGAGGGCGGCGTTTGCCAGTGAAAATACAAATGCTTTTTATCAACCCTTTAAAAATTCTTGCATTTTCATTTTAGAGAGAAATAACAAAAAATATAAAACAGAACTAATAATGAATTGAAAACTAGCAAAATGATTTGATTTATTTATTTATCTGTATTACGTGACCGCTGAAATGGGTGCCAAACTAGAGAAAGAAGAGGACCGCCGGGAACAAGTAGACAGACCGAACAGACCAATCAGAACATTGAGCAGGAGACTCAGTAGCATACGAAGGTATCTTGGTTTTTATTCATATGTTTCCATGGTGATCTATTTATTCATTTGGTTATCGCATTCTTATTTCAAGTTATTTGGGTTTTATATAATAATAATAATAATAATAGTCAAGATAGAATTATCTGTCATCTATGAGAAAAGAAAATTTAAATAAACTTAAAAATGAAATTAAAAAGAAAGATTTTTTTAAACACGTTTTATTTTTTTATTTTTATGGTTTTTTGTTGATAAAAATCATTCCAGAACCAATTGCCAGTCATATAAACCATGAAGCTTGGTTTACATCAGTGAGAATAACAAATTTTTACTATGAGAGAATAATTTTTACTGAGTATTAATTTTTTTGGTAATTCTTCTGAGAACTTCAGTGAGAATTACTTGCAAAATATTAAACCGGTAGAAAACATGGCGGAGAAGGCATGAAGAAAATTATCTAATTGAACGTCGGCGTCTTTGATCATGTTAATTGATTAGAATTTCAGTGAGAACTTGTAATTCTCACTGATGGAAACCAAGCTTAACATATGAACAATAATTCCTATATAGAAATACATGTAACACAAACACAACATGTGCATACACGTAGCATGAAATAAACAAGAACCTTAAGGCTTGAAGGTCAGCGCTAACTTGGACCTAGTTCATGTATGATTAGAAATAGGATAGGCCCTGTGGACGACACTGAGGACGATCTTTGTATTAACTTAATTCGCAACACTATCATCACGGATGAAAAATCCCGGTAAAAAATGCAAATGTTCATAAGAAAAGCGATTCAATGGGACGGAAAAATCGCTTCTTATGGATTTACACTGATAAAAGAAGTTATGAGGTCATTTGCAGTAAATACGCACATGACATCTTGTGTTTTGTTAAAAAAAGACATAAATTGAACTTATTAGTATTTTTTCTCTTTTTCTGGCTTTTTCGGGAGTTTTCAGGATCCGTTTTTATCAGGGTTCGGTATTTTGAAGCTCCACGGATACA
Source organism: Turritopsis rubra (assembly GCA_039566895.2). Lineage (NCBI taxonomy): Eukaryota > Metazoa > Cnidaria > Hydrozoa > Anthoathecata > Oceaniidae > Turritopsis > Turritopsis rubra. The sequence continues at coordinate 3,943,650 of CM077628.1, forward strand.
CACATCCGGTAAGTCGATGATGCTGAAGGAGAACAGGAATACATTATTTTATCATTAAGGTGGTATGTAGTTAAAGAGGCGCTAAAAAGAGGGGTGGTGCTAAAAAAGGGAATATCAGTTCTATATTTACATTTAGATATCAAATTAAACAAAAACAAATCAATGCATTTTCAATAATACCATATTTCCTTGTGTAAGCTGGTCATCCATAAAAGTCAATGGGCATTTATGCTTTAAAACAAGAGAAAATTTTCATTTGGGGAAAGTGAATATGTAACAGCAGTATTGTGAAATCTATTATTTATTTTTCATCATTGTATAACTAAACACAACTTTATGCTACTTCAATTAAGTAGGTAAATAACCCACTTTAAAAAACTGTTATTAGTTAAAACTAATTAAAAAAAAATCATCATCATCATCATCAAAATAAAATCCATCCAAAAAATTAGAAAAAATATTTACTAACCTACTCTAAGGCAAGAAATTTTCTTAATTTGGTGGAGATCTAAAATCTGCAAAATTAAAATGCTGAAAAGTTTAAAATAAAAGGCTTGAAAATAAATGTTTGCGATTTTTCTCTGAAATTCGTGAAAATATAGACTTTAACAAAACAGTTTTCAAAATTTTTGAAAAATCTTGATTTGCGAAAATCAATGTCACGAAAATTATCAGGAAGGAAAAAAATAGTTTTTCAGGTTATATTTCTAGGTTTTTTATTACATTTGAGTTCAATTACACTTTTGACATTTTTCTTCTCCTGCCTGTATCTATTCAATCAAATTTTCGATTTGGTTAAATCGCGAAAATAAACGTACACAAAACTTTAATCATTAATCAATTCGCGAAAATGTTTTTGGACACGCGAAAATAAATGTTCAAAAAATATATGATCTTAGGTATTTTAGTCTAATTGTTTCATTGAAATTCGTAAACTTACTGCAAACTCACTATACTGCATATTTAAAATCCCGAAATGATCATATTTCAGTCAAAATGCAAAATGAAAGGTTAAAAAACAAAAAATATCCACAAATTAAAATGATGCTAAAATTTCTGGTGGTTCAGTAGAATGAATTGAAAAATGGAAATTCCCTTCTACTATGTGACTTAATTTCCGTGTGAAGAATTCAAATCTATAGATGATGAATTTTTGTGCGGATTTAATTTTGCAGATGATGAATTGTGTATTATGTTTCCTTTTAAGCAACTTCAAACCCAGGGTTTCTTGCCTTTTCGATATACGACGACGTAACAATATTTTTGAGATTACTCAATTTTATTCTTCGTTCTAGTAGTGGATCATTTATCTCCATTATATGACCGTTTTATCTCCATTATATGACCGTTTTAGGATTTCTGTATATAAACCTAATTGTTTCTGTTTTGTGTTTATTGCCATGACGGAGATTCTACAGAGGAGACACGAAGCCTGTATTAATCCGTTTCCTCACCGAAAAGTCTGCTGTGGTCAACAACTGCTGGGCTTATTTTCATTTTCATAAAAACAAATTTTTTGCGTAAGCAAGATATAGAGAGCGTAGCGAAATCGGCACAAAAACGATCCATTTAAAAAAACCTGGCCTTTGTATATATAACTTCCTATGAAGTATATACATTTTTTCTTGCTAGCTACACACGCGACGTTTTGCTCATGCAAAAGCAATAACAGAGTATTTTCATCATCGTTAAATCATTGAACAGTCTAATTTTAGTACAACGAAATCTCGGTAACTGTGGTCTCTCATAGACATGCGATTCCATACATTTTTGTAATCAGCTTTTCAAGATCTATCAGATAGTGGTTCTTTTCATCTCGTTATTCTGTGATTAATTTTGTCTGCGTAAGTACAGGTGATTCAGCTCATTGTTTATCCTGGTTTTCAGGCTTTGGAGTAATGTTATATTTGGCTTGCCAACTAATTTCTGCTTTACGCAAACCTTTAATCCTATTGATTTATAATTGGTCAGCGCCGGGAGGCAGCTGATCTTTTATTTCCCCGTGTCTGTCAGTGAGTCAGTGTGTCAGTGTGTCAGTGTGTCAGTGTGTCAGTGTGTCAGTGTGTCAGTCTGTAATATCGCAGTTCATAACGCCAGTTCGGAACACCCTTCTAAATATCGGTGTTCTCTCTTTGCTGTTTCCTCAACGCCTACCCATAAATTCGATTTATAATTGGTTCGCTTAAGAAAACAGGTTTTAAAAATGGCGTGAAAGTTCCGTTTTTTGGATAACGTTTCTAAACGTGAAGTGGGAGTGAAGTGAAAAAGACAGAAACTTACTTGAAGGTAATAAATGCTTTGATTTAATTTATTTGTAAGTATTCTGATAGTGTTCGAGTACAGTTTTTAATGCATTATATAAGCAAGTTTTTGTGTAAACTTTGTGATGATGATGGACTGTCGATAAATAAAAAGTGAGAGTGAAAGGAGCACAGCTACTTCACCACTAGAAGAGAAGAGCAGGGTATAATTGTTTGATTTGATGTGTTAAAGTATGTTTTATGCTCATTTCATCATAATTTTTTATTTTTTATTCCATTTCAGTGGATCTAAAAAACTGTTGCTAAACAATTTCGGAAAAAATCCAGTTTTTGGTTTGTTTTTTTATGCTTCTTTGTTATCAGTTTTTATTTTTTGCAGCTATGATGATTGATTGAATTCAGTTATGTATGCATGTACTAATAGTTGATCAAACTATTCATCCATTTTCCCAACGCTCTTCAGAGCTCTTCACTTTTAAAAAGTTAAGGTAGTTTCATATATGCTCGTCATGCTTCTCTATTCTCGGCACACGTTAATATTGAAGCGATTAATGAACGAAAAAAATGAAAAACATTTAAAATGGAAGCTTACAGTAAGTACTTTTGACCCAATAGTTTAAAGTTGAAAATTTCTATACACAAGGGCTACATATATGTCTACAATATTGACAAAACCTTGTGTCTGTTTTGAATTTTTAACTCGATTTAAAAAACAAGTTGGGGCATTTGGGCAATCCCTATGAATGCAAGTTTCATATTCTCGTAAGGAGACATTCTTTCGTCAGTCGGAGTGAAACCAACCTTTAAAGGCATACCGAACTACCCAGGATATCACGCATTTTGAGTGCGAACACTCGGGAAAAGTCACATGTTTCATGTCCATGCATTATGCAGAGCAGAAATAATCTTTTTTGAATTTATATTTGAGCCTCCATTAGTTTGCTGACCGTGGAAAATTAGCTGGTCTGTATTATTCCAACAATTATTCATCGTTTTCAAGTCAAAACAACATGGAAAGAAATTAAAAGAAGAATCACGATCAAGCTCCGGTGGCAATATTCGATGCACAGACACAGAATACATAAAAATGTATTCTTTAAAGTTTCTGTTCTGTTCTGTGTAATTCTCCAGACCTTTTCTTGATTCTATCTATGTTTTATAGCAATCCTCACAGACTCTGTACTCTAATAAACTTTTACCAGAACTCTCTCTTAAAAATTATATTTTTCTGCTAAGTGGTTAGCCATAACAACCATTATTGCATAGTGTGTTGTTTTCGAAGAAAATTTAAACTTAAATGGTAGATTTATGGTGAAAACAAGTTAGTTTGTATAATCTCTCCCTTAAATTAGAATTTCGTGGGACCTTATAAATTAAAATAGACCCTGGGCAGTTCGGTATGCCTTTAAGGTCTAATATTTCATTAATAACTAATGAGAGTAACTGAGGTAATTTGGAAAATAGTGGCCTTTAGCTCACGGCTGCGCAACCCTATATGTTTGATATCTATCTCCATTTTTATTCTAAAATACCCCAAAAGTGTCGTCATCAAAATAAAAGTCTTTTCTCCTTACTTTATAAATTATCCACCGTCACCACCAACAACCACCCCAAATTCTCGCCCCACCCGACGTCAAACAATATTCCCGTTTGCCCAGACAGAAATAACAAAGTTTTGAACGCAACTAAGTGATGATCACAATATGGTAGCAATGATGGCAATATGGTAGCTTAACTGCCAGATACTTACTGTATAATACAGTTGCTTTGTTTCTAGCACATGATAAAAAAGCGACCATATTTAATGTTAGGTCTCAGTTAAAAAACAACAATTGACCTCTTTTGGTGCGTTAAGTGCTATTTTCGGTGGGCACTGTGTGTGCGACAACGGTGAATAAAAGAGAAGGAGACTAGCTTCAGGGTGGTCGAAAAAAAGAGGTCATCGCTTAAAGTTGTCTACAGGTTCTGATGTTGCCTACAGGTCTTGACGATATCTTAAATTTCATCAAATACTTAATAGATATGGAAAATGTAAAAAGTATCTTATATATATAATAATTTAACTTCTGTTTTTCTCACTTGTTTTCTGCAAATGTCCCAAATATCGATGAGCACTCGAAGGTATTATCCACTACACCATCCGCTGCACAAATAGTGTTCACATTCCGTCGAGTAAATAAAATTGTATTTCCTATCTGATTGGTTGTTGTTTAGGTACATGAACGCGCTGTGATTGGCTGAAAAGCTATTCGTGTGCCTCTTGTTTTTCGTTAAAGGTTTCACAAATTCTTTATCATTATTAACTCACATATTTTTCTTTACATGAATGTTCCTAGATGGTCACAGTTTGGTTGTTTGTTTTTCTGATGATTAATAAATGATACAAAATCTATTTTCAATCTCTGCTATCTTGCAGCTTCAAATAAACATCAATATATTTACTCCAAAAAACTTCGATAGTGAATATTGACAGAGGAAGAGCAACACAAGATCACAATAACTTGTCAAAATAAAGTTAATTTACTTGTGTGAAATTTGTGAAATACGCCATTTTGTTTTAACTACTGTTTGAATTTACCATCAATGTTTTTGTTGATGTTTTCGGTCCCGTGTTTTTTTAATCGGAAATTTGCCTGACTACATCATTCAACCATCCATCACTCAATTCAGTGAGTCACTTCAATTACGCAGTCCATACACTATAAGCCAGCCACACTTAAGCTTGTGTAATGCGATGTTTCTCTAGCATTTATACACATTTACAACAAGGGAGTTTAAATGGGGAATACATAAGTGGAGCTTTTATACACATCTAAATACTAATTGGAAATTGAAAATATATTTTTCACGAATAAATTCAGTGAATCAGAAATGACTTTATACGTCTGATTTTGGTATTTCAGCTGGATGGTTTCTCCATTATTTTTATTTTCATCAAGTCAATATTATTTCATGAAACGTACTAATCAAGTCGTCTCGCTCATTAGAAGAGCAGCAAAACAAAAGATCAAGCTCTGAAGTACTGGAGTAAACAAACTTGATCCTCAGGAAAACAACAGTAAAAACGTTGTATAACTTGGTTTATAGGAGAGAAATAATTTCTAAATACACATTCAGGAAATAAGTGGAGATTAAATCTGTGTTTGCGAAATTTCCGACTTCACTTTGTTACCCAAATTTTTTGAATAGATACTAAATAATGGATTATTAAAAATAATGTTTAATTTTATTTATTTATTTATTTATTTATTTATTTATTTATTTATTTATTTATTTATTTATTTATTTATTTATTTATTTATTTATTTATTTATTTATTTATACTATAATAATGTTGATTGTTTTTTTCGTTCATCATATTGACAGAAAATCAAAATAAGGTCACTTTTAATGTTCATTTTTCCGTTGGAAATAATCGAGTATAGAGGCGATTGATTCTACTACCCAAACCTCTTGTAACCGACTGCTGGACTTGTGGTAGAGTGCTCGCCTCCAGTGTGCGAGGTCAGAGTTCAAATCCTGGCCGAGTCATGCCAGCGACTATAACAGTGTGAATCAATCCACTCAGCATAGCACTCAGCTAGAGACGGGGATTGATATCTAAGAGGGTTGTCTGGTTGAGTGGCTGAAGCATACTTGCGGCTTCCGTAGCCCAAATAGGGGCTTTAAATGCTCTAGGACCTCCTACGCAAGACCCTCATTGAGGCTATCCTGGGCAAACATTATTATTAATAATAATAATTATTATTATTATTCTAGCCTCGTGCTCATGTGTTTCCAAACACTAATGTTCCGTTCCGAATTTCCCATAATGTTGTAGCAAAATTTGCCGTTTCCATAATCCAGTAATCAATATGCAATATGCTATAATTACTCGCAGCACTGTGGCAAATGATGTATAACAAAAATGACGGAAAAATAAACGGCCAATTGCATTCATTCTTTAGCCGTCCATCAACCCTCTTTAATCATAAAGCTTTTCTGACGTTGCATCATGACGTCCTTTCAACCTTTATTCAAAAGACAGAGGTCAGTTGAAGTTGCTTCACCATTGCATTTGTATATTAAAATAAGAAAACTAAAAGAAACAAATATTTGAGTTTCATTTCAGATAAAGTGTGTTTGAAAATTAATTAGTTATACTTCAAAACCACACTTGAAAGAAAATGATTACTATTTTTTTTCCCATTTAAGACGAAAGTTTACATTTGTTTTCATATTATTATTTCTTATAATTATTTTTTTTCTTGATTCATAAAACACGGCAACGGTAGTGAGAACAAGAGAAAGAAAGAGAAAAAGTTTTAATGAATATTAAAATAATAACAAAACATTTTGAATGAGGGAGAAAGTTTGAAACAAAGAATTCATTGAAAACGTCATGCATAATTTAAGAAGTAATCGAAAGGACAGAAAACGACAAGTTTTTTACTTCGAGACCTAGAAATTCATAATTTCAATATTAGATGTGGGTTATATGTGTATTTTTATTTTTTTACTATAAAAGATTCGTATGAAGATAAAATAATGATACTTTGCAAATAAAAAGCATATTTGTGATAAAATAAGGACCAGGTATGTAGATTATTGGAAAGAAAAAAGTGGGAGATGACTCACTGGTATTTTGTTGTTTTGTTGTTTTCCTTGTGGCAAATGAAAAAAAAAAATCTTTCTGTGGATTTTGGTTCAACATGATTCCATTTATATTGTGCTCGAGTTACGGTGGCTCATTTGCTTAGTCAACACACTTCTTCTGAACAATATGGTTGTTTTAATATTTTCATGAGAAAAGTAACGTTTAAATATATTTGTAAAATAGTTTATATTGATGGCCGAATACCTTTCAGGACACATAAGACATAAGTGGTAATTCTGTTTTAAGATATTCTATTCGACAGCAGTTTATGTGAATTAACCAAATTCTGACGCGGTGAAAATTATATTCCACATTTTATACATACAGGTGTAAGTCAGGACCATAATTTGTAATCATGAGATGCAACTTTTTAAACATAAACCACTACTCAAGGAATACATGCATTTTTTTTAAGTTTACTGTTGCTCCGAAAGAAATGTGAGGGTGAGAGTCGTCAACATTTTTCTCAAATCGATATCAAACAGGAATCATGCACGAAACACTTGGGATGAAAACAAAAAGAATCGAATAAGTGTTATCTCCATAAATAAGTGTTATCTCCATAAAGTTTTATTTTGATCTTGATTGTTGTGGCCAGCTTATTGGCTCATCTTTTTTTGAGTTAACCAATAAGCTTTGTTTAACTTTAGACGAAATCAAATGGGAAAGGTTAATAGCAAACTACCCCCGTCAGAATTACGCGATCTTCTTCTTCGAACGCATTTTACAGAACAAGAATTGAAGGAATGGTATATCGGCTTCAAACGTGATTGTCCGGACGGACGTTTGACTTTGGAACAATTCACAAACATTTACAGTGACTTCTATGGAACGAGTGAAGCGAAAAGATTTGCAGAACATTTGTTTCGAACTTTCGATGTTAACCATGATGGCAGAATAGGTGTGTATGTATCCATTTTGTGATCAAAACATCATGGTACCCTATTTCTTATAGGGAAAATTCGGAAAAAGACCCGAGAAAAAAGCAAATAAAAAAATTGCAAATAGGAATACAAAAAACAAACGCCCTACAAAAAAGGCTTAACCCGCCCCTGCCCTACAAGAAGTCTTCTCGCGGGCAGCTGATTTGGTTGCAAAGGTTACTACTTATCTTTCAGATGACTAAGGAATTTTTTAAGAAAATTTATGAAGAACGTATGAATCTTTTATAAACTCGCGTTTTCAAAGTTTTTTTCAGTACTCTCTTGGATTCAAAATACTGTCTTGAAAAACGTCTGTATTCCTAAAAATACAAACCACAACAAAGAAACAAAATGAAAAGAGAAAAAACATCGGTTTTCTTTGTTGAATATAAGTCTTCATTTATCATTTATTTAACTAGTAATTTTAAATTTTTTTATTATTTAATCAACTCCTTTATGTTCCGTCCTTCAAATTGAACTTGTTTCTTATGATTTTCTGATGTATTATCGCAATGCATTGTAGATTTGTATGATGTATTGCAGTGATAATTGAATTATGGGAACAGTCAACTGAATTATGGAACCAGTCGATACGTTCATATTCATATAAATTTAAAGAAGAGTCGAAATGTACTGTCAAAGCAAAAGCAAAAAGATTGAAAATGTCAATTTTGGGAAATCAGAAGCCATCATTTTTACTTACATGATTATTTTTACAACAAAAAGGTCTGTTTGCCAAATGATGTTATCAGCTACAATACTGTAAACCGAAATGCTCTCCTGAAACAAGCATACGGCTGGCCTCCAGTCAAACATACTTTAATAAAAGTCTTACCGTGTGGATTATCCCTGGCATTATTTCCGCACGTGTAAAAGAAATAAGATGAACACACACTAAGAAATTTTCTTGTGCCATCTGTTAACATGATGTTTAGAAGATACTTCCAAAGTTCTTCAATGCTGCCTATAAAACCTCTGCATCACGTTACAATAATATTCTGTTTCATTCCTCTAGACTTCAGAGAATTTATCTGTTCGTTGTCGATTACGACACGTGGATCATTTGAGGAAAAACTCCGATGGGCGTTTGAAGTATACGATATCGACGGAAATGGTTCCATCACAAAACACGAGGTGCTTAATATCGTTAAGTCGATTAATAAAATGTTGGGTTATATAAACGACAGGAGTACAAACGAGGAAAGGATTTTGACTGTTTTTAAAGAATTTGATAAGAATCATGATCAGTTATTATCGTTGGAAGAATTTATCGATGGGGCAAAGAGGGATCAGACATTTGTACGAATGTTGCAGAGGAACGAATAGAATCGATAAAGAAACGATACAACACCGAGCAAAAAAATCTCTGCAACCATTTCAATATTGGAGAACACAAGGACAATTTACTTTCTTAACGTACGTTGTAAACTGTATTGAATAATATGTGGGAACACTATCTCCGTCAGTGGATGACGGTGGGGGCTGTAATATTTGTTTATACTGATGACATCTTAAAAATAACGTTTGAGCTTGACGATAAATTTCTGTCATAGAAATGAAATCAAGAATCAGTTTTTACTGTAAATAAATAACTTCTACATATATATTTATATACACATAATATAAAACATATAATAAAAATAACACCCTTCTTGGGTAGTATATTTTCACGCCCTTCTAAGTGCTATATCTTCAGCCGCCACTCCTTGCTATCCAATTTTTAACAGAAAAGTTGAGACGGGCTAGGTTAGAATGAATTTTGATTTGTTGAATTTTTTCATCTGCCTTCTCGTCACTTCCATGCGTTTATTACATTCCCAATCTCCAACCCAGGGTCTATTAACAGTTATCCTTTAAAGGGATGATACGTTGTACACCACTGTGGAATTCACTCAACTCATCTTGGTCACCACGCCTCCTCGTGTGGCTTACAACCTCGTACTATTTTAGCATAGTGTGTTTAGTACTTTAGATGTTAGTTGCTTATTGCTTAAGGCCGGCGCAAACCGGACAACATGTTGGCCAACATTTCGACCAACAATTCAGACCAACATGTTGGTCCGGTTTGCTTTGACAGCTTTTTGTTAAGTAAGAAGTGACCAACATGTATAAATGTTCATTCATTTGCTTTTTGACTATCGTACGAGAAGGATGTCGGAGAAAGAAGCTGCAGCCTGCTTAGCAATATTTCTGTTGCTGGATGATGACGATGAAAAAAGAAAACGTGGTCCTACAAGAAATTGGGTACGGAGAAGAGAAAATGAAGGGCTGTATTCAAATCTTGTTCAAGAACTTAGGGTTGAGGATACAAAGACCTACAAAGAAATGATGAGAATGAACTATGAATCATTCAAAGAAATTCTTGCTTTTATTGAACCATACATCACACCAAAACAGTCGGGTGTGATGGGAGCTCAATCAATTTCACCGGCTGAAAGATTAGTGCTTACTATCCGATTCCTTGCCACAGGCGAAACCTTTTGTTCTCTAAGTTTACAATTCAGGGTTTCCGAAAGAACAATATCTTACATTGTTGAAGAGGTTACTAAAATGTTGGCCAACATGTTGGTACGCACCGCAAATCGCGCAAACATGCCATTTTAGCCTGTTTTTACAGATTTGTTTATCATTTATGTTTAACATTTATCCTTAATTTTTTCTTTCCCCAACATGTTTGTGCACAAAGCAAACCGGACCAACATGCTGGCCAACATGTTGGTCAGCCGATGTTGGTCGAAATGTTGGCCAACATGTTGTCCGGTTTGCGCCGGCCTTTAAAGGATAGTCATAGGAGAAAAAAGCTAGTTTGGAAACAGGGCCGTTTAACCGGCCGTTTCTACTTTAAACTTGCGTTTCTAGAACCCAGTCACAAATGTAATCCGCAGAACGAAACAAGTGTAGGCGCAAATATTTGAAAATGTTTTGAATTTTTTTCTGTGTAATGTTTTCGGCATAAAAATAGACGATCCCTGGAACCAATTGCTCTATTTTCGGTTGTAATACATCCCGAATATTTTCGGTTGTAATACATCCCGAATAATACATTAATACATACTCTGGAATAGGTATTTTTCGAATTACAGGAGGAAAGGATGAGTTTAACACCAACTGGAGGAGCAATCTGATAAACATCATCACGAAGGATCGTGAAGTAGATTCAGTCCTCAGAAGTCAAATTGATCAGCAAAATTTTGCACATATGTGAAAAGCATTTCTCTGAAGAATCAATGATCTTTCGTAAGTTGATAATAATGTGAAGAATAAGCATTTTTTTCAAGCATAGCATTTTGGGCTCAGCCTCTTTCCTATGGTCATATATCTCTACTACTTATATGGGTTTTTCAGATGTTGGCTAGCTAAAACATTTGTACTTAATTTTTTTCTATATTCCTTCTTACAAGTAACAAAATTTACAATATCAAAAAACATGTTATAATATACAAAAAACACAAATATATAAGGGTTTCAATATTTTAATATATTAACAATATTTTTTTTCATTTCAGAGTACACTTAGGACCTGACAATCAACAAGATAAAGAGTATATATTTATGTTTTTCACATTATATACAAACTTGAGCCATAGTTATGTTTTTCATTCATGTGTAGTTATAAAAATAGCTAATTTTTTTATTGGGAGGTTAGCAAAACACAGAGAAAAACCTATTTAGATGAAGCTGAAGATTTCTTCAATTCAAAGCGTAGTGATCTTGATTTCAATTTATGTAACTGCTGCTTGTCCTTCACATAAGAAAACGAGCGAACACGAATGTATAACTTCAGCGAGTCTTCTAACAAATTATTTGCAACTTCTTTGTTTGACATTTTCACTGGCACAAGATCGTATTTTAACATAATTATGCAGAAGTCCGCAATTAAGCATTACTTGGGCTACCATTTCCTTTGAGTCAATTTTGTTAGAGTATTTACTAGACAAAATGTTTTTCAGCAGCAGCAAAAATGTTGATAACTTCTTTTCTAACTTTCCGTAGTCCTCCACGATTACGAATGTCAACAAGATGGTGTTCCTTTAAAACTATTTCCTCCTTAAATTTTCCAGCTAAAAGCAAAGACAAACATTGTTGGTGATAGGTTGTTTTCTCAACCTCGTACCCAGGGTTTCTTGCCTTTTTGATATACGGACGGCGGCGAAGAAGACCCTGGCGAACGCCGATTAAAATTTCTCATATTTTAGGAAATTTTGAAAATCAAACAGCCCGAGCAAATGACCCGTTTTTTAAAAATAAAAAAGAGCGCTTCGTTTTCAGATTTATATTTGAAACAAAATGGAGTGTCGTCGTTTGAATAATTTTTTCAAAATGCTTCAAGTTGCATTAGAACATCACAGCATACAAGTTTTTTTTTAAAACCACAACAGGTACAGTCTTTACTGTATTTATACGAAAAGATTAATGTGTTGGCAGTTTTACCAACCGGTTTTGGAAAGTCCTTGATCTATCAATTACTTTCATCTTTAATACCACCGAAGAAAGCTGACTCCAATAATGTAACAATTGTTGTTAGCTCTCTCAATTCAATAATTGAAGATCAAGTCAAAGTATTGAAGAAATGAGGCATCGTTGTAGGGGTACTTCCATACCATAGTTCTCATGAATGTATATCATCAGTGGTTCTGAGATAACTGAAATTCCTAAAATTATTCAAAGTGGAAAAGTGGAATTAATATTTGCTCACCCCGAAGCTCTTTTAAGTGAATATGGGCAAAAACTTCTAAAGTTCCAAGAAAGAGTAGTTGCCTATGTTATTGATGAAGCACATTGCATGGAATTATGGTATGTATAAAAATAAACACAATACATTCTCTTTGTAAAATTCTACGTAATACACTACATTTTATTTATACAAAATACCCCATGATATCCTATGACCCTCCTTCCCCTTTATTAAAAATTAAAAAGGGGATTGTACTGCCCAGTGAGAGTATTAAAGTTGGGAGACAACTCCAAGGATGAAGGAAGACGTAACAAATGAACTCAAAGATAAAAAATATGGGATTCGAGTTATTTTTGCAACGACAGCTTTAGGAAGGGGGGAGCAGATGCCCCTGGTATCATAAAGATAGTCCATATTTCACCACCAGTGATTTAATGTTTAAATATTTTTCATAATTGAAGAAAATGCACCTCTTATATAGTATGTATAAAGTTTTCATTTTTTTTTCTTGTGACAATGAATTATTTAAATGCAGTGTGACTGGTTTTATGGAGAAACAAAGAATTTGATTTTCGTGAACTTTATACACCCTATACTGTATTAGCATTATGTATAATATAATTTAGCTATATAATTTATTTCTGGTATAAAAATTTATCCATGACAGGTGTACCTTGAGAGGAAGATTTTTTTCCGACAAAGGATTTGACAATTCGCGTGACACCCTGAGTACCTTAAGGAGAGAAATGTCTCTGTGGATTTATTTTCATGAATTTGTGCTCTTAGAATGTTTCACAACCATTTATTTTCTCGAATTTTACTTTAGACTTTTTTATTTTGTCATTCCATTTCGGCTAATTTAATGAGTTACAAAAATCTTTTTATACATATAAAAATCTTTTTATACATTTTGCATGTATTTCTTTTTGAGTATCAATCTTCTAGGGATATTTTGTGAGGATTTCATTCGCAAATTTGGGCAAATTATCGCGAAATTTGTGGAGCAAATAATTTCTCTCCTTAGGTAACCAGGGTGATTACAGGGTGTCATGGACAGAACAACAGCAGTATAAATTTTGGAAATAGCACGTGATCTTAATAGAAAATACAATGAAATCACATAATAATATTATAGTATATACTTTATAAAGGAACTAATTTTTGTGTATGACAAATAATTTTCTGTTGGATGAAAATAAATTTTGAAATCATGAAAATGAGTTCCTATCAGGTATGTACCATATTTACTTGAATTAATGCTAGAACCAACTTTTTCAGTTTTGACAACAACACAAATAGAGCTGATTATTTTATATTTGAAGTCCTGCGTGAAGTAATGTTATTTTCACGAATAATTTCCAAGAATTATATTTATGTGTACGTAATTTTGTTTTGAAAGCTATGGTGCTTATTCAAGTAAATAGGGTTATAAATAATTTATTTATGAATGGAAATGATGGAAATAGGAATAACAAAGATATTTCTTTTTTATGCGATTTTAGCCATTTATGGAAATTTGGGTAGTATAAATACGAAATTGGTGATTGCTGTATGTCCGGAAAGCTTTGGTGTTGCTCTGCCAGCTGTGTATACAAATGGTGATAATACTTTTAAGTCATTTATCATTTCAAGTTCGTAATTGATTAATGTCTTGTGATGGTGTTCTACACTGGCTTTGTAAACACCAGGTTCAAGTTCAAGTATTTTCCAATATGTGCTTATCCCTGATGATGCTTTTGTAGATTTTGATGATCGAATCAATATATTTATTTGCACCCATTCGTTGAACAATTTTTTCAATCAACTCTCCAATTGACAAAAAATCCCCACTTAAACTGTTCTGATAATTTCGGTGTCAGTAGACATTCTTTTTGGCTGACATTTAAAAACATTTCTTTTGCATATTTACTGTATTCCCCCAATTATGATTTTGGATGTTTCAATGTATTTTTTCCATTCACTGACATTCAAGGAGTAAGTACTGAGTGGTAGTTCATGTATGTTACCCTTTGGTCTATCATTTGACAGATGTTGGAAGTCTATCCGGTTCTGAATGATGTTGAAAGCAAACAAGTGCATGTCTGTGTTTTGATCTGCTTTTTTCATGTGATACTTTGCAATTTGTAAATCCCAGTTATCACCAGTTCCACCTTTCTACCTTTTCTCAATTCTTCAATAGTGCCATCGAGAAATGACGTTCTTGAAGCTAGTAAAAAAGGTTTGAATGATAAACAATGACGAAAAAGTTGTCACTAAAATTTTCTTTACATACCTGCATTCCCCATCAATTAAGAAAACTGTATTCAGCCTTTGAAATAAGCTTAACTCATGCCAATGTGTATTCATCAAAATTGAATAAATGAAACAATACTTGCTGACTAATTGATCTTGCACAACATCTGCATCTATACATTGGCTAGTAACCGCGTACAACTGTGTTGAAAAAAGTTCTTTCCAAATATCCTTTAAAGCAAACTTAGATAAACCATCATAACTTATATCAACTAATTTTGAACCCTCCTTACTTTTGCAAAGTTTCTTTGCAGAAGTACACAGTTTATCAGCAATCAATCTTTTGTTGCCAAGAAAACAATGTTTATTTCTTTCATATTTCTTGCAATAGCAAGAGGTTGCCGAGTTTCAATAGCACTAACCAATGATGAGAATTCTTTTTCAGTTATTGCATTGGTCATAATTTCATCATAATCAGGATGATAAACTGACGTGGATTCATTCGAAAGTTTTCTACAGGTAGAACTACGAAGTTTGTGTGGCTAAAAGTTAAAGTGAAGAAAAGCCTTTTTTGTGATAGTTTGGTAACAGTGCATGCTGTTTTTTTCAAATTTCTGCCATCTCCTGGTGAAACAGACATCCTTTTGAAACAGACATTTTGTCGAAGCTCCAATTGAACTGCCTGACTTGCGTTTCGAAATGACCATTTGCTTTCAATTTTTAATTTCACATTTTCTACAGATGGCTGTTGTCAATATATCTGTTTCTGAAACAACTACACCTAAGATTCAAAAATATTAAACACAAAACACACAAAAAAGATTATGGATTACATGTAGATCAATTAGTTTTACCTGAGGTTTTCAATATCTTATGCTGAAGATTTTTAGCTTCCCCAGCTTTGTGAAATATATGCAAAGCTCTCCCCCAATGACGATTATTGAATATACAACACCCACTCTCCCTACACCCCACACCGCCAGCCGGAATTATAGGTCTTTTTACTGTACTTAACACACTCCATGGGTTTTGTTAGTATATATATGTTGTTTGTTTTGTTAGTGGGGAAGAAAGTTAGGAGGAGGGAGACAGACCACTACTGAATGTCTTTACATTCTAATCTTTACATTGATCACATTTACCTATACTATGATGGTTCTCTAAGTCATTCCTGTATCTATATCATATATTTATTAATTTAGTGCTGTTTGTTGTTTTTTATTGTTGTTTGTTTTATATATTCTGTCAGTGATGGGAGGGGAGGGAGTGTGCGATGTGTGATTTCTTTCCAAGTTGCTGTTTTGCTGCATGATGTGCATTTATAGGGGAGCCTAAAAAACCTTTTTACGGCTTTACATTCTGAATGCATTTTTTTCTTGCTTCTTTTCTATACGATTTCTTTCTTTTTAGATTAAAAATTTAGTGTAAATAAAAATTATGAAGAAGAATATTGAATGTGCCAATCATGGTTTTACATAATCACGGTACAAGCAATTGGAATAAAGCATTTAATGAATCCATAGAAGAATGATCTTTTGGTTGCGTACACTGAGGAGGTATAATGTTTTTTTACAATTCACATTTTGATTGATTCAGGTATCCCGGGCAAAGGCATAATTTTACGGTTTCACTCGATAGTTGGAAAATATATATAATTAATACATTTTTAGGTTGTATTCTTATATTTCTTTTCATGATTCTTGAGAGTGAACCGTAAAATGTTTTTACCCGGGATACTAGTCTTATATACTAATAGCGAGCTGTGCATCCCACTTTTATTTTAGAGAGTGATACATTTTAAGAAATTTCACGGTCATTTTCTCACGAGGAGCGGGATATCTTGCAACTACTCAGTGGTACCTATTTTTTTTTTTTATTGTGTGATTTTATTTTTCGTCACTCAAATATTGAAAAAGAGGAAGAGCACGGGTGGTGGGGGCGGAAAAATGAACATGTAAAATGTTTTTACACGCTATACTAGGCTATATATTTATATTAAAAGCGTTTGTTGACGATTTTTAAGAAAAAGAAAAAGTCAGACAGTCGAGAACGAATGATAAAGTTAGAATAACTGTAATAAGTTCAAATAACTGTAAAAGAGTGGTGTATCTAACAAATAGACAAAGAGGTATGATTATATTTTTGCTTCAGTTTTATAATTAAAGATTGTCTTTATGATACAAACTAATAAGTTTATTCCAGAAGTAGTGGCATGTAGAGGTTTTTTTATTGATGTGTTCTTTTATTAATATGCCTGATGACGATAGTGGGGGCCGCTCAAAATGTATTGCCGCGCTTTTTGTGTAAAAACATAAATAAATAGAAATGTAATGTTTCTTTTGTTTTCATTGTTTACACGTAAAAGCTAATGAGATAAAAAAAAAAATCAGAAAATAAAATTAAATATTAAACTTGACACAACTGTGATTGTAATTAAAATGAGATGCTGAAAGTCTGAAACCTGGATCAGATCTTGAAAATCCATTAAACTAGAACAAAAAACAAACTTTCATATTGTTCGATTTCTTTAATGTAATAGTTTTGATCTGCATTTTGAGCTCTATAGCGTGGTACTACTTATCCTTTTGGATTGCGTGATTGCGTGATTGCGTCACCACCATATTAGGGACCTTACGCATCTGCGACGGCAACGAGGACGGCGACGTGAGAGTGATCCATGAATATTCGGAAAACAATGAATCACAAAGCAACGAGTGTTTAAAGATGTGGTCTGTTATAACTAAAAGTTTGATTAATGGACTACGAAAGAAAGAAATGCGATCGGAACAGGATAAAAGCAATACAAGATACTACTATTCATGCGTCTTTGTTTTCAGTACAACTTCAAAACATAATTTTTCACGTTGTGTGTGGAACGTGAACATGTGCTAATGATGTAATTAACTGACAAAATTATCCCTATGGTATAGTATGAAATAGACCTTCTTTCTAAACGAAATCCACAAGGAAAACGAATCCTTTGTTTCATTCTCGTCGCCGTCCTCGCTGTCGTCGTATTTGCGTAAACTCCTTATTTGGAAGAAGGACACGGCATAGCGGTAACTCATGGGGAAAGTAAACCTTATAAAAAAAATTTACACTGTATACTATATATACACCCCTATATTTTGAAAGAGGAAGAGCACGGTTGGTGGGGGCGGCAACTAATGGGAAAAATCAACCTGTAAAATGTTTTTACCCGGGATACTAGTCTTCTTTATTAATAGCGAGTGTGCATAACATTTTTAGTTTGGTCAGTGTGAATAAAAGGACTGGGAACGAAATGTTCGTATGGAAAATGTTATAATTGAAGTTTTAGGTCGTGCGTAACTGAGTTGTCGAGATATAGGCGATATTAGTATTATAGTAGTAGCGCGATGTCAGTGGGCACATTGCATTGCACGCGATATTTAAGGGAAAATATCTCTAAACCTTCTTCCATCGCACCAACTTTGTAATTTTGAAATTCTACCCTGACATGCTCAAGGTAGCAAAAATTACTCTTTAACTTTTCTACACTGTTGATAATGTATAGTTTGAATTGCATGGGATGTAAAAGAATTTCAGGTGATTTTTTAGAAAGAGATTTTTGGATGTAACACTGTTATTTCTTTTTTTATTTAGAAGTGCGACACGTTCACGGTCAACGATAAAAACAAACGGTCAGGTTTCCAGATTTCCAGATTTTTTTCTCCTATGACTTGCTTAAAGTTACATTATGAAGAATATTTCGTTACCAGTTTGAAGAAATTAATGGTAACCCGCGAAAATATGAACTATTCAAATTTGTTGGTTTTTATTATTTCATGTGCCATTCAAAATAATGCCGATAAACCGCTTTCTATACTGAAACCTTATCAAAGAAAATACCGATTAACCGACGTGGAATATAAGCGTGTTTTCCGACACTTTGATTTCATCGACTTTAACACTTTGGTCATTTACTAAACCTCAATATAAAACCCGTTACTGTAACCATAACCTACTGGAGACTTAGGATGGACATACTATCAATGTGTGTTTTAAAGGAAATACATGCCAAATGTTAATCTATTTTAAACTTGTTAATTTGGCCGCCATTTCAAAGAAATAAGCGGATATATGTATGCCATGTCAGCCAAAGTAAATATATATTTTAAGTGTCAGCATCATAGTAAGTGTCAGCATCACACTTTTTGTGAAATTCTAAAACCAGAAAGCAGTAATTGGGAATATGTTTTGAAGCATCGAGTTAAAGACGTTTGGAGATTTGTTTGAAATATGAAGTGGAAAGTAAAGTGGAAAGTAAGTGGAAAGTTCTTCATCTTGAAAATTGAAGTTTCTACTATAACCCATTATCTGAATACGATAGAGATGCCGTTAATGTAACATTTCCAGACGTACTAACTCCTCTTTTAAAATCTCCTATGAAGTTTTATGAAATAACAGGACATAACCTGACACTCGCTCTGCCAAGCCAAACAAATTTTACACCACTGGAAATTAGAACTAGGGTTTAGCCAAAAAAAAGTGGAGGAGTACAAGCGTGAGAATATCCAAACAGAAAGTACTAACCTGTTTTCACCATAAATTTAGTATTTGAGTGTAAATTTTCTTCTGAAACATTACAATAATGTTTATAATGTACAATAAAGGCTGTTATGTCTAACCGTTTAGCAGGAAAAAAAATGATTTTCGAGAGAAACTTCCAAAATGGAGGATGATGATTTGGAGCACAAGAAAACGAATAATAAAGATTTTTCAAGACGTTTGAAAATGTTTGAAATTTTTGTACAACATGTACAACATGTGGAGTGTGGATTGATGATTTCTATGTTAAAATTATTAAAAATTTGTATTATTATTATTTCAATAAAGTTTTTTGTTTGTAATTTGTTATGAAAAATAAGAATTCTGTTGTTTATATAGCTATTTTTATTCTCTTATCTCTGTGTTCATTTCTTCTCGCCTCAAATCGAATTTTGGTGATGCACTATAATTCATAATATCACGTGATCTGTGTCGTTGCCTATTTAAAGAATACATTTTTATTATCTTCGTTGCACTAAACTGTGTCTGTGCATCGAATATTGCCACCAAAATTTGATCGTGATTCTTCTTTTAATTTTTCTCCATGTTGTTTTGATTTGAAAACGATAAAGAATTGTTGAAATAATACAGACCAGTTAACTTACCAAGGTCAACAAATTAATGAAAGGCGCGATTGAGAAAAATTCTTACGAGTTCAAAATAAAAATTATATCTGGTCCGCATAATTCATTATCATGAAGCACGCTGAGACTTGCCTGAGTGTTCGAACTCAAAATACGTGATACCCTGGGAAGTTCGGTATGCCTTTAATTTGCAATGTACTTTGCCATTTAGTTGTATGTAGCTCATTTACCATGTATTTAGAATTCTGCCCATTTTGTTGTTGTTGTTGTTGTTGTTGTTGTTGTTGTTGTTGTTGTATTTTATCCAACATTTGACATTTCCACACTGCAAAAAGTAGGAAATACTTACACGATGGAGTGCAATCAAAACACTCCAGTTCTTTGCCTTTTTCAATTCCATAGTCCATTAAGCTCGTTGTTTAAGTGCTGGAGATGTTTAATCCGCCATCTTGAATTTATGAATGAATGAATGAACTTCTTCCAATGTCGGATGAAAAATTAAAATTATGAGGAAAATCCAAAATTTATTTGAGTGGACCATAACTTAAATTTCCATATATACCAAACTTTGTAGCTATGCATCATAGAAAAACAAGTTGAGTTGCTTGCTGAGTATTGGCGCTGATAACACTAAGGTCAAAAGTCCACCAAGTGTAAGTTCTAAAGGATTCCGATGAACGAGAACACTTTACAACCTAATCTCATTTGGTGGCCATCAACAGTCAGGTTGAACCGCTCGCACCTATAGAGGTGATAGCACGGCCGCTAACCAACCTGGTGTATCAAGCCTGGGAGTAAAGAATGCCATCTCAAGCCAAAACAACATATCTTTGACAGCGAAGTATGCGAAGTAAGCGTAAGGTCATATCACAATCCACGACAGTGCCTCCTTCCAACCCATTTTAAAGATGAGCTTAGAAGTGTGTATTTTTTTTACTAAAAAACACACCGAGGCACCGGAGTTACTCTGAAAACTGAACAAAATCATAACATTCTATTATTTATATATACATGCATAATTACGACTGTGTGGTGCAATAATTTGAATAATTAATCCATATTATTATTGTTTTACTGATTATATCATTAAAAACTAGCCAATCATTATCTAACATATTTATCACGCGATTGAAGTTTTTCCGATTATACATTCAAAATGAATTTTGTGTAAACGACAGCTCTAATATGGCGCGCAAAATCGGAAATAAATACTACCTAAGTACCACCCGCTGAAAGAGGAAGTATTTATTTTCGCTCTGGCGCACCATAGTATTGTTTATTGTTTATTCAAAAAAACCCATGGCAACAATAATAAAAGACAATTCAATTGTTCAAAGTTATTGCTTTTGAACATTATTCGCCAGACTTGAAAAAAATAATATGAATTAATAAATAAACATTTAAGTAAGAAATAAAAACTTTTCAAAACAGTCTCAATATCAGACTTGTTTAGAAGTGTTCTGCTGAATATATTTGATTAAGAAATAAAGCAGCCTTAACGACCGCAAAGTCAGTTATGTTTACTATTTTTAGAACTTGGTCGAAATTTTCTTGTTAACTTTACACAAAATGTCCGTGAAAATATCGTTAGTGTAATTCTCTAAAGAAATCGTCTTTCTTTCTACCAATGTTCTGTTAATTTTTATCTTATCTCTTGAGAGTTTTAGGAATGTCGGTCGAGGTTTTAATCGAGGAGATAATCGTGAGGGAGAATGGCTCAAACTGTCCGCAAAAAAACAAAAACAAAGAACGGCTATTAATAATATGTGTGAAAATGTATACAAGCAAACTTGACTTGACTTGGAGACACGGTTGATTGGGGAAAGTTCAAAGATATTCCAAAGTTGACATCAACCAGGATTTCCCAGGGTTGACTTTAGAACGTCAACTAAGATTTGCGGATTCAAATATTGGAGACATTACGAAGCGGGCGGTTCACATACTTTATCGCCCTTTTTAAGCCACCCCTAATTTAATCCCAGCCTTTTTAACGCCAGAAGAAATCTGTTCTGTCGCCACTTGTGGGCCGGCATTTTACGCCGTTCGAATTTTGGGCCTTTTTAACGCCGGTTTCTTTTTTAAAGTTAGGTCTGTATTATTCCAAAAATTCTTCATCGTTTTCAAATACAAACAACATGTAGAGAAATTAAAAAAAATAATCATGAATCAATTTTTGTTGGCAATGTTCGATGCACAGACAGGAACGAAAGATAATGAAAATGTATTCTTTTATATTTCTGGTTATATTATATGCAATAAGATCTTCAAAAGCTTTCTTACTTCTATCTATCTTTGTTTGAGCAATCCTCACAGACAGGCACTATGGTAAACCTTTACCAGAACTTTCTCTTTGAAAAAATCAGATTTTTCTGCTAAATGGTTAGCTATAAAAGACATGATTGTATAGTATAAACATTATTGTGTTGTTTTAGAAGAAAATTTACACTTTAATACAAAATTTATGGTGAAAAAAGTTTACTACTTTCTGTTTGTATATTCTCTCGCTTAAATTTTAATTTCTTGGGAGCCACTAAATTAAAATAGAGCCTGGGTTGCATTTATAGAAAAAGTCTGTTGGGGAAAAAATGCAATCAGAATGCGACAGAACATTTGAAGAAAAACAGTTCGACAAGACACGTCATTGAAATTGAATAAATAATAAATACACATAAAGGTTAATGGTCAGTGTAAGAACTTACAAGTGACATCATCAAGTACGGAGTCACAGAATTTCCCTTAATTTATAAACATCATTAATGATAATGTCGGTACAATCCAATGTTACTTCGTCTAATGACATAATTCATAAGATTGTATTATATATTGTTGGATTCGGTGAGATCGTTGGATCACTCGAGCGATTATATCGTTGGATCAACTAGGTTGATTTTCAATTCATCGTTTTTAAAAGATCGATCGCAGTTTCGCGATTGTTTTTTTTACAATCAGAGAAATTGTCAGTCAGAGCATGTTGATCCTCCATTTTGTTTATGCTCAGAGAAACCAATTTGATTGGCTAGAAATCTAGCGCGATCGATCAGATTGAAACAAAGCAAACTACTTGTTAAAAGGATTCAAAGGATTTCTTGCCTTTGGACGAAATCCAATTACAATATCTCATTCTGTAAATCCGCAATTTTCAATAATAGTCTGTTCATTAACAATTTTTAATTCGGTCATTTCGCAGGTCTTGTAATCTTTTGCTCAATACGATAGGAAACCAAATCATAAATAATATTGAAAATGATAAGGCGGTTCCCTGAAAAATCCTTCATTCGCGTCCTTTTCTGCTCCTCTAAATTGAGTCTGCCTGCCTGTCGGTGTTGAAAATGGAGAGATCTCAACAGAGATCAAATTTTAGAATTAGATCTCAACAGAGGTCAAATTTTAGAATTAGATCTCAACAGAGGTCAATATAAGAGTTTATATTAACGGTTGGTTGCGCAGATGTTACGAAGGTTGTGTTTTGGTTAACGGCGCCCAAATTCCACTTTAGCTTTGGAATTTTCATGATTGTGTGTAAAGATAAAATGTGAAATCAGACACAACCAAACACCAGTTCTTTGAAACACTTCCTAATAATCTTTTGTTTGTAATCTGAAAAATATAACAAATAAGTCAGTAACACATTTGCATAATCAACTGACAGATACAATGAAGTTTTCGATCAACACAACTTCAAAAACACTACGACACAACGACAAAATAATTCTACAACATCCATCTTAAACAGGAAAATAAAGCAAGAAAATCGTTCATAAACTGTCCAAGAGTGTAACCATGCTTATTCAATGTAGATCCTGCGAAAATGTATAAGGTATATGGCGAGATGTAAAATAATAATAATAATAATTAATGAATTGAAATGAACTAGTCATGGCATAAGCAATACAATCAAGAATATTCACAATAACTAGTCATATAACGAGCAAGTGAAATATCTAGCAAATAAGATTTCAATTTCTTGAAAATGATATAAAATTTTCCTCTGCTCAAATATCATATAGGAGGTGGTTATACAACTTTCTTGTAGTTCCAGGAAACGAATAGTCACCGTAGTATGGTAATTTATAGGTGTCTTTATTACCCCGTAATACACGCTTGAATGATTTGTACTCCATTTTCAAATAGCTGGGAAAACACTTATCACACCCTAACAAGAAGC
Organism: Turritopsis rubra; assembly: GCA_039566895.2. NCBI lineage: Eukaryota > Metazoa > Cnidaria > Hydrozoa > Anthoathecata > Oceaniidae > Turritopsis > Turritopsis rubra. Next base: position 3,967,695 of record CM077628.1, read on the forward strand.
TGAGCAGCATGAAACGGGAAAGCGAACAGGGCTATTAATAAAAATGCATATAGGAAACTGAGTTTTAGCGCATTTAATTATTTCAGCCAAAAAACAGAATTCTTCATTGATGTTTCTCACCAAAATATTTGCAATTGACATTTCGCGGAGGAGGAACACAAGGTGGTTTTAATACGGGACCCTCTAGCTTTCGCGTAATTATACCAAAAAGAACCAAAAAATATTGCCCTTTCAAGTTTTTATTTCAACGGAATTTTGTTTCAAAACATTTACATTGGAAAATCTGAATGAACGAGGTAAAACGAGTAAGCTCATGTGATAAGCATCACAGCTTATTATGCCAACAAAGGAATAATTTCCATTTCTTTATGTAGATGTTTAACATAAACTGAAAATATCTATTACTCGAGTACTTTGAATTTGCTGAACACAATCGCAATAACAAAGCCATTTTGTTGTTAATAACAACAAGAGGAAACAATAAGCAGTTGTCAAGTGATGACGTTTTCTTTGTTAGTCCAATAGACGAACACTGAAGTTACTTTTAAGAACGATCGAGAAAAGATAAACAAGCATGAACCACGTGACACTCCTTTTTCTATAAATGCAGACAATTTTGAAACATATTTTGTGATGAAAAGTAAGAGATGGCCAACACAGAGAACTTGCTGATGAAGGTATTGGTTTTACTTTTTACTGTTTCATGTGTTTACAGTCAAAAAGAAAAGGCTGTTGAGTTTCTGAAGAACTTTAATAAAGACATAAGCGAAATTGAGTATCCCAGTGCGGTGGCAGAATTTCGTAAAGCAATAGACCGCACAGATGAAAAGACGAAAATTTCAGAAAATGAAACATTAAAGATTTCCAAAATTTGGAAAGAGATACGACAGAACGCCTCAAAGATAAACATAGATGACGCCGATGCCGACACAAGACGTCAATTTCATTTACTATTGAACACAATGCAATCTAAAAACGAAACAGTGGTTAAACAAGCAAGCTCTGTAAATAACATCATGGAAAGTATTTATAGCACTGGTAAGGTCCCATACAAGAAAGATATTATAAAATCTATCACTGTTAAGGATGGTACTATGAATCTCACCCTAAATGATCATCTTAATGTAATAATGGGAAAGTCTAACGATTCCGATGAGTTGTTGTATGTTTGGAAAGCATGGAGAGACGCGGTTGGGCCAAGAATAAGGGACAAGTATACAGAATATGTGCGTCTCAAAAATATTGGAGCGAAAGAAAACGGGTTTGCCGACGCTGGGGAATACAAACGAAAAATCTATGAAGTGGACGATTTAGAAAAAGTAGCTGAAAAATTTTGGGAAGAATTGAAACCATTGTATGAGGAGGTACATGCGTATGTGCGTCACAGGTTATCGCATATATATAAAGGAATTGTCACTGAAGACCAGCCGATACCTGCACACTTACTGGGTAACATGTGGGCGCAATCTTGGGATGGAATATATAAATATATGATTCCTTTTAAAGGTAAGTTTATGTTTTATTTTTGTTATCGTTTTTGCTTGATTTGACACCAGATTACATTAGCTTTACAACAAAAACAGCAAGAGCTCGTTCTAATGTTTTATGTGTAGTACAGTTAAACCTCTTTATAGCAGACACCATCGTACCAAAAGAATGTTCGATATATGGGATGTCCGCTATAGAGAGATGTTTTACGGTATAAGGATTGTACAAAATGCGAGCATGAAACTTTGCCGATGAAAAGTCTTTGTTATGTAAAACTAGACGATGTATACAAACAGAACCAAGTTTCGATAGCAATCCGTGTAAAATCAAGTCTCATGTTTGAATTTTTAAGAAGGCTTTAAGAGGTTTTTAACAAATATGTATAAACTATTTTAATCGTATGTGCGAAGAAAAGATCATATTACGTGTGAAGCTTTCGAGTACACCAAAAGTTTTTCTTTTTAGTAACACTTTTTAAGGAACAAAGCAACAGCACAAGCTTAACTGGAAAAAGGAAAAAAAACTGTGAACAAAACCTAACACTAAAATAAAAATAGCAAAAAGGAACTAGGTGTTTTTGCTAGCTAGTGAGAAACGTGTTTTAATTTCCATTGGTTTTAAGAAACCCTTCTCACTTGGATTATCGACAAGAAGCAAGTAAGTAAGAAATCTCAGCCAAAAGTTTGTGTTGTTTATAAAATCTAGCGATCTAGCCAACATCATTCTCGTTGTACGTGTTTTTCCTTCTGTTATGAAACACAGCAAGTTAGAATGACTTGAATGAAACCTTTATTTCCCCTCCCTGGGTCATTTTTCTTATAAGTAGATTTAGTGAGAAAATACAAACCAACGTATTCATCAATCAAATTACTAGCGGGTGATATCATAAATTTCTTGAATGTCAACATTTCTTCATATTTTTTTATTGACGTGAAAAAGTGAAAGTAAAACTGTGAAAGTGAACATTTGAAAAGTTTTAATTACCTTTAGAAACAATGAAAATAGGGAAGTTTGTTAGTTAGCAATTTTCCAGCCATTGAGTTTCTTAGGTTTTTTTCTTATAAACCGTTTTTTTTATAAGAAAAAAGAGTGTATCTGGGCCTGTCAACGATTATATACATGTCGTCATCAAAATTGTAATGGGTCATTATTAGAAAAAATCCTGAAGAACAAACAATAAAACACAACAACACGATCACGTAGCACTACCACAAACGTGACCGCATTTATTTACAAATGATTGATTGTTAATCGTCAACTGTCAATATAAAATCACATGATAAATCATCTCAAGTTACTGAGGAATGTGGAGTATGTTCCACTTGCATAACTGACACTTCTTTCAGCTAGACAGTTGAAACATTACCAAGGTGATACGACTTATTCCACAACTAAAATGTCATCTATTAGAACATTATCCCGGACGGGAAGAAAACCCTTACCTTTCTTATATGTTTCGGTTTTTGATCTGCAATTTCTAAATCGATTGAATTATTTCCTAGCTTTCATTCAAAACTCCATTTCTTCCCCTTTGTTCTGTGAATGAAGGAAGACTATTCCATCTACTGCGAAAACGCCATGCTTTCGTTTCTCTCGACCTACATATGCCGCTTACTGTCATTAAAACTAAAAAACTAACAACAACATCGGCCTAATTCTAAGCACAATGTTAACATTTTTGTAGGAGGTGACCCACTGGATGTGACGCCTGCACTTAAAAAGGATTATACAGTTGAAAAAATGTTCAAAAAAGCTGAAGAGTTCTTCACGTCCATTGGTTGGCAAAAACTGCCACCTTCTTTTTGGGAGAAATCTTTATTTGTGCGACCCAAAGACCCAAAGAGAAATGTTACGTGTCACGCGTCAGCTTGGGATTTTGGCGTTGTAAGAAATAACTCAGAAGACGTCAGGTAAATTCCTTTTAATCAATACCATTATTATTATTATTATAAAACAAGTTGTAAATTATTGAATATTGAAGGTTGATATACGATGTTGAGTTGATGAAATAGGACAATGAAGCTGAGTACACACTGGGCAGAGCTTAAAGCAGAAAAAGCTGTTGAAAATGTGACCTATTTGCCGCAATGTTAATATATACTATATATATATCATTTGTATACCATTAAAAATATACTTATTTATAATAAAAAATTTCATAGGTAATATTGATATATTTGTAAAATTGTGTCGAGTTAGTCGGCATAGAGAATAAACTGGATATCAGATGAAAAAGAGAAGGGAAATAGTGAGAAATTTTAAATTGCATAATGCTGGGAATTCAAAAGGAACTCTGAAAAAAAAAAAAAAAAAAAAAAAAAATGCGTTTCGAAAGAGAAGATAAGTAAACAAAAAAAATAATGAAATAAAATAAAATAAAATGGTTAAGTAATTATATATTATATGATAACTGTAAAGACCTGGCAAGGGTCTTATTCTTTAAAAACTTTTTGACAGTCTTATAAATATAATACCAGCAGCAGAATAATATAACAAGGAAAATTGTACTAAAGTTGGTACTTATTTTTCCCACGAAACATTCTTGAAAAAGAAAGTAGAAAGATTATCTAAAGATTATATTATCTATCAAAATAGCATCAACATCCTATGCTTTGGCCACACGAGAAAAGTTATCCCCGTAAAGCGGTCTGGCTTGCATTGTTGACATACCATTGTTATTAAAATACTCTTACAAATTTTGATGTCAGATCAGAAGAGAAACGAGCCAGCCCACTTTATTATTATTATTATTATTATTATTATTATTATTATTATTATTATTATTATTATTATTATTATTATTATTATTATTATTATTATTATTATTATTATTATTATTATTATTATTATTATTATTATTATTATTATTATTATTATTATTATTATTATTATTATTATTATTATTATTATTATTATTATTATTATTATTATTTTTATTTCATATTTTAGGAGGTTGACTACGTCAGAAAATACAAATTTCTGTTATCAGTGTAGGACCTGCCAAAAATTATAAAATAAAATAAATTACTAGATAAGATGATTAAAAATTAGATAAAAACAGCAATTTGATGTGGATGAAAACAAGAAACTTAGCATTGTGAAAAAGTAGAACGTTTAAGAGGTAGCATACAATGTGCATCCAGAAGATAATACTATGATAAAACTTGGATATGCTCAGAAGTTTGCAGGAGATAGCTATCGTATGGAAAAAGATCTAAATCATGCAGGTCCTACTGAAAAATATAAACTAAATAAAAAATATAACTAGAGGCAAAAAGTAACCACGAATCAAGATACGAAAGAACCTCGGTACGATGCTGTGCAAGAATATAGATTAATTAGGTGCTAGAGATAGAAAATTGATGGTTTGAAAAATGCAGGACCTACTGAATAACTTTTAAGTAAAGAAATTTCGAGATTTCGTTTTATCCAACCAAAATCTCCGCAAAGCGGGCTGAAATTTTCTCGTGTGATGGCTCAACCTGGCCCGGTTACCTAAACGATTGTTTAATTTTATTCGAATGAAAAGCAACAATGGAAGATAAAAACTAACATCGTATGACATCGATCATACTGAAATTTTCTCATGTGTTGGAAATAATTTACCCTACCTATAACCGATTTACCAGATGACCTGCCCCATGTGATCATTCCCTAAGTAGTTAAAAATAAGGGTGACCAGATTCTCAATACTATAACCATAACTGGAAAGGCTTAGTATTTCCCCTATCCCTCCCTATCCCTTAACGATTTAAGTTGGAGTTATGCACGATATACTTGAAGATTCTGGTAAATACTAACATCTTGTTATTTAGAGTGAAAATGTGTACGCTGATCAATCAAGAGGATTTTGTTACAATTCATCATGAGCTTGGTCATATTTATTACTATTTGTTATATTGGAATCAGTCGTCAGTTTACAGGACTGGTGCGAATCCTGGCTTTCACGAAGCAGTTGGTGATACACTAGTACTATCTGTTCAAACGCCTAACCATTTAAAACGGATTGGTTTGTTGGATAAATACGAAAGCACCTATGGTAAATTCATTTGTTCAAATTATTCAAATGCACCTTTTATTTGAACGCCCAAACTATCCTACCCCACCTCGTTTTGGTGCGATAATTTGATGATGAAAAGATCACAAATACACAAGTTTCCAATTACTTTACACAAAATGCCCGTGAAAATATCATTAGTGTAATTGTCTAAAGAAATCTTATTTTGTTTCTACCAATGTTCTGTAAATTTTTATCTTATCTTTTGAGAGTTAAAGTTTTCGTGGAATTTTGTCATTTTGAAAATCGTGTATTGCCCACAGCGATGTAAGCAGAATATATACAATCATGTAATTACTGTGAAACAATGCAACGCATCATAACGAGGTGGGGTTAGGTAGTTTGTCGAAACATTAGCGTTTAAACTGAAATTCACGTGTATATGTCGTATTTTAACTTCTTTGTCAGCACAGACCTCGTTTCTGTGTTGAACATATCTTAAAATTGTCTCACAGCGATTACCAGTTAAGCAAATAAATGACAGTTAACTCCCAGAAACTCCTCCAAGGGACCATGGGAAATAGTTTGACTTAACGAATATTCGAGTTAAGCGTTAATTTGGATAATATTAGTTCGAGTTCAGAGGATGTTACTTCCTGTGCAGTGATCCGTACTCAAGCTCTTGCGCATAAGTTACTAGAAAAAGGTGTAATCTTGGCGATGGATAGGGCAAAATCGATATCTATTTTACGTCAAGAATTGAGTATTAGAGATGATTCAAGAGACCGAAGAAAGTAGTTCGACATAATAAAAGTTCGAGTTAACTGGTGTTCGAGTTACCGGAAGTTCACTGTAAAGTATTTCCGTGAAACAAATTTTAAGCATCTAAACTCTGACGTCTGACAAACAATTCAAAATATGACATTTGAACATGAACTTGGGTAGGACCCATTTTCTTACCCTAATCTCTTCTCTGAGGCAAATTTTGTGCATGCGTATCATACTGAAAATTCTCTTTTTAGAACAGTTGACCTAAGGACAAGCTTCCATCCATTCCTTTCTTTTACCTATAATGGGAATGCAAATTGTTTTTAACCTCTTCTACCTAATGTGAAAACAGCCTCTCCATAACTTTTTAACTTCCATACTTATGCGTAGAAAGCGAGATCAACTTTCTTCTCAAGACGGCATTAGAACGTATTGCTTTCCTTCCATTCGGTTACCTCATGGATCAATGGATGTGGAGTGTTTATAGCGGAAAGATAAAACCGGAAAATTATAACAAAGCATGGTGGGAAATGAGACTGAAATATCAAGGTATAAAGCCGCCTGTGGAAAGAACCGAAGCAGATTTCGATCCAGGTGCAAAGTATCACATACCAGCGGACACGCCATATATAAGGTATAGTTTCTCTTCGTGACGAGTGTGGGTAGATTGAACCTCGTGCCCAGGGTTTCTTGCCTTTTTTGATATACTTCGCCCAGGAACGAGGTTAGGGGGTAGGTAAGGAATTACAGTAAAAAGAAGATAACAAAAATGATTCAAAAGGGAAGAAGTTACGTGACAATATACGCTAGTGATCATAGTAGGGCCGACACTTTTAACACTCTTAAAATATGCTTTGCTTCAGTGTTTACCGTATACCTATTTGAAAACAAAATTCTGATTGAAAAAATACAAAGGAATTTGAAACGCTAAATTTCGTTTGCTTTCGAGGTATGGAAAGAAGAAGAATATCCATAGTAGCTGTTGTTGTTGTTGTTGTTGTTGTTGTTTTGTTGTTGTTGTTTATATTGTTGTTGTTGAGCAATGTGTCTTTATATTTTCAATTTTTTTTTTAATTCCTTTTTAAAATTATGTATTCGCTATCTTCAACGGTCCAGGATAACTTTCTTTTTTTTCTTCGAATACCCACCACGCAATTCACTGTTTTTGTTTCTTTTTCCAGATATTTCTTTTCTCATATACTGCAGTTCACTTTCCACAGACAAGCATGTCACATTGCCAATCAGACTGTCCTTCATAAATGTTCCATTTATCAATCTAAAGAGGCTGGAAAGAAATTGGGGTATGTAATTCATAATTAGCTATAACTCAGTTATTGTGTTCTGTGAAGAAAAAGTTTTGCTTCTTTCTCAATATTTGGTAACTAAGTTTTCAAGTTATAGATACTGCAGACCAATAAAATTTCTAACTGATTAGCCCTTATTACGCTGACCCAACGGCGTTACTTTTTGTGACTTGACGTTAAAACGGCGTTAGATGTTTGTATACGCAGATAAGGCCCAGCGTGAAATGTATATTGGCAGCTAAAAATGGCGGACAGATGTACGCAAAATCTTTAAAGAAAAAAAAACAAACTTCCATGATAGTTGCGAAATGTTCATCTAATGAGTGAATAAAAAATTGAAAAAAAATTGGAAATAGTTGAAGAAACTCTTTGAGAACTAGCGATCTCTGAAGTTTCCAAAACTTCCTCAACAAGCAAAATTTAAACTTGATCCAGTCTTCAGAGAAAGAAAATATCTTTGTTCAACTCTATTATTAATGGCAATCGTTAATACCAAAGACCCGAATACAACAACGATAAAAACCACATCACTATCACAATCGTCACATCAACCAGATTTACAATGTGATATTTTTGTCGAATATTGGGATCAAAAAGTGGAAAGACAAATCATCAAAATAAATGTCGGTTGTAGAATCACGAGAAAAAAGAAGAAACCAGTTCATTGACGTCAACGGTAACATCACCGGATGTTACCGCCACAGCCGTTTCAGCACCGATCGCCAAAACTTTGCCTTCACATAACGGCAACACAATTTCCTCCTCCTAAACTGCCAGATCCCCTACTTCCATTCCTTTCAACATATAGTTGGGGAAATTATGAAAAATGTAAATTTGAACAAAAGATAATTGAGGCGTATAAAGCAGTGGTGTATTGGCGCAAAATTATCTTCATGCTACCCAGTGGGCACGCAACCGTCCTTCAGACGTCTCATGAACGCCCTCTCGTCCACCTCTCGTCCACGTACCACCGTGGAACTCCTCTAGACGTCCTTTGAACGTCCTTTTCAAGTCCCCGTTAGACATCCTATTCGAGCGTCCATGGGATGTCCCTGTGCCCACTGAGTACCCACCGTAAATGCTGGAAAATGGTACATAGACGAGCATGCAAGACTAATGAATGAATGTTTGATTAACTCTCCATTAAAAAATAGTGTATTTAAAGCAAAATAATGGTTATGCCGAGTTTGCTACTTCAAAAACCATCGAAAGACAGCTAGGCATCTGATCGTTTAAAAGCTATCGAGAGAGGGGAATCCCTTGGGAAAAGGAGAACTCAATCCAACTTCTAACTGAAGGAAAAACTTCCAAAATTCATTCTCAACAAATTCTCAGTCAAAATCAATCAAAAACATCTCAAAAAAATTCGTTAAAGAAATGAAGAAAGGAAATGTAAACGGACATCCAGATATGGCATGGTGGATTGTCTCCCCTTTTACATGCTCGGCAGGTATCGTCGTTTCTGGTCTTGTGTATATGCGTTTTTATGTAGTTGGTGGTAATCGCTTGTTCTTGTATGGCACATATCGTTGATTCGTTGCTCGTTTCAAAGTCGAGAATCTCATCCATGCTAACGAAGATCGCTTATCTACATGTGGTTGATTTAGGGTCTGCTGGTATTGCCCGTGCATTTTCTTGCCTTCTATGGTGGTGTTCCCTATCTTTATTCTGTTTATTTTGATCGTTTTTTTAATTTCATCTTTGGGTTTATTGATCGTTTCTATTTCCAACTGTTGCATATATTCATTCGCACTTATATGTATTGACTTTTTACCACGGTTTGTCTGCCAAGTTGAAGCTTGAGTAGTTCATCTTCTGTGTTTATCAGGTAGTTGCTGTACATAATTGTTTGACTTTTAAACAGGTTAGTGATAATTAGTAGACCGCGTCCACCTTCTGATCGTGAGAGATAAAGTCGTTCAATATTACTGTTTTCGTGGAGCATGTGGTTTGTTCTCAACACACTTCTCGTTTCTCTGTCAATTTCTTCTTAATCCGTAATTGACCAGTCTAACACATTGAACCCGTAAGTGACTGCAGGTGTTGCATACGTGTTGATAGTGCTGATGGTGTTTTTGCTGTTGAGGCTTGTTTTCACGATCTTTTTAAGTCTGGTGAAGAATTCGTTCTTTAATTTCTTTTTCATTTGTTTCGTTTTGGTCTCGCTTGATTGTATCATCCCCAGGTATTTGTATACGCCTGTGTTATTCAACTCTTTGATGGTTTCTGCGTTAGATAGTGTTGTGTCATTTGTGGTGGTAATCTTTCCTTTTTTCATTGTGATTGTGTTGCATTTTTCTAGGCCAAATTTCATCTTGATATCAGCACTGAATCGAGAAACTATTTCCAACAAACTTTCCAGTTGGTTCTTGTTGTTGGCATATAGTTTTGTATCGTCCATAAACATGAGATGGCTTATGGTCTTGGGTGCGTTTATTGGCCCCATTGCGTACCCAATTGTTGAGCGTTTGAGAAGCCAGGATAATGGTAGTAGGCATATGATGAAATGTAGTCCTGATGGGCAATCACCTTGAATATACCGGTATTGATGTTGATGGTTTCTATAAGTTGGTCGTTAGTAGTTAGCGTTAGCTTGGTTTTCCATTTTGACATCAGGGTTTCGAAAAGTCGGATGATCTTGACAGGGAATTTATGCATTTGGAGGGATTCGATAAGCCAGTCATGAGGGATGGGATCGAATGCTTTTTGATTGTCAATCCATGCGGTTGATAAGTTTCGTTTTCTTTCTTTTGCGTTACCAAGCACCATTTTATCGATCAGCAGTTGATCAATTGTTCCTTGTTTGTTGGTTACGCATCCTTTTTGTTCGTCTGGAATTAGGTGGTGAATTTCCAGGTGTTGTTACTGTCTTTCAAAACAGCAGTTCTATGATTTAATTGGTAAAAGGTTTGGATGGAAATAATCTCATCTTGAATGGGGAAAATTCACACTATCTCATGCACTTTCTTGTAAAAAGGGTATATTTGTGTCATTACGTCACAACAAGATATAAAACTTCACAGCTATTTTGTTGGTGAGGTCTGCAAAGATGTTTGTATTGAACCGATGCTCCAACCACTGAGATCTGCGAACACCAACAATGTCATTCTTGGATACTCTTGTAAAAAGAAATCAAGACGGAAGCATTTCAGTGAACGTATATCGTAAACCAACACATACAGACCAATATCTAAACTGTAACTCAAACCATCAACAAAGTTGCAAAGAAAGTGTTGTTGCATCGTTAATAAATCGGGCGAAAGATATTGTTAGTAATGACGATGATCGTGTTGAAGAAATGAAACATATCAAATCGGTTCTCCAAGCAAATGGATATGACAGGACGATTGTTAGAAGAGTTGAAAATAGAATAAACAATACTCGAACTTCAAACACCGAAGAATCAACAGAACAAGAGCCGGTGACCACTATTAGTATTCCTTATGTATCTGGTATCAGTAATGCTTTACAAAGAATATTCCGTACACACAACATCAAATGCAGATTTCGATCAACTGAAACTCTTCGTAACATATTATCTCATCCGAAAGACAAGATCTCAATGAACGACACAAATAACGTGATATACCAAATTCCATGTAGTGATTGTGAATCAGTTTATATAGGAGAAACAAAAAGAACATTTGAGCAACGCATCAAAGAACATATGCGAGCCGTACGGAATGGCGATGTAACCAAAAACGAAATTGCTGACCACTGTTGGACTAATGACCACAAGTTTGATTGAGAGAATAGAAAGATCCTTGACAAGGAAAAAGGATGGACTGCTCGAAAAGTCAAAGAGACTATATACAGTGTCAAAAACAATTCCAGTATTAATAGTACATCGTATAATGTTCCTGCGATATGGTTTCCAGCTCTATGCAAAACAAATTATTGACATTGCTTCCTTCCAGGTCCGAAATAATTTCGATCCTAATTTCGATCCTACTGAAAACATATATAAACTTTACATCATTCATTTACAAACGCCCGATGATGACAGTAGTAACTGTCGAAACGTCGCAAACAAAAACAACCGGTCTATGACATGATAAACTCTAATTATATATTATGAATACTAGACTGACAAACAATATAAATATATTCAATTTGACCAACAATGTCAACGAACGAAGCGAGATGTGACGTAAGTGCAAGAACATTCTGGGAAAGGGGACGTTAGCATTTTTAGTGGAATGGGATGAGAAACAACAAAAATTAGCTAGCAGAACTACTTAGCGAAAAAAAAAAAATCAGATCAATTTTCCCCTCTTAAATGCAATAATGTACTGCTTACGAGGAAGTAGAGGTCTGTGGACGAATAAAACATGTCCCACTAATGAAAATTCGATAGACGTTGAAACAAGCAAATACTGGAGTCGCATATTTTAATTTCGTATAAATTGTAATTTTTTTTTTTTTTTGTAAAATCAAACGATGGAAAGTTATAATGATTAAAATAGAAATTTAGAGGCGGTAAAAATAAGGTCTGGAGTAATAGCAAGGCACAACAAGGTACTTAGATTTCGGAAAAAGCTCACTGAGATACTGCTACCAAGGATGAACCCAGGGCTGTTTCTTTCTTATATGTTTTAATTAAAATGAGATGAATTTTGCTCAAATCGTATTTCTATGCTCAACTCGAGTATCAAGTCCAACTTAACGATTTGAAGACCTGAAAATTCTTCATATTTTATCCTAATGTGAAAACCATCCACTGATCTTAATATAATACATTTCAACAAGATTCTTACATTATAGGTGTAAAGGATTGCTTGCTTGAACCCTGGGGAACTTACATAATTCTCAAGTCTTATCTATTTTTAAGGGACATGCTGAAGCTTGGTAAACAGAAACCTTGGCAAGAAGCTTTAAAGCAATACACAGGATCTGACAAATTATCAGCTGAGCCTATCAAGGAATATTTTGCCCCTTTGATCAAATGGCTGAAAAAGGAAAGAGCGGAAAAGAAGTACAAAATCGGTTGGGAGGGTCATTCAACTTCACAGTCATTCAGTCTTACAGCACAATATTTGATGATATCCTGTCTTGCTATTTTGTCTATACTTACTTTATAAGCAAATAAAAATTTCTATTCACACGTCGTACATACACTTGCATACTCGAGAAAAAAGTTAAAAGTTATTTCCAGTGCACTCACGTGTCTTAAAAATAGATTCAGATACGTGCGAATAGAGTATGTTCATTTCTCCTCGCTATAAGTTGACGGTGAAAAATCTTATAAAAATGTTTGAAAGAACGAGGCATAACTTGACTCTAGCCTCACTTTCCCAGACAACATTTATAAGGTTTTCACCATTTAAAACACTTAGGCGAGAAGAAATTGTCAGATGAACTGCATGTATATGCACGCGGTTGAAATAGTAATCCAGCCATACGCAAAACGTATCAGTAAACGAAGAATGTTGAAAAAAAAATTTTTTTTTTGTTCAAATGATTTTCATTCCAACCAGGAATTGCTACTTATTCCTCACTTGTGTAAAACGATAATGGCTTAACTGTTTGCTTCTCAAAATTTATGTACTTTCTTTTGCCCGTCTTTAATTGTTCTTTAGTATATAATAATTAAGAAATTTATTTGTATATTACATTTTTGTTTGGTTAAAAGATGTACAATTATATTTTAGAGCGAAAGGAACATTTTATTCTTCTTATTAAACTAAATGTTTTTCATTTTTCAAAAACAAAAATTTGGGATTTTATTCTAGTGTATAACTAGTTATAGCAGCGGTCTATAAAGGCTATTAATTGATTACTGATAATAATAACTGATGGACGAAGTTTAATATTAAAGTGATCATCAGATACAGTCGACTCCCGCTACCTCGAACATCACGCTACCTCAAACAAGAGTCTCCGTCCCTCCAGCATTTACCGTCTGACGCCTCACAAATTGTCCCGCTATCTGGAACTCCGCTATTTCGACCACTTCTTAGGTCCCTAGAGCGCAATTCATTCGCTACACGAACTTGTTAAGTAAATTCAGTTCGTAAAACCATCCGAAATAATTTTTTTGCAAATAAGCAACATTTGTCCTGTCTTTCCGACAGTTATGTTTTTGTTGTGTGATCAATCACGTTCGAAAAGCAGCTAGAGAGGATGTCGAAAAGAAAACTAATCGTCAAGACTTTACCAGATAAATGCAAGGCGATAAAAAAAAATTGGAAAATTGAGGTAATGGAATTTATCTCGAAATTTTTCCGATCTCTCTTCGAGATAGAGAGGTTTTATGTGTAAAAGACAGTAACGAACGTCTAGAAACACTTTCCAAATGATTTTTATGCCCGCCTCGCCTCCACGCACCCATAACCATAGTTCAAAAAGCACAGTAGTTACATGAATACAACGTTGATCTCGAGAAACACCTTTACTTCATGTTGTTTCTGGGTGGTGTTCGTTGCACAAAATCGATATTTCGATGTTAGAAGCTTTGGATGTGGTTGACAACCCGATTTACCGTAGGAAATTCGTTGCATTATTTTAACAGCATGTTCTTAAAATTCAAACAGAGATATCTCAAGAGCTATTGGACCAAATGAGATGGTTTCTGGCAGTAGTATTAATGGCGCTTGATGTTCCGAACCAATATCTTGGGTCGATTATCCAGGTGAATTGTTGGTCGTTAGGATTGTTAAAAATTTAAGGTTTTTATCATATTGTTCTCGTCAAACATCTCTCAAGAGACAAACGGCCATGGGTTCGAGGAATTCTCTAAAACTAAATTTCAGGCCCTATTCCAGACACTAATTTACGTATGCATTCCAATAAACCATCTTTGTTACACAACTGTCCAAAAGATTTATGCAGGTTGAAACATATGGGTAAAATATCTCTAAGATAGGGTGGGGAACCGTTCTTTAAAATATTAAAAAATAAAACTAATTTACGAAGCCATCACGCAAACTTTCTAAACTCAATTCATTATACAGACGTTCTTTTGAAGTTCCACGTATTCTACCAGTTATTGCGAGACAGGCGTTGAATTGTACAGACTCAAGCCTATTAGAGAAGCATAGTCAAGGATTGATCAAACACAGCTTTTGTATGTTGAAGAGTTTTACGTGGTAATTTGTACCTAAGTACAATTGGTGTAGGTATAGGTATAGCTAGGATAACAATTTCACATTGATTTTATAAATGATATTTAAATAAGGTAGTTTCGTATATGCTCGACACAACAACTTTAGTATCCAATAAATGAAAAAGGAAATCTAATTTAGGTTCAAAAGGATGTAAGATATGAAATACAATATCAAAACAACATTAGTAATAAAAATATATGAACATTTTTTGATTAGATAAACGGAGGAAAAAAGGAACGGGGAGGACTCGTCCGTGTTCACCCATATTATTATTTTTTCGTCATGCGAAATTTTCAAAAAAAAATTTAGAGATAAAACACGGAACAGTGGAATAACAAAGTAGATACCGTAAAAACCAAAGGAAACACTAGAGACAATATTTCTTTTCTTTACCACTAATTACCCTTAAAGCTGCTTGTAACATTTTCATAACTATTACTTGAAGTGGTGATAACTATAAATTTGAAATATACAGATAGATGCTCCAGAGATCTTTTATACAAAGTTCCAACTTGTTGTTATTGTTGTTGTGATAAGTGTGTTCGTGAACACAAATTCATCATATATAGTTTTGCTATGTGGTGTGTAACCACAGTTGAGTGACCGACCAGGCCAGGGGCAAATGCATGTCATATATGTTAAAATATTACTACAACTATAGGTAAGTCGGCAAAAGTGACTAACTAGACAAACAAATGTTGAAGAAATAGTAACAAAATCTGTTTTTCTCCTAATGATGAAACTCCTTATAATATTTTTCACCTCTTTTTTGTTGGTCTCAAAAACAATGATAGAGAGCAAATCAGTTCATATATTATGTATCCAGACAGCGACCAGTTAGGGTTAGGGTTAGTCTCAGGGGGACTGACAATACTAGTCGTTATAGCACTTTATCTGCTAGCTACATACAGGTATTATATTTTTGCATTCATTTTTGTTGGTTTTTAGTTTACACCGGGACAGGGTAAAGCATTTAATTAACCTGATCAAAATAACAGTACATATATGTTTCAATCTTGCTCTGATAATAAGCTAACTTTTGCCACAGGTATTTCATCAAATTCAAAATGACCACAGGCACAGTATATGCTAATGATTTTGGTTAAAAATTTCAATATTCTCTGCAAATATTAAAACATTATAAAAATATAAGTATATAAATGAACATAAAATGTCAATCAAACTGAATAATGGTCTCTCAAATACAGTCAGTCCTGAAAATCTTTGGCTAAAAATATGGCAGCAGTATAGTTATCTGCCAGTTTAAAACCATCAAAAAGTCACGGTGAAAGCCTTGGTAATTTCCTTTGAGAATTTAGTTTGGCTTATGATTGTTCTTTCAAACGCTTTTGTAAGACTTCTCAACAGAAAGTTTGATGGTCTCAAATTGGCAGATAAACAAACTCACACCCAGCACCCTAAAAGCCAACACCCCACCCCTTTTGTTCCTTATCTACATTATTATTAAAAATGAGAGAGAAAGACCTCATGTTTTCCTGAATGTCATTCATATCTGAATTATTGGTGAGCTGAGTTTCTGTTAAGAGCACAAGGTCTGCATTTGCAAGTTCTTGGTAGTACTTGATTGAAGAAGCATGTTTTTTCAGTGATCTTATGTTTAGGAGGGTAATCTGAAAATAAAATTCTGCTGTTATAAACGATTCATTAGGTTTCAATAAATTTTCTGGTTTTCTCAATCTTTGATATTCTACATGAGACTTTTCATTTGCTTGAATAGCAGCAAGTGAGTAATTTCCTCAACAATCCATTGAGAGAGGTTGCACCGCTGAATGCCACATATATTTGACCTAGATGAAAGTTCCTTTGTCTGTTCAATTGAAAATTTACAACAATCTTATCAAGGGATAAACCCTGAACTTTGTACATGCATATGATAACACTAAAGGAAACTGTGTTCTTGTAACAGTTACTGATGCTTTCCGTTTGGACAAACTAAATTTTGTTTCAGTTCTTCAACATAATTGCTTCTTTGTGCAAAGGTATTTTATATTTTCATTCCTGCAGCTTTGTCATCAAAAAGTACAAATATGGTGTCATATTTTCCATGAGCAAAAACAAATGTTTTACAGTACCAATTTGACCATTAATAAGTTTGTCATCAATATCAACATTTGCAGTCAACATTACTCGAGCCCCAATTTTTAAGGAGAAATTGTATACTAAACCTCCAGTTTCATTAGAATTTTATAGCAATTTGAGAGAATCCTTCAGGATAATCGTCCATCGCAAGTATACTGATTGCTGGGTTACTTAGTGAAGCAAGCATTTTCTGATTATGAATATTAACTAAAGAGTTTTCCGCAAATATATGTAAAGTATCCCAAGGATTGTCTACATTGTCTCCTGAAATAAATCTAGATTTGATAAGCATTTCATCTGCAGCACCCAATGAACCAACACGCATGTTCATCAAGTTCATCAATCCATCTGGTGAATATACTGGTTTAGCTAGTACAGGTGGTAACTGATAAAGATCACTACTAACAATTATTGTTTTATTTGCAAATGGTATACGGTCAGACATACCAAAAATTTCACAGAGGCCCTGATGAACCTGCAGCAGTAATTAAGAACTCGCTTACTTCTTCACGTTTTAATCTCAAGTTTGTTCTTTGCTTATCACTTAATGGTATAAACTTACTAAAAGGAATACCTAATCCTGTATGAATAGTAGTTCCTGCTAGGTTAACACCTGTTGGGGCCAATAGCATGATCTTTGCTTTAGAAATGTCACCGTTTGTAGATAACAACTTATTTAAGACATTATACAAGCATGTAACTAGGTAACTCTTTCCACAACCACCTGAGGCTGTCAAAAATATTTGTAAGGGTTGCAAAATTTCAGGTTGTTCAGATTTTTTGTTTTGAACAAATTTTTTTCCCCATGTGTATGTAACATCAAAAATTTCACGTTCAAAATTTCCTTTTTATTTAATGATTGGATAACTGTGTTTAATTCATCATCTGAGATAATTCTTGATTGGAATGATGCTGACGGCAAATCATTTGGAACCTCTTGGTCATTGTTTATTTCATTATATTCATTAACATCTTACATGTTATTGATTAGCTCTACAACTTCACCATTTTCCTGTTGGGCATGAAAATCTTGGTTTAGAATCATATCTTCCCTATATGTTCTTAATGTGGCATCTACTAGATCAGAATTCGGTTCAAATAACTCCTTATTTCTATTAATAATCTCCAACACCTCTGGGTCTGCTAATTTATCTGCATAAGTATTATTAGATTTGAGGTCATTTTCTTCATTCCTAAATGGATAGAATAACATCAAAAGGTGATGTGCATATTTTTCTGGATACTTATACTTGTTGGGTGTGTAATAGTGTGCAACACTTTTTTAACCTTTCTACATTTCAAACAATGTTTAGATGACATTAAAGGTATCAGTTAAGGAAGGGCAATTTGCTCATGATTTTCCTCAATAACAAAATCACTCAAAAGCATTGGTTGGTTATCATTTTGCATTTCTGAATAGTCTTTACTACTATCAAGCCAGTAACAAGCAGAAAATTGGGCAAAGCACAAAGAGTCAATGACTTGGAATTTTCCACCTAAGAAGGTTCTATTCGGCCTATCTACATATCTCTCAAGCATGTTTATATAATAATAATAATAATAATAATAATAATAATAATAATAATAATAATAATAATAATAATAATAATAATAATAATAATAATAATAATAATAATAATAATAATAATAATAATAATAATAATAATAATAATAATAATAGTAATAATCGATATATTTCTAGCTCCATAATTTACATGGTTCTTCTTCTAGAAATGCGAGATTTATAATATGTATATGCATTGCGTGTATATAAATTAACCATTTTATTTTTTTATTTTTTTTTTATAAAATTTTAGCAGTAGCTTTGTCCAGTAAATATTTAAATGTCTTTCGTTTGTAACTGTATAATGTATCACTTTCTCGGACGGTCTTTGGTAGGTCGTTGAAGATTTGTTTGGCGTCACTTTGAAAGGATTGGTGTTTGTTGTTGCATATGATGGTAGGGCCAATATTTTCGTGATTATTTCTAAGGTTACGAGTATTTTTCTTGAGTTCAATGTGGATGTTTTCGGTTGCATCTATTTTTTGGATACCTTTGAAGGCGACGACGGCAGTTGGGTATTCAGATCGTTCCTTTATTGGCAGCCATGGTATGCTGAGTACGTCCTTGACGTCCGCACGTTTGTTCCAAACAAATCCAGCAGCAGCATTTTGCACTTTCTGAAATCGTTTTTGGAGATACTCTGGTAGGTTTTGGAGAATTGCGTTGCCGTCTAGTTTTGAAAGGATGAGAGTTGTTGCAGCTGTTTCCTTAGATTAAAGTTTACCAGTCTTTTTAGGTTCCGTGCGGTTTTTAACATTATATAGCAATTTTTTACCACATTGTTGATGTGTTCATTCCAGTAAAGATGTTGATCGAATGTGACACCTAATAATTTTGTAGACTGTATTTATTCTAGATTATCACCATTGCATGCTATATGGATTTTGTTCTTATCAAGCTGGTGTGTACGGGAAAGTTGTTTGGTAGAGAAAGTTATTAACTTTGTCTTCTTGTTATTAAAGACGAGGTTTGATGACGAAGACCATTTTTGAAGTTCATTTATGTCATATTCAAGTTTCTTGGTTGAATCTGGGAGTGCTTTTGGAATTGAATGGATGTATAACGTAGTATCGTCTGCGTATTGGATGGAATTTGAGTGTTTTATGTGGTTTTTCAGGTCTGCCACGTAGAGATTAAAGAGGACAGGTCCCAGTATGGATCCTTGCGGTACATCAAAGCCAGAGTTAAGGATATTTGAATTCTTATCGTCGAATTGAACGTAATGTGATCGGTTTGAGAGGTAGTCAGTGATCCAGAAAAGGAAGGATTTGGAGATGTTCAATTTGTGGAGTTTATAAATTAGTGTTTTAAAGTCAATTGTATCAAAGGCTTTTGAATAATCTGCAAAAATAGCGATCGTTATTTCACCCTTGTTCATGGCTTGGAGTATATCATCACGTAGTTTTAGGAGACAGGAGGTGGCAGAATATGACTTTAGAAGATTAATTGGTAACTTGTCTGGACCTGTAGAAAAATTGTTACGTATTTTCTGAATGGCTTGTTTGATTTCATCATAGGTTGTCAGCCTAAGTTTGAAGGCGTTTTCGGTAGGTTCAGCTAGATCATGGATTGCATTATCAAGTACTTTCATTGTTTCTGGCTTTTTGTTAGTTAGTTTTTCGGCTACTTTGTAGAAATGGTCGTTAAGGTCTGAAAGCAATCATTCGGCAAGTTAGTATATACAAATGATACTTGTGGTAGCCTTTCCGTAACCATAATTCAGGCATTTGTTAATAAACAGCCTCTTGCACAGAACATTCTCTGTTATCGCTGTAAGCTTTTGCTAACCTACACATAGTGTCACACTTAGGGTACTCCAGTTCGTTGCATTGCTTAAGAACTTCTTTCATTGCATTCGAACAAGAATTTTCACTTTTTGAAAAATATGAGCACATGTAATAGATTGCTTTATAATGATTAAATACTGGCTGCAAATCAATATTGGCTTCCCATGCAAGCAGTCCTTCATCAAAATAGTTATTCACAAAGCACGAATCAGTATTCCGCTTCAAATGTATTTGAAAGTCATTTTGATCAGTTGATATAGATAAGGGACCTTCATGTTCTTCCGATGAAATACCTAAGAAAGCAAGGTTTTCATCAATTGACAAAACATTTGGTTTATCAGGGTATAAGAAATTCTTTTTGTTAGGGTTTAATTCTGTGTCAATATATTGCTTTACTCTTTGCAAAGTAAGCTTATGTTTCAAAAGAATTTCACTTTTTTCAGTAGTTGGCAAATCTTCTGGAAGTGGTTTGGCAATTATTGTTTTTTGTGTAAAAAATGACCATATCCAAATCGGCACTCTTCATAATTATATTTCTTACAGGTTTTAGAGTGGTGTACCTGATATCTTTGTACAAGATCTTTTAGCTTTGATGGTTCACTTGGTATATTTGCTGCAATAACTGAGTCAACAAAATTTGTATATTCATCTATTATCAACAGATAAGGCTGGCATATTTACAGACCACAGTAAGCAATGTACATGTGGAGAGCCTCTGGTTTGAAATTCAACCCTGATAACGTAATATAATACCTTTCCAATTGGCCCTTTGATAACAATCTCTTTAAAAAAACTTTCCACGCGGAATTGGAAATGTCTAGCTAACAACACGGGATTACTATTTAGCAATTTACATCTTTCAAAATATGACATCTCTGCGATTTCACCAGTAGATATTTCAAAACCTTTTAACTTAGAAATGATTAAAACTAATTCGTCCCATCTCTAGTCTGCACATGACAAAGTTAGAAAGAACGAAGGCAATCCAAGTTGTTTAACCATGGCTTAAACGTCAGAAAGCATATTTTTCCAGTATGCTGGAGATTCTTTTACAGAGTTCATAAAACTATATGCTTCTTCATTTACTACGAAAGATTTGACAGCATCTTTAAAACTACCAGTAAACATACCAGCAGTAACATTGTGGCTCGATTCTTTGCGCATTGAAACATTCATTTGGTTTCGCAGATTAATTTGCTGAGACACAAAATTTGCAAAAAATATATAGTCAGCATCTGAGGCAAATGTTTGAGTATAATTCAATAACCGTTGATTGAAATACTTTTTATGCATTAATTTAATCTCTCGAGTTGCAGTGTAACCAAATTGGCCTAATGAAAATAAAACCGGGAAAGCAAGCTCTTCAACAAATTCATCTTTTAAAATATTTACAGGTGCCTTTCCTTGACCTGGTGCAATTATGATATTTTCATTATCAGCTACAACATGTGGGCATTTGCATATCAGTGTAGTTTCTACACAGTTTAATCGATGTTCGTTCAAAATCATCAACTTCATATTTGCAATTTATAAACTGAACATCTTTATCATCAAAAACGTTTATGGTGGGATAAGTCTCAAATGATTTGCTTTCTGTAACATTGAAATCTACATCATCATTTTCATCATCATTGATGAATCTTATGTCAAAAAATGTTTTCGGGGCCGAAATAACATATTGTAAAAGTGAAAATACCAATTCGGGCCTAACTGATTCTGCAATAACATGAGAATTATAGCATAATTGCCTTTTCAATTTCATAAAGATGACACCACTACCATTAATATTCCTAGGTAATGTATTACAAACATCATTAGTTTCAATAGGGATATTACAAACAGTACCCTTAATTTTTGGAGATTGACCCTTTGGCATAATTCGAACCATCAAAAGTTATTACTGGATGACAATTTGAATTAAAACCATTTTTTATATCCTTTTCTTCACTATATAATATGACTGATCTTTTATAAAGGCACCGACTACAAGATACGCAAATGTAGTATGGCCCTTCAACAACGGAGTCTTTAAATTTCTTGAGCCTGGAATAAGGATCTAAGCTCTAATATTCATTCGATGTTCTTTCTTAAGTTTTTTAATTCTCCCTGAATTACTTTGGTAGTATTGTTTTCTTTTGCAATTTATTTTTTCACAATTATTGTCATAATGTCTTTTCTTGGTTTCTCTTATTTTTTCTTATTTTTTCACAATTTCTTTCATACTGATTTTTCTTTTTTTCCCTGATCATTTCATAATTGGTTCGATAGTAGTCTTGTTTAACATTTCTTTCTTTATCACTATTTTTGACATAAAACTCAGATCTGTTAAACTCATTAAAGCATTTTTCATATGTTTTCTTCCTTGTAATATCCCCTAGGATTAATTTTTACATAAACACTTTGAAAATAAATCGAATAACCATAAGTAGAAAAAAACATAGTGTCTAGCACACTCTGCAGATAAAAACAACGTTAATATAGATTTCCTCTCAGGTTCGGGAAGTCCTCTGCTATTTCTGCTGTGAGAATCAAATAAATAAATATTTCTATTGATGTCCTTTAATATCGCAATACAGTAACCTTCAATAAAAAGTATGGCACCTGATATATTATCACTGTAAAAAAGATCCTCATTTAAAAATCTAAATGCATCATTAGTGTTTCCATCAGTAATAGCATTAGCATACCCATCAGTAATACAAACAAAGTCTGCATGAAATGTAACACTATTAATTCAATCTCTGAAGGTAACTCATCAACATACAAGGAGTATTAGTTTTTTCATACAGCCTATTACCTTGTTTCAAAACAAAGTTTAAGTCTGCAGCTTTCCAATTTGATATTTTTCTTACGCAAGTCCAACATATAGACATTAGTGACATGCATGAACATTGCTAGCCAGAAGAGACACCAAATTTTGCATCACCTTGGTGGACATTACCAAAAATTACTTTTTTAAAGTTTGATTCTGCCATTCTTAAAAAGGTTGCGATGCGCAGTCTATCAAATTGTAATCAACCACTTTTGTGTGTGGAGAGTTTGTTTGCTTTAAATAAGCGCAAGTATAAGTCACCCACTTTATGTGGAAGTTAAATCAACTGCTTTTTGCAAGAGTAGTAATCAATTTGCAGTGTACCTTCTTGATGGTCAGATACAGAACGCCGACCGATTTAACTATAGTGACAAGTGTCTTTCTACTACACCAGTACACAAATAACGACAAGTGAAGTGTGCTGCGAAGGTGGTTCAGAGCACTGTTCATGCACATCAACTTAATTGTGGCAAAGTCTTAAGAAACACACCAAAACACCAAATAATAAGATAAAAGTAAAATAATATTATTAGTCTTCTGAGAAGATTAAGAAAAACTTTTAATTAATTTGGAAATATCCAGCCAACAACTCAACTTACACTTTTTGCACTATGCCAAACTACAACAGGATTGAGGGCTTGCCTCGCTATGACGCTACCACTAGCCTGTATTGAGTTCCAATGCAAAAACTGCGGCTATAAAAGTGAACGGAGAAGGAGGAGGAGAACGCTGGATTTAACATTTATTTATTTCTACTGGGAAATATATAATTAAATGGCTTCAAGATTAACTAAGAATTCATTGAATTTAAGATCGATTTAGCTGGGCGAGCGGTATATTGATATTAAGAAACAGTTTTGCTTATTTTATTTGATCTCACCACATACAATGCATTCGTTTAGTTGTGAGAGGTCATCGCGTCTTATTATTGGCAGGTGCAATTTCCTCAGCCGTATCGTTTCTTGCGTTGCATAGGACAATGAAACATATTCTGCTTCTGTCGCTGATAATGTAACCACGGTCTGCCGTTTGGAACTTTAGGATACTGCGGAGCTTCCAATTTGGAACATGTAACCAGATACTGATTTTCGAGAGTCAACATCTCCGGCCCAGTCAGCATACCCATTCAGGTTCACAGCATTGGTTTTGCTAGACTGAAACTTTAAAAAATAGTTCAACGACCCTTTTACGTAACGTAGTACTCGCTTCACACCTGTCCAATGTTCATTGCCAGACTTTGCCATGAATCGCTTAGTACTCCCACTGAAGACGATAAATCAGGCCTCGTTCCAATTGATGTGTAGGTTAACTGCCGATAACGGCTTGGTATTCACGTAAATTAACAGGATCAACCTCTTCCTTAAGTTGATTGAATGATTTGAAAGCTTCCATCGGTGTCCCTATGGTGTTACAATCGGTCATGCCAAATCTTTGCAGCACGCTCTCAAGGTAAGCCTTTTAATCAATCGTTAAAGATATCTTTTTTTCTGTCACTTTTGATGGGCATGCTAAGACAATAATGTATTTCGATTTGGTCTTCCATTTCAAAGTGATTGCTAAGCTTCTGGTTTTCAGCAACTAATAATTGCTTGTCATTCGAGGAGATATTTAAATCGTCAACGTAACGCTAAGATGGTGAAGCATTGTTTACCTTGCTTGACGATGCGTTTGTAGTAGATGCATGGATCAGCATCTCTTTGTGTAAAACAGAATCAATCTTTTCGTTCCAACATCTTGCAGCTTGTTTTAATCCGTAAATACTCTTGCGCAACTTGCACATCATCTCTGGTTGCTATGCGTCTACGAAACCATTTAGGCTGATTCAAGTATATCTCGCAATCTAAACCTCCGTTCAGAAACGCTGTTTTGACATACATTTGGTGTACTTCTAGATCGAGTTCGTTGGCTATAAGACTGTTCTAATTGAGTTGTAACGAGCAAAGGGTGCAAATACCTCATCGTAATCAAGGCAATATTCTTGAGAATAGGCTTGTGCAACAAGTCGCGTCTTGAGTCTGTAAATTTTACCATTCGTATCTCGTTCGTGCTTGAAGATCCATTTACTTCCGACAACATTCTTGTCTTCATCGTCGTTTTCAGGAACATCGTCGCTGTTAAAGATGTCCGATTCAGGAATGTTGATTAGTTCAATGACCTCACCATGTGTAGCTTCTTTCGTGAATTTATCTTCAAGAAAGATCACATCATGACTTCGTATCATCCTTTTTGCTTCAAGGTTGTAAAGCTAGTAGCCTTTACTCTGATGGATGGATTGTCTATCTTTCCATTTCTCTTTTCGTGGGGCACATGAACAAAGGTGTTATATCCAAATACCCTGAGGTTGCTCACATTCGGGCTCCTGTTGTTCCATCTCTCATATGGAGTAACATCTTTCAAATATGTAGGACTTCGGTTTCGTAAGTAAACTGCGGTAAAGACAGCCTCGACCCAAAATTTCAGTTGCAAACCAGAGTGGTACAGCATTGATCAGGCTGGCTCCATAATCGTCCTATTCATTCTTTCAAACACACCGTTTTCTTGTGTTGAATAATGAATACCTAATTCTCGCCTTATCGCGTGGCTTTGACAAAACTCATTGAAGGCATTAGAAGTGCATTCGCCTCCATTGTCAAATCAAAGTGGCTTTACAGAACGTCATGTCTGCTTCGTCTTTGCTTTTCAAAATGTATAAGGGTGTGTATCGTGAATAATCGTCGATAAACGCAACAAAGAATCTTGAACCACCCAATGAGTCGACGTTTAGGGGCTCACAAACGTCACTGTTCTACCCCAAAAGTTCTGTTGTTTTACTATCTTTGGGAAAGGTTCTCGATGTTGCTTCCCCATGGCACATGATTCACCTGATTGGTAGGTGTTACATTCCGTACAACTTTCATCCCATCAACCATAGTTTTGTCATTTAAACGTTTTAGGTTGTCGTGTCCTAAATGACCATGTCGCTGGTGTCATAACAGCATTGACTTCTTGATATTTGCTGATTTAGCAACATAACATGATTCGTTGTCCCTGGTTACAACGTTGAGTTTGTACAACTTCCCATGTTTATGTCCAATGTTGAATCTCCTTTTGAAAATTACGATTTCGCAATCTTGACCCATGAACTGAATCGCGCCTATATCAAAAACAGATGGCAATGAAAACACGAGCATATTCCTATTTAAGCTTCTCTTCATCAATTGTTTCCAAGGGAGTTATCAAATAATTCTATTCATCCGGTAACTGCTAATAAAAATAATAACTAGGTCCTTCTCAGCTATAACATCATCAATAGCTTCTAAATATTCTGCTAAATTTTGTTGTGGTTTATGTGTTCCACCTTTTTTTCACCTTTTTCCATTCGAGCAGAGTACAGCTTTCTTCGATAAAGAATTTTTCGCGATAACTTGTTTCGTTGAAAATGTTTTGTCGTAGTAAGTGTCGCACGCTTTTTTCGCAGTCCTAGCAGATCTTACATATACAGTATAACCCCGTTAAGTCGGACTCTCAGGGGACCAAAATAATCGGTCTGACTTATCGGGAGTCCGACCTATCCGAACTTCGTCTTAAGTCAGACTCTACTTATTTAGATCCAAGGGGGACAAGGTTTTAGTCCGACTTAAAGAAAAGTCTGACTTAAACCGTGTCCGACTTAACGGGGTTATACTGTATTTGAAGGCTTCGCGAAACGGATAAACAAACAGCAGCGAGAGCAACGTTTTCTCTCTTCATGAACTTTCTTCGATCTGCATCATCCGTGTGATCAGTAATTACTTCTGTATCGTTTACAATGTCCTATAAATTCTTTCCAATTAAGAACATTTTCACGTGGTAATTACAGTGGCGGATCTAGCAGAAATTTGACTGGTGTAAGCCAATTTGGAGGAGAACTTTCTAAAAAAGAATTGGCAATGATATTGCAATTATCCTTTTGAAAACACTCTTCTCCATAATGTTTACACCAGTAACATTGCTTCTCGATCCGCCGCTGAATTGTTTGCAGTTAACTTTTCCACTTTGCTTCCTCACCAACAGTCATTTTTTATATCAAATAAAAAATGCACGGGAAAATACAGTTAACTTTATCAGCAAACAAATCTTCTTTTCCCTACATAAAAAACCTTAATATTTGTCACACTTAATCATACTGGGCCCATAACCTGTTAAAAGTTACGCCGAGATTTAAGGTTCCGAGAAGCCACAACCACACATTTCAACCACGTGAGAATCTCTTAATAAACTCAATATGTTTTTCGTTTTACCAGTTGAAAAAAACACCAGTTATCTATTGTAAAATAACATTTAATATTGTAAAATAACATTTAACATTTAAAAGAAAATACCAGGACAATACCAACAAAAATGAAATATAAACAATTATTATACAATTTTTAGGGGCGATTTTCATTCTTTCGGTAAACACTTTAGGGGCAATTCAATAATTTCAATTGTTTATAAAAAAACACAACAAAGCGTAAGTTTGAAAATGATCTACTAAAGTTCTCATGGGAAACTTTCCCATTGGTGTCAACATGATTAATTTCCTACTGATTAATTTCTTCAAAAAAGTTTCCCAAGAACTTTACTGAGAAAAATATCAGAACGTTTTTTTTCAAGTTCACACCAGTAGAAAATTTATTGAAATTAAAGCCTCCAGAACTTTTGTTCCTGATAAATACATCGCCTCTTAAACATTCTTACATGTCTGCATATAATTACTATTAATTATATTTGTCTAAAAAAAAAGGTTTTTTTTTAAATATAGATTAAATATATTGTACAATTCATTTCCCTAACAAAATCTTCGTTACTTCTTCCTCGTCACATCCCCTTTAAAAAACATACGGTCGGTTTTCACTGAAAACTTTATTTAAAAGATGTCTACAAAAACAATGTACAAAAGGCAGACTCTATTGCGCGTGTCACCCAGTTCAACGTGTAAGGGCAGCTAGATGTAATAAGGACACTTTCAAGGAACCATATTAGAAATGGGGGAAGGCAATGCAACAGATGTTACACAGTAGATGTCGGAACATCTTGCTTTTCAGGCTGTCCAATTTACACAATATTTGACCTCTCGCAGAAATATATGATAGAAATCTAATTCAGTGACACACGAAAATAGCCCTGGAATAAAAATTTCCTAACTGGTGCCATAAAATATAAAATATTCTACAACATTATTTCGTATATAAACTACTAGCTAACTGGAAATTTTCTTCCTTCTTTTGGTGTGATCGTTAGATTTCTACGAGGAAAACATTTCAGAAATTAGAATGCCTCGTCGTGGAAAGTTTTCGTCACATGGTAACAATTTCCCTTTGTCCACTGAATCCGAGTTAGCAACCAAATTATTCACCGGGTAAAATTTTTGTCGGAAAAAATTGCCGTCATTTGACGAAAATTTTCTCACTTTCTTCCGATAAGGTAACGCACACGAGTGTTTCACACTATATGTCAGAACTGGAACACACGGTAACATTCAATAGGAAGATTTGTAGTGTTAAATGGTATCAGATGTTCAAGAAGAACTCCCGTAGAAAAACAAGAGGATGACAGACTTGACGACGGAGTATGGTGTACATACATATCAACCACATCATGATGTACGCAGTGTGATTCACAATAATTGATTTGAAGAGAGTCACCACTATTTTGTGGTTATCCATGCAACATCGTCATCAATATATATAGTAATTCAAATGGGTGCTGGAAGAAGGGGTGATTGTATAGGAAAGCAAATAAATAAATGAATACCTGATTATTAGGTAGTGTTACAAGTTTCTCGTCTTCAGTCAGCATAGGGTTCTCTTTTTTGATGGGTTCCTTCAAAGTAAAAATACCATCACATTTACAACTCGATACTACTAACTAACTCGATAAGGTTTTTTTGCAGAAATTGAAATTTTCAGTTAAACAAGTTTTGGAAAGCCACATGTTCTAAGTTCTCCGTAGACTGAATGAAGAGAATAGGTCTCAACACTTTTTTCGAATTTCTGTTTAGCGGGTGTTAAGTTTGCTTAACGCTAGGAGGCACAGAAGAGAGTTGGTGGGGGCAGTTAGATGGAGCATGCAGGCAGGCGCGGCAATTCATGGTTTGTAACGCTTTTGGCCGTTTTGGCCTTTCGTTTTTGTTTTCGTTGTCGGTTGTCGGCTTATTAGTTCTATTTCAGCGTTCTTCGCTCAAGTTAGTTCAAAAAGATTTTAAAGATTTTATTATTGAAGATTTTTACTGTATCTTATCTTATAGAGGTTTGCGTGTTAATTGGCTTTAGCGCTGGTGACAGTGATAATTACAGTACTTAATCACGGCATTTCGTTCCGGGAGCCGTTCTAGGAGTAATTAAAACCGTTGTAGTTGGGAACATGTAGTCAGTCACGTTAGTTTATTTATTTGGGCTGCCTAGCCGTCGCAATTTATAGTGGCAAAGGCCGATAACCACGAAGAAACCAAAGTTTGTCCCCGGAGAGCAAGTTACTTGAAGAATGGCTATTATTACTGAGGCCATTGTTACAGCTCATCTGTAATTCGCTGAACATTATTGACTCTGGTTCATCTCAAGCATGGCACTTTTTGAGTTTTATCATCCACCGATCGTCACAGCTTCGAGTTCGTCACCCTTCATTATTAGTGGGTAATATGTCAGTTTCATCAGCCAGTGTTATTAGCGTTCCCCCCACTGTGGTTATTTCGGTTCCGCTGGTATGTAAGACAACTACAAGTGACAGTGTCGTCGAGAGAGACTCGACGGAGACTCAACCTAACGTCTTCTTATCAAGGCTCGGGACGAATGGGGCTCTGGAACTGACCAATATAATTCGCAGTTAGGTCCAGCAATTTTTTATGCGTAATGGTTTCAAGGACTCTAATCGCCATCAACCATCAACGCCAAATGTGCCGACAAGTAGTGCAAGAACTGATTTTACGAACTACAATGTTAGTTTGTTTTACTGTGAGCAATAATCCAATAAGCCGATTTAATAATCTTCGGGTTAGATTGGGTTCATTGAATAGTCATTCATTTCTTCCTTGGGCACCGCAAGAGTTCGCCAATCGTCTACCTGTGTGTCGTCCACCTACCATCCCTGCTTTGTCGCAGGCAACCATTGACAGAATAAGGAATGGTGAGTATGTTAATTTTGACATCTCTTTTTTTAGTCTCCCGCCAAACAGGTCGCCCTAGGGTTTGCGATTTTTCTTTATGGATGGTGGCATGGAATAATTTCATTATATGTTTCTGTCATTTCACGCCCAATCGCGACTTCTCTTTACAGTTTGATTTTCAGGCATGGGGTACCTACGACATGTTGTTTCGATATCAGATGGATACAATTCTTCTTTGTCATGGGCCCACATTGACGCCAACCTTCATAACCGCCATCTTAGAGGGGGGCCAGGTACCTGTAGGGATAAACCCATCATACGTTTAGTTTTCTTTGGCACGGCGCAATCTTAATATTTTGATACAGCACGTACCGGGTCACTTTAATGCTCCGACTGATCCCTTTTCACGCTTTATGGCCCAAGTCAACCCTCTATAGTGGCCCCGGGCACAGTAGCTATTTATCAGTCGCACGCTTTACCTCCTGCCACGATGACTACGTATAGCACTGGTTCGTACCGACGTTTTTGCTTTGCTCGAAATTATCATTTGTTTCCATTAGAAAAGGACCTCCTAAAACAATTTCGTTGCTTCTTTGGCCGTTCGATTATCCTTTGCTTCCATCCGTACTTATTTTGCCGGCATTCAATTTCATTCTACTATATCAGGATATTCATGTCACCCGGGGCAGTTTTCCATTATATAATATTTTTATAATAATAATAATAGTTTTCTTTAAAGGGGCTAAGACACGATGCGATAAGATGCGATAATAAAATGGCTGACCGTAAAAAAAGTAAACCAAACACAATCACGTGATTCATGTCGTGGCCCCTTTAAATGATTGATCCAAAATATTAGTACAACAATTTTGTGTTAAATATGATATAATTCCAACATGGAAAAACACAACAATTTTTGTATATAAACAGACTTATCATGGCAGTATTGCGTGTAAAAACCATTAATGGAGAAAAACTGTAAAATGTTTTTACACGCTACACTAGTTCTACTTATCAGGATATTCATGTCACCTGGGGCAGTTTTCCAGATTATATTATACATCACGAGGGATTAGACGCGTTCAAGGAGCCGCTCGTTCTAGACCACCGCGGCAACCTATTACATTCAATCTAGACCACCGCGGCAACCTATTACATTCAATCTAAACTTAACTAAATTTATGAAACTTATGTTGATACCCTTTATTATCAACGAGAAGAAGCAACTACTGCTGGTTCTTTTCTTGAATCAGAGGAAATTCCAGTCAAACAACAAGGAGATAAAACAAAACGGAAGAAAAAAACGAAAGAAAAGATATTAGGAGTTTTTTTTGTTAAGGCAGGTAACAGCCCAAGAACACAAAAAACAACAAAAAAAAACAGATTCAAACAAAAACTTAAAAAATGACGTGGTAGAACTGAGTGATTGAAAGTTTGTTTTACTTTAGTATATAGAATCCAATGTTCAAAAAGAAAAGAAAAAATGTAAAAAGGTTGTTGGATGTGTATTATATGTTTTTCGTTTTCTGTAGTACCCAAGATTCTCGAACTGTAACCTAACCCCTCTTGTAAGTTTTCTTTAACAATAAAACCATATAAAAACGTAAAGGCTTCGTTAGCCAAGACATTGCATGGCTTAGAAACTGGCATTCCCTCACTTTTCTGTAATTTTAAGAACAATAAGAAAAAAGCGCTAAATTTTTTTTGCGAATCACCCAATTTAATAGCATTTTGCGGAATTTATTTTTGCGTTTCGGGGGCAAATCCGCAATAATGAATTCCGCACTGATTTATTCCGCATTAATTAATTCCCTTAAGTATTCACTTATTCACTTTCGTTTACAGCTGTTGCAGTATTCCGATTATGACAGATGTCTTTTCAAGGAAGCAGCGTCCTTAGCCTTTTATGGATTACTTAGATGTTCAGAATTCACGTGCACATCTTCTTTCCAGTTTGATCATACCACAGATTTAATGGTGTCCGTTGTTCTAGTGACGGTATTTACGCTTGAGTGACGCCTTGTCTCTTCTGAAGCTGTCCTTGTCGACAGTTTGTTGTCAGTTTGTCATGCATTTCAGTAGATGTCCTTGTGGACACTTAAGTACAGGCAATACCTAAGAAACTGCCCTTGTTGACAGTTTGTGTCAGGCTTAGTTCTAGTATGAGCCCCCGGATATCATTTGTCCAACGATGTTCCATGTTCGGCTTCGTTTTCAATATGAAAATTGCTTTTAACTGCACAACGGGGAATTGGAAGAAATGGAGACTGACATTACTGACTAATAAAATTATAAAATCAGTAAAGCAATTAAACTTGCATGAAAACGAGGCGGGACATGTTGATTAGGCAATAATACAGTGTTTAAACGTAAGTGTAGTGTGGTGTGGTGTGGTGTGGTGTGGTGTGGTGTGGTGTGGTGTGGTGTGGTGTGGTGTGGTGTGGTGTGGTGTAGGAAATTGAATTTAACGAGAAAGATACTTACGTGGCCTGCAAGTGAACTTATCAAAGGGACAGATGGACATCTTGGAAAATCCTTTTTGACTTTCAACATTTGTATGTCAGTTTTTAAATTTTGATTTTTCTCAAGTAAATGCTAGAAAAACAATTAAAGCAATCACACACCCACAAAAAAAAAAAAAAAAAATAGACAAAATATTACCTTCATAATCAATTTGAGAATTCATCAATTGTGTATAACGTTAAAACAGAATGGTTAACTGGACTGCAACAATAGAAAGTGAAATAATGAAAACCAACCTCTTTCATTTTGACAATGTTCTTTCCTTGCAATGCGCTCCGTCGCGATCTCAAACTAATTTCTGATAAGCAACTTCCTGACGATGACACCACAGACCGGCTGGTTTCGCCACCATCAACATCAGCTCGAGGTGAATATACAAGTTTGGGAGATGATTTCTTTTGTTTACTGCGCAGTCCGAGGATAGGTTGATTAAGTGGAAGTTCTTGGATGGTTTTGAATTTAGAGTCTCCACAAACCTAAAATAATATCATTGAGGTGTGGTATATATGATATATTCTACTAAATATTATGATAGATATGGGCAATGAATATTTAAAGTTTCATTCTACTTTTAGTGACCTAACAAATGCTAATTGTTATGAGCAAAAACTATGCAGGGACTAAAAGGATAAATGTATTTACTAATCTCGTTTTGGGGGAATTGACCTTCTGTCGAAAACTGTATGTATGCAGACAACAAGTGGAATATTTCATAACTTATTCATACAAACATATATACGATTAACAAAAAAAAACTTATTCCCCCATGAAAATCAGGTTTGGTCAATCTTTAATTTCTTTCAATGACACGCAGTCTATTTAATTAGTATGATGATCCTGTGGATATATTTAACGCTTTGATCTGGTAGAGTAAAGGGCCACCCACCCTTTACACTTTGATTTGGTGGAGTAGAGGGTGGCAATTTAACACTTTGATCTGGTAGGGTAATCCTATTTATCATGTGCCACCCATTTAGTTCACAATGGGGGTTTATACAACAAGATCACACATTGTGGATGATTTTCAATTCATGAGTCAGTGACTAGTTTTTATTTTGAATACATCTTACTTCTTTGAATGAATTAGCTTCTTCTTGAGTGCTTATTACTTCTTTAAGATACTTGATACGATTTTCAGCTAGAAAATAAAATCAATCAACAATGTTCTGCTAGTAGGAAGGTTCAATTTTTCGAAACAATGGAAGTCACGGTGGATAATGTAGATCGAACGAAAAGTAGCAACCATTTCTACTTTTCAATGCAGTCTTAATATAATATAATATAATATAATATAATATAATATAATATAATATAATATAATATAATATAATATAATATAATATAATATAATATAATATAATATAATATAATATAATATAATATAATATAATATAATATAATATAATATAATATAATATAATATAATATAATATAATAAGATTCTGCCTGAAAATTCATGAACTGGTGAACTGGCTGGCAGCTTCTTGGACACATAGAAAGAATTTTGAACCAGGGATTGTTAAAGGGGAATTAAGTTCAAAATCCAACATCAACTTTTTATGATAAAAAATAATAGTAGTTTGTTTTTACAATTACAATGAGGTATCATTGACACAGTGTTCTTAGATTACAACACTTTTTTAGTATTATAGATTTCATGACATGATGAATCATGAGTGAATTTAATGTTGATAGTTTCGTTAATTCAAGTAAATTAATACCTGAAAGTGATAGAGTGATGATATATGTGCTGATAAAATTGCTACATCTTTTCATAAAACAATGACACCTGAGATAAAAAGGTCAGTTCAAAATGTCTAAGTTTTTATCAAAATGTAAACAAAATAAATTTCTTCTCATAGGTAGCCTTTCCCACAGGATATTAGGGTTTGTTTCATTTTTGACAAAGGCCTATTCTATATTTTGAGATACTTCGGCTATCACCCTTGGATCTAGCTATGCTTCATCATTACTGGTCTTTTACTCCGCCTCCTGCTCTAGCTTTAAGGATTTACCATTTTTAACTGTATTAAGGTTTGTTTAAGCAAGAGCTAGTTGCTAAGTTGGCAAGCCAAATATTAGTCTTTTATTCCAGGGCTGGAGGCAAGATAATTATTATTATTATTATATTATTACTAGTATAGCATGTAAAAAAATTTTTGTGAAGAAGGAGACGAAAAATAAAATCACAAATATTAGTGAACAGAAAGTACAGTGGACTCTTTCTTTCTCGACCTCGTAAGGGACCAAGGATTTTGTTTGAGATACAGAGAGTTCAGATAGAGAACAACTTGAGGGCTACAGAAATGTACAAGGGACTGCGAAAATTGTTCGAGATAAGGGATATAGGGTGAGATAAGGGTGTCCGAGACAATGATAGACCACTGTATTACCATGTTATAGAGGTCAAAAATTTGATCAATATTATGTATTGGATTGCATGTCAATGATAAACAGACAACACTACAGTTCCCCGTCCCCAATTCTTTTGCCACATATCATGACCTGTGACCAAAACGATTTATCTAAAATTACGTCAGTTATCCCCATTGGTTATCGATATACCCACCTTTGATGGGTACGTAACGTAATGGTTTCACACTGACATCATGCAAGAGTATCAGCAACATTATTTGTGTCAACATATGTTGCGCAACTACGCAAAGAAAGCTGTGACTCACCTTACTAAAATAAATTCGTTATTTTTTCTCTATTTCTTCATTTAGTATGTAGGCACAGCAAGTTTTCATTGAGTATTAATGATAAAAGATTATTTTGTCATGATTTTATTATTTTTGTGCTGCATCACTGACTTATGAAGCATAACCATTACACCCACCCACTCTATGTACAATGTACAACATGTTTCAAAATATATTTTGAGGTCACACTTAGTACTTGTTGTATTTATTATTCTTTTTTATAAACACAAAGGATATAAAGCATAATGAAGGCTCAATTTGCTCCAAAAATTAAGCATATATACTATGCATGACATGTTAAGCAAGCATGGATAGTTTTTTTTTCAAAAATAAAAAAATTGGTCCAAAATAATTCACTATTCTCACTTATTCAAACTGTGCAAGTCAGTGTTTTATTTCGAATGCATTACAAACTCCTTTGTGGGTAAAACTATTGTATGTTCTGAAAGCCCTTTTGAATAACCATAATAATATTAGGTTAAGGGTAGACAAGTAAAAAGTAGAAAAACAAGCATATTTTGAGGCTCAAATTCTGAAAAAAGACAAGGAAAATTGAGGCTGAAGCCAATTTACACGATGTTCATAAAAAAGGTGTAGCAATAGATACCAAAAATTGAAAAATTGAACCTGATGTCTAAAGAAGTAGATGAATAAACATTAACACCTTACCAATTGATAATTTACTACTAAGATCAGCTAACGTTCCTTGGTAAAACCTTCTTGACACTTGAAGTTCTTCTAATAAACTCCTATTGTGTTCTTCAAGCAAATGGTTCTGTAGCAACAGCTGTTCATTAGCTCTCATAACCAAGCTTGTTTGTTGACAGCAACCATTCGAATAACCAAATTTTGATGAGGAATTCTTCTTTACAATTTCTTGTTCACTGAGGTGAGAAATAAACCGCTGAGTAGATTTGCTCGAATTTGAATTTGACTTTCCACACGAACAATTTGACCCTTCACTTCTTTGTGGCAGAGCAATCATTTCTGGCGGACTATCTCTGGAGCCGTATCCTGAAGATGTTTCAATCAGATGCATTGAACGGTTACCATTCATACCAACAGGAGGAGGGTGATTTTGCTGGATATTCAGAAGCATCGATAATTGTGCAGTTTAACAAAATATAAATTCATCATGTTCCATGAAATTTTAACTAAGTGATAAAGAGCAAAATGAAACCTGTTGTTTGATTTGAAATTGTTTGACTTACTGAGATTACGTTAACAATAGAATGGTTCACAAAGTCTTAGTTCCAAGTTACAGTATGTCAATCATTTGTCAATATATAATAACCCTTTGAAGATTACATAAAATATTATACTCTCAAGGTTATTACTTAACTCTGTTTCTGAGTTGAAATTCGAGAAGAATGGAGAAAGAATTGGGGAGGAATTTCACAGTTCTTTGAGGGGTAGTCGAGAAAACCTTCAACAAAATTTGAGATTTCACATTCTTTCATTTATTTAGTAACACAACTCTCCCAGAACTGAACAGTAAACAGGACAGATGTCTGGGTTCATTTTTTAGGATATGAGATGAATGACAGATACATGAAGGGTGGTTTCCACTAAAAAGCACATCATAAAAAACAGAAGATGAATACTTCAATTTTATGATATAAATGTTGTTATTACTAATGAGGAAAGATGTTAAGGTTATTTACTAAAGTATTAACAACTTTTTGAGCTAATGTTTCATACATTGTATCACTATTATGATGAAATGAACGCTAGAAACAGATTTGTATGTAGAAACCAGCTTCCAAATTTTGAAAAGTAAATGTGAATAAATAAAATACAGATATAAATAGAATTCCAACGAAAATATGAGATAAGCATGATTCTACGTCACGAGGATGCTTTTTCTCATTTAAATATCAATATTTTTTTATCAATATCAATATCAATACTCTGTCCTAGGACTATTTCTAAAAGCTGAAGCAGGCGGGACAATTAAAGAATTTTGTCCAGTCGTGACTGTCCATTATTATGTAAAGTTATTTTCCCAGCAAATGTCCCACCCTGTTTTCCATATAAACAGCCCCTTTTTTGACAACTAGGCTGCATTATGATGTTTCTTCCATTTAATTTACCAATATACTATACTGGGTATTAAATTAAGTATCGATATGAAGTGCCAGATTCCTGGCCGGCTCCTACAGTACTTGGTTCTGGTCAGTTCATGTTTTAGTCAGATGCTTTATACACATCTTTTAATACAACCAGAGTGAGAGGCACATACATGGTTACCTCAGCACACATTAAAAAGAGGCCAAGTGTGTCTTTCCCACCAGGCCGTTCAACTTTAGTAACGAGGAATGGGATCATATCTACATCTATGCTACTGTCAGTCTACCATTTTTGCATTATTATATATAACTCAATAGTTTTTCTGCTTAACTGTTTTTGAATGGGTGTTATAAGTTATAAGCTTTGGAGCAAGTTCTATTCTCTCAAAAGGATAGGCAAACAAATAAATAAAATATTAAAATTATACAATTTTTTTGAAAGGGGCTACAACACAGATCACGTGATCTTAAGATTTATGATGTAACACCAAAAATCAATTTGAGGCGAGAGGTGTGATAATATTATGGCTGACGGTAAAAAAAATAATAAACCAACACAACAATCATGTGATTTATGTGTTAAAACATTAAAGGGCCTATTTTCATAAGAAATATAAAAACAATATTATAATTTTGGTTTTATTTGTTTTATCTGCAAATGGGTGTTACAGTTTGTTTGATTTTTATCTGTAAAATATTAAAGTACTACAAATGGATTTATACGACACAATACTATTATTTTCTACTATCTGCTATAAAAAATATAATAAATTGGAGAAAATTAATTTCGATTAGCCAGGAGACCTACCAACTCTTTGCTTGCTTACTCAAACAAGTCTCAGGCGAGTAGCTGGATAAAACACATTAGAAAAGTGACAGTTGAAAAAATTAGTATGCAAATATTAAAATTAAAATTTTTAAAAACCACCAATTTTCTACATAATTATGACACTGTTGGCATTGACATTACAAAAAATGGAATTAAACATCACATAAAAAATCTTACACCCAGTGCAAACTAAAAATGAAAGAAAATGCATGAAAATACACAAATGGTAACGTCTATTGTGAAAAAATCTTATTTAATTACCATTAGGAGCCCTCAGAGAACCAAATAAATAAAATCCTTGCAATCAATGATCTCTTATTCATGCATGTTCTTTTCTGACGAAGTAAATTACAGAACAAAGCAAAGCAAAACTGATTTGGTAAGTGATGCTGAAACAAAAGATATTAAAAGCAAATTATGTAGAAACTTATCAACCAATCAGCACGACCTTTCGTACACGGTAAAAGCCCAGATAGAAGGAGTTTCCTTTTTTTGACAACATTTAATGTTATGCAATCAACAGGTCTCTTATCTGAAAGATTGTCTTGACCCTCGTCAATCATGTTTTTTTTGCATGAGTTTTTGTTTTTTCAGCGATAATTATAGAAAAACATAAAGAAAAGAATAGACACTAACCACTTTTCATCATTTGAATCCATAGTTTGTTATGTGTTTTAGTTAATATATATATACCTGTCAAACATTTTTCTAAAACTAATTTGATAAAACAAATTTGATTGTGTCAAGCCGGCCAGGATAGATCTGAAAACTTAGCAAATGACACTTATATACCATGATCCTTGAGGAATATTTATAATGAATAGAGAATAAAGAAAAAAGTCAAATATATTCTGAATGCTGAAGTCAAAACTGATTGAGATCTCAGTACATTTAGGGGCATGTTAAAGATTCAGGAAAACGATTCCTACATTCCATCCAACATTCTATCTTGTGTTGGAGAAAATGTTGATGATACACAGTGTTTCGTTTTCGTGGCGCATTCCCGGTTAAAATCCTGGCAGGATCCTGTAAGATCCTAACACGATTCTTTCAAGATCCTAGTTAAGATTTCAACCAGGAATACGTCCAACATTTGGTCCACCACACCCTAATAATAAGAAACGGGGAAGCCAATCATTGCATTATGGCAATATTTCAGTGTTCGAATCAAGTTATAATTGCTAAAAAACATGCATTCCTTTTTTAGCTAATAAATATATGAAATTAATTTAGCGCATTCTACTTTTTTATTACAAACAGGTGTCAGCAAAATTTAATTAATATGGGCAGGCTTATTATCACATTCCATCACGAAACAATGGAATGCGAAAGTTTTCACACCTTCTCAAGCCACATTGAATTGGGAGATTTCAAACGTACTTTAAACTCCAATGATAGCTAGGCTACAGTTAAAAATTTCAGTAAAAAACATTCGTGAGTAGGTATGATTTTCCTCCCGTACTGTGTGAAACCGGCTCTCATGCAAAACGCACTTTGAGAGAGAGAGGGGGACAAAAACACAAACAAAACTCCCAGAGGAACAATAAAGTTTTCGTGTAGTGATGAAGAGTAAGAACTAATGAAGAGTAAGAACTATTCTTCACAAAAAAAATCAACTAAGGTATATTTTAATGACTCTAATTCAGTCTCCAACTCTGCCTTGATTAAGAAGTTTGTGTAAAAACCTTGTTTAAGAAGTTGTTTAAAAGCCTTGAGGTATCATTATTCGTATTTTTAATAATTATTTATAATGAAAAACTCTCATTTCAATTTTATTATCGACTTGAAATTATATTATTGAAAGTCTGCCTTTTAACTTTGATTGCGTCATAACGTAACAGCGAGGCAATAAACAACATTAAATGATGGCTTCTAATTTAAGTCTGAGCGATATTTCTGGGGAAATTGAAAATACTATATCATCTGCTTCTCTCAATAATGAAGATCGTACTCGCATTCAAATCGTACGACAGTGGTTATCTAAAAGGAGGTCCGAACTGAAACCGTGGTCAGAGTTTTTGAATACAAGAAAATTTTCAAAACCGAAAAGTGCAGCAGAAATAACCAAACGAGTTGCAACAAATATACGACTTTATCAGGCTAACTATTTTGCTGTTTTCATATTCTTAGCCATTTATTGCATGTACGTATTTTTTGTATCGCAATTTTTATTTCTCCATTACACAATATTAATAACTAGTGTAGGACTTGTTATTTGAATTCTTCACTCTCTCTCTCTGATGGCTGGATGGAGGAAAAGAATATTTTCATAAAAACATATTTGAAGAAAATTGACTAATAATCTAACAAAACACTTGAAAAGCGACAGTAGAATAAATGTCTATCAAAAGAAATCTAACGTTATCATTATACCTCAAGAATGAAATAAAAGTAAAATTTCTTGCACAATAATGTGTGGTGGCCACATGTTTAGCTAAAGAAAATTGACTAGATTTTGTTATATGATCCAGCAATACATCTAGCAATACGCCTTTTCACCATCATCTCAAATTTTATGAAAATCGTTATGATAGAAATGTTGTTTTTTATTCGGACAAATTTGCTAATTTGATAAACATTAATCAACTAGGTATAATGAATTTTATCATTATGATTTTATTCCAGCATTACAAATCCCCTGTTGTTATTTGGATTATCTGTCTCACTGGGTGGAAGTTACTACATATCCACAAGAGGAAATGGACAACCTATGAAACTATTTGGTAAGTGCATTGTAGGAGATAAAATTTCAATAAATCATATTTTATTACTTTGTATATCGTTTATATTGGTTTTGTTGTAACAGTAAAGTTAAATTTTTTGCTTGATTTATAAATGACTGTAAAGTAGTTTTAGCAGAAAACAAGTGACTTGGAATTCAGAAAAAACAGTCAAATGCCATCCAATAGTTTTCAAACACAATCATTATTAAGCTGTAGTTTGCAAGCAAGAATATATTTTTTTATTTAGGACGGCAACTTTCTGCAACTGAACAATATGGATTAGTTCTTTTAATATCCATTCCTCTGTTTTTCTTGGCTTCTGCTGGTTCCACTGTGTTTTGGATTATAGGTAAGTGATGAAGTGAAGTAAAATTTTATTATTGTTACTGTATACAGCCTAAAACTAAGAATTTTTACATGAAAACACACAGACTTTTTACATCTGTTACAATCATTGCATTTTCGACGTAATTTTTTTGTCACGTTAGAAACAAAAGACTGTTTACTTCCAAAGATGGTGTCTCTTCACGCAAGCTTATTATCTTTCACAGAAACTTAAAGTTTCCTTCGGGCTATACTATACTGTACTTAGTACTTATGAATCTGAATTATAAGTTTGATCTTTGACTCACAGGAGCATCTATATTTGTCACCTTGGCCCACGCATCAATGTTGAGTATAGCAAGTACCGATTCTAGTACAGACTTTGAAATGCAAGGAATAGAGGTGCAATAACAGATCATGTGGCGGATGTCTTCGACAATTAATTGAAAGTATATGGATGTTCTTTTATTCATCCACTGTGCTTAGTGAATTTCATAATTTTGATATGAATTTTCATTTATATATAATTTTATGGGAATAATATTTTCTTGGTATATTTTTTCAGTTTCATCTTATTTCAATGAGTGTGATTGACACTTTATTCTGGTTGGTCATAATAATTCATCAATACTAAAGTGTACAAGCTACATGCTTTGGTATGATTTAAGGATACAGAGGCATCTTCTGAGTATGTTTTTTTTCTTAAACATTTTCCACTTTTTCTCACATTTCATAAAAATGATCTATATATATCATTGTTTAGCTAAAGAAAAGTACTTTCATCCAATATATTTTTTGGAAGTTATCTTACTATTTGAAAAAAGTTATTTTTATGCAAAAAATATTACCCTTCTTTCATAATATTGAGTTCCTTTTATTAAAAGTTTTTGTGAAATCTTTTTATAACTTAAATCATCATAGACCAGCACTCCTTATTCTACAATAATGTGGCACAGATTTTTAAAAGACGCTTTTGATTTTTATTTATGGCCTAAAACATCTTAACCTACTTTTACATCCAAAACATTAGTTAAGGGGGTAATATCAATCAAAATATTCAGTATTAAAACAAACTGTGACATTTAATTTCAGAAAAAACATTTTACTCATATTGACTTGCAGCACCACGCGGCTTCTTTTGATCTGGAGAGTTATTGCATTGTTCTTCTATAACCTTCTATAATCAATATGTTCTTTGTTGTTAAAACTTTGCAGTATGATCTTTTTAGGTCTTTTTACCCATTTTCATTCACTTCCTGGTGGAAATATAGAACAATGAGATATTCTAGAGAAAGCTATTTGAAAATTTTGAGAAAAAAGACTCATCTGTATCCTTAAACCTAGCAAGAAAGCTTTATTTTAAAGAACATAACTTATTTTCATTAGACGATGTAAAAGTCTCAAAACATCACTGTTTCGTATTTAATCGGCATTTTATTATTTTTTGCTTTAATATTATTGTACAATATTTCTCATCATCTTTTTTTGTTTTCTGTGTAGTCAAAATTTTAAAGGTGGGGTTTTGTAAAAATGCTTCTAATGCTTCTTACAACTTCATGCTTAAAACTATGGTTACCAATAATATCAGTATTATCAATAAAATAACTATATTATTGGTTGCCGAGAGAACTTATCATTGAATGAAAAAATTGCACAACAGGCGCTTAATATAATCAATTAAATGTTCAGTGAAATACTATAATAGAAATACTGTTTACTTTTAACAAAAATTTTGTATAATCATAATAAATCTTTAAAACATGAGCTGTGCCTGAAAAATCGCAAACTGTTAAGAAGCTTGCCTTAACCTCTGCACTTTATATCATTTTATAAATTTAATGATGTTTTTTCTCTGTTATACTGGTAGTGGTTTCCAGGGAAAACAATAGTCTATTTCTTA
Organism: Turritopsis rubra; assembly: GCA_039566895.2. Classification (NCBI taxonomy): domain Eukaryota; kingdom Metazoa; phylum Cnidaria; class Hydrozoa; order Anthoathecata; family Oceaniidae; genus Turritopsis; species Turritopsis rubra. Next base: position 4,010,793 of record CM077628.1, read on the forward strand.
TCTAGACCTTTACTTCCATCTGTGTAATAATGTCTGTTGAAATGAACATTAACTTCAATTTAATTCCATGTTACCATAATAATGAACCAATTTGGAATTTTAAATAGAAGTTTTCAGAAAAATAAAAGAATTCAAATTGATGTTTGTGAATTTGCCTCAAATTTCCAAACAAAACTTCACCATTTTCCAGGTCATGACATTTATTCCCAACCTTATATTTCACACTATAGTCACAGTACTAAAATGCTGTTTATTTAGGGTTACAGTTTATATTCTATACTGTGATTTTTTATTCGGTGTGATTTCAAACCTTTAACAGTAAAAAAAGATTTGCAGAAAAACAACAACAAATGTTTATGATATACACACAAATTTACGTTTCACATTTTCAAGCCAAAATGACTATGTTATTTTGTATTCTGAAAATTCTGAAAATTCAATAGAACTCATTTGTAAACTTTAGTTCCACCATTCTATCTTCCCATTTTCAAGGTCTGATTCACAAAATTTAATTCTGCAATCAAGCTAAAATTCGTATTTTACTGTTAATTGTCCTTTAAGGTACATTCTATATACAAGTTTCATAAATACTCCTCAATTCTTAATTAACATGAATTGAGAGGCTTATAAATTTATTGTTTTAGGGACTATATAGATTAAATAAACAAACATGAAATTACAACAGATCAACAGCCTGTTATTGGTTTTAAATACATTTTATTGGTCTTCTATTGCAATTAAAGAAGAAACCAAGGTGCCAAGAAAAATTCAACCAAAAGAAAAACAGACGAAAATTGTTAGTGTGTGTGATAAATTGAAATTAGATGGGCTTTTCAAGCATAAAGCTGCTGCTGATCAGAAGCTTGCAAGTTCAATACAACGGGTGAATTCAAACAATAAGTTATCAGATAAAACCAAAGCACACCGTATGCAAGTCATCAACATATTCCAACGTGAAATAAATGATTCAATGCAGTCGTTTTATGATTCTGTAGACAATTTACGCAGTTTTTTTAAGGGTAACTACAAGTCGATACGAGAACTGAAGGAAGCCAGCAAGAAACGTTTAGAACAATTAAAAATATCAATGCTGCAGGCAGAAGTTGAATATAATCAGATAATTGGCGCTGAAAAGGAAGAGCAAGTTGAGTTGAAGAAACAGAATTCTGCCAATCATAAACAAAATGTAATTAAGAAGTTTGTTAATGATTTGATTGGTGATGTTGCGATAGCTGCAGATGAACTAGAAGGAAATATGGGTGATGATGAGTTCAAGCAGAAAATCCATAATGGAAACAAAGTTGAAATCGAGACTGTTATTAAAGTCGGTGACAATGAAAACAATGATGGTAGGAAATGTAGTTTTCTTTTGTTTGAATGATACTAAGTGAATCAAAGCACAACTAGGGATTGTAAATGGCAAGAGAGGTTCCCATATGAAATTGAAGGATGTATTGTTTTGGAACATATACTCAGTTACGCATGCTCTAAAATGTCACGATTTTATTTTCAATACAAACATTTCGTTCCCTGTCCTTTTATTCACACTGACCAAACTAAAAAGTGGATGCAGACTCGCTATTAATAAAGAAGACTAGTGTAGCGTGTAAAAACATTTTACAGTCATAAATTGTTTTTACACGCAATACTGCAATGATAAGTCTGTGTATATACAAAAATTTAGAGATTTCTAAAGTTGTACAGTTAAACTAAAAGCTAAAATTCCAATGTTTAGAGATTTAGAAAAGAGACAATACAACGTATACTCCTACCTAACCAATATGTATACTCCTACCTAACCACGATTAAACTTCTGAAATATAAGAAAATACCTTCACATTTCCTTATTAACTAAAGCTAACAAAAACAATACCTTCTCAGACGTTTTTATCTTTCAAATCTTTAGTCTGCTATCAATTGTGGAAATGTCAAAACCCAAATCTCCACTTGTGCATCATGATACAAAAACCATGTATATTTGTATATAACCATGATTTTCACATTCTCTTCTTGTATTACATTTATCTATACTATTCAATTTTCTAATCTAATTAACTGATACGAAAAAGCTACATTCAAACAGATTTAAAAATAGGCATCGGTAGAAAATGATGAACTGATAATACGAACACATAACAGGTCTACATCGACTATCTCGTCAGATAGAGTAGTTACTGACGATCAATGTTGTTATTCTTTATTACTGAACTTAAAGTGTTGGATATATATATATTTTTTTAAACAAAACAAAAACTTTTACACACAACGTCTTCATTTCTCATTTAAAGAAATAAACGTTGAGAAAATTTGATGAACTTTCAAAGGCAAAAAACATTGCATTGCGTTCTCCTCCAGGCGGCTTTATGATGTCTTCCTTAAGGCACAACACTCCACGAAGAAATAAAACCCCGTAAGATGGAGCTAGAGATTCCCCTAATGGGAGATTCACCATATACTAATACGGAAAAAATAAACATCCATTGACGAACTTCCCGAGATATTTTTCCTGAAGTTCTTTCTTTTAAAGTTAGGTAAGAAAAAAGCAAGATTTAGTATTAGTATAAGAAGTATCCCGGGTAAAAACATTTTACAGGTTGAGTTTTCCCATTGGTGGTCCATCCCGTGATTTTTCTATCAATATAGGGGTGACCGAAAATAAAATCACACAATCCAAAAGGATAAGTAGTACCACGCTATAGAGCTCGAAATGCTGGTCAAAAAATGTATGGGATCGTCTGCGTACGACTTACCGTTACCGAGATATCGTTGATCAAAGATTTTGATGACGTCACACCCGTCCCCAAAAAAATGTAGACCCAATTTTTTTTTCGTCACCCTTTCGCCAAATTATCGCAGACCCCAAAAATCGTCAGTTATCTTCATCAGTTCTCAAGATATTTGCCCCTAAACGTCGCGTTCCATTGGGGGTGCAATGCCATGTCCCCACGTGCCAAAAAATTCATGTCGCGTCATTTGCTACTACTAATTGCTGTAAAACAATTTTACACGCTATACTATATATACACCCCTATATTTTGAAAGAGGAAGAGCACGGGTGGTGGGGACGGCAACTAATGGGAAAATCAACCTGTAAAATTCTTTTACCTGGGATACTAATACTGAAAAAACGCTTCACGCAGCATCGTGGTTTTACGCGCTCCTCGTGAGAAAATGACCGTGAAATTTCTGAAAATGTATCACTCTCTAAAATAAAAGTGGGATGCACAGCTCGCTATTAGTATATAGATTATTATTGCTATAGCTATCAAAAACACCTATTGATTATTGCAAGTAATTGAGCTGTAGAAACTTTTGCATCTCCCCTCAAAGCATCTGTTTAACTTTATGCTGCTGCTGCTGTTTTTAGAATTTACGCATTCTATCCTTTCCTATTTTTATTTTAAGCTGACGACAATGAAGGGATCGTCATGCTTGTAGATTCAGAATCAAATCATTTCGTCCTGTCGAAACCCAAAGACAGCACAACCACACATGTGGATCATGTTCTACTCAAAGATATTATACTAATCATCATTGTTTCATTCTTCTTTATCTTGCTGTGTAATTTATTAAAGCTTCCTAATATCTTTGGTTGCATTTTGACTGGTATACTCCTTGGTCCATCTGGCTATGGACACCTGAAGGTTAGTTCACTAATCAATTTCGTTTTGGGTTAAGACAGCAAATCAAGGTTGTTATCATACGTATTCATTATTGTTATACATTATTCTTCTCTTTTATATATATTTTAGAGTATTGTACAAATCGAGACAATCGGTGAATTTGGTGTATTTTTCATATTATTTTCAGTAGGAATTGAGTTCTCTCCAGATAAACTGAAAAAGGTTTGCATCATGTATTGTCTTTTATCATTTATTATTTCTTAACATGTCTTGCCAGGAAATTTGTAACTAATCATCTCATAGCAACAACAATGAGGTTCTAACATTTTACTTTTCAGGTGTTACGGCAATCACTTATTGCCACTGTGGTAATTCTTACAGCGTTTATTCTGATTGGTTTGTTTTGGGGAGCTCTGTATGGAATTTTGCCACAACAGAGTTTCTTTGTTACGTTCTCGTTAGCTTTTAGTAGTACTCCCATGGTTGTGAAACTGATTGATGCTCAGAAAAATAGGAAAGGTTTGTGATTTTATATCCAAACGGGTGTACTGAATTTTGATTTTGTTGATAAATTTGTACATATTTTCTTATTTCCGCTCTACCCAGTGGGAAAAATTTTCAAAAAGTCTATGATTGTTTTCAATAGGAATAGCAAGCAATATCACCTGCTGTTTCAATAAAAGAATACTCCTCCACAGAGACTTTTTGAAGATTTTTCTCAATGGGTAAATCATAATTATTATTATTATATTATTATACAAGTTTCTGGAAGTAGGCACATGATGCCTTTAACACCAGGTTCAATCTTTAACGACCTGTCGATATCGCGTTTGTCGACAGACTGTTGTTTCGACGAGATTCAGATCAATACCGAACATAATTCCAGCACTTTTCCATAACTTATCGAGTCGACTTTTAAAGGAATTAAGAGATGGTGCTTGCACAAGGTCCGGTGGCAGGTTGTTCCATTGTTCCGCAACTCGATTTTTAAACGAATACTTTTTACGTCTTTAAGACATTTTTGTCGGGTGACCGTAAATCCGTGACGAGGTAGGTTGTGTTCTTGACCATCCTGCGATCGAAAGTGAAGAAAATTTCCAATAGCTGCTTTATCATAAAGTTCATGGGTGATCTTATACATCTCGATCATGTCGCCCCTATATCGACGATATTGCAGGGACGGAAGGTTCATGATTTCCAATCTTTCCTTGTAGCTTAAGTTTTTCATTCCAGGTATCAATTTTGTTGCGCGTCGTTGTACATCTTCGAGGAGGGAGATCTGTCGTTGCAGGTGAGGGTTCCACACAGGACCACCATATTCGAGATGGGGGCGTACAATGCTTGTGAACAGCAGCTTGAAACAATCCTTATCTAGGTAGACAAATGTTCGCCATAACATACCAACAAGAGCATTAGCTTAGTTCACTTTTTCGTTAATGTGTTTTTCGAATGAAAGGTGCTCGTGGAAATTTATGCCTAGGTCATCCACATCTGATTTTTGCTTGAGGACAGTGCCATCGATTACATACTGTGTTGCATCGGGAGACTTCAACCTTGACTTTATTTTCATGTGCTCACATTTGTCCGGATGGAATTTCAATAAGAAGGTATCTGTCCATTGCAATAATTTGTTTAGATCGCTTTGTAGGTTAGCAGCGTCAATCGTGGTTTCAATTTCTCTGAATATTTTCAAGTCATCGGCATACAGGAAAAGTTCTGACTCATCAACAATTTCAACTAGAGTGTTTATGAAGATGACAAAAAGCGGACCTAGGACTGATCCTTGTGGCACATCGGATTTGTTTCGATTTACACAAACTTGTTGATATCGATCAGACAGAAAATCTCTGATCCAGGAGAGAGCTGGACCTTGTAGACCGTAGTGGCGCAAAACTTCAATTAATCGACGGTGGGGAACAGTGTCAAACGCTTTTTTAAAATCACAATATATGATATCAATCACACCTCCATTTTCGAGAATTTCCGTCCATTTATCGATTATTTGGAGCAGTTGCAGAATGGTTGATCTTCCACCAAGGAAACCGAATTGGCGATTTGACAAAAGTTTATTTACTTTGAGATACGATAGTAAAGAATTACGCATTATCGATTCAAAAATTTTTGATGTAATGCTAGTCAGGCTAATTGGTCTGTAATTTCCAGCCGAATGTTTGTCACCTTTATTCTTATAGATGGCTGTGATGTTAGCTCTCTTCCAAGCGGATGGGACTTTTCCCAGGGTGTAAGATTTTTCAAATGTCATGTGGAGTGGTTCAGCAATCACGGCCGCTAGTTCTTTCAAAACACGTGGATGTAGGCCGTCTGGACCAGGACTTTTGCTAGGATTCAATTCCTATAATTTCTTCAAAACCATTTCTTGCGTCATCTCCAGTTGAAAGTCAATTATTTGTTTCTTCAGGCCGTCAAGTGCAACAGGTAACGTTGGTTCATCTACAAAAACGCTCGAAAAGAATGCACCCAGAATATTTGCCTTCTCTTGGTCGGTTTCTGCCATCTTTTCGGAATTTTCATTCACAAGTAGGTCTGGAATTGATGATTTAATCTTCATTTTTGCATTCACGTATGCCCAAAAATCTTTACTATTTTTCTTTGTAGATCTAGCAATTTCTTTCTCTAAATCTCTTTCGCTTTGCGTGTCTTTCTACGTACTTGATTTCTACATTTACAGTACGCGAGATACGCGTCCGCATCCTTGCTGTCCATAAACCTTTTCCATAGACGGTATTTCTTTTTCTTTTTAGCTAACGTCTTTTTATCAAGGCAATACTTGAACACCCTTTTCCCAGTCTTTACTGTTCTTGTTGGTATACATATTACTTCGGCTTCCTTATAAGTTACCTCAAATTTGTTCCATAGCTTGTCAATATCGTCTCCGCAGTCTTTAAAAGGTTCTGTCCAATCGATGCCAAGAAGCTCTTTCATGCTTACGAAGTCGGCTTTATTAAAATCAGAAACAACTTTAGATAAAAGTTTTTCTGGTTGATGTTGGTAGTTCAATTTAAGCAGTTCGTGATCAGATTTGCCAAGTGGTGAAGCGTATTTGATGTCTTCAACATGTTGATCCCCAGTCGTAAATACAAGGTCTAATAGCGAAGGGTCGTCCGATCCTCGTCCTCTTGTTGGTTGATTCACATGTTGTGTCAGAAAACTCCATTCTTTGACTCCATCAATAAAATCCCGGTCTTGGCTGCTGCTAGATGTAAGTGTCTCCCAATCAATTTCCCTTCGATTAAAATCACCGACAATAATAAGGAGACTGCTTTCATAAATTTTCTCAATTAATTTTGTGTGAAAAGGAACAAGTGTAAATTGAAAACAAACGGTTTTATTTTTTACTTTCTGTGGAAAATAATTTTGTTCCTTTCCACCAAACATTTTGAGAAGTGGAAAGCCACATTATGCATAACTCTTTTGTCTTCGTTGCTCTTAGATCATATCAGTTTGACTGTTGAACACACGGAAGATTACATGACCTTGCTTGTTTCAATGTTATTTCTACAAGATGCAGCTCTGGGTTTATTCATGGCTGTTTTACCCATTCTTGCTGGACACTCAGGAGGCAAAAGTCATTCATTTGCGAAAGTACCAACCAATGGTGTTGTTCACTCATGGTTTCATGGTGCATTCGGTGGTAGGTAAAGTTTACCATCATGAAAAAGTGTCTGGTTAAATTTTCATGTGTTTTTTGATTGAGTCCAAATTCAAAATAAGAAATTTCTGGATAGTAGTTAATATCACTGCAAATAACTTTTTGTAGTGTTTGTACAAAGAAACTATTGTTAAATTAATTGTTGAAAAATTCCTCATAATCCCGAAAAAATTCGTTCTATATCACGGCAATTGTGAAGTATTCCTTTTTGAATATTCCTTTTCCTTCAATCATTTTGTTGGTCTTTCATTCTTTCACTCTTTGTTTTTGAATTAATTTTCAGGTCCATGGGAAACCATCTTCTTCACAATGTTTGAATTAATTTTTGCTCTCATTGGTTTATTTTTCTTGTCTTATATCCTATCAAAATACATTGCTGGAAAATTCTTCAGGTATGATTTATTGATAGAGGCTGATGTTTTTCATTCCACTGACTACGTCACTGCTTCACTAATTTTAAATTTCTTTGTAGGGGGTTGTCTTTTTTTGGTTGCCACGAATCTTACGTGCTTGGAATTCTGACTGCTGTGTTTTCAATGCTTCTTGTAAGATGAACTCAAATATTTTTTTCTACTTCTTGATGCAAAGCGGAATAGTTTGTTCTAACGGACAGTTAGGAGAATATAGATTTTTAATCTACTATCCTATTTTTAATTACTGTTTGGTTTAGCTGAAACTACTTTCCAGTTCCCTATCCCCTCCCTCAAATGTGGAAATACAGAACTACCTGAACATCGTGAATGAAAAGTAAATACGTTTTCATACAGTTAGAACATATATTTTATTTCATAGGTTACTGAATCAGTGGGAATTTCCATGGAATTGGGCTGTTTCATATGTGGTGGTATTATCGGCACTTTAGGTGATCAAATATCAAAGCAGGTATGTTTCACACTATCCCTGTGAAGACAAAATGCTTCTTTCTCGTCTAAATCAGCATCCATGTCTGTAAATTGAAAACTTCCATTTTGGATGTTTCAATGTTTCGGTAGTCTAAAAATATATTTGGTCGAGTTGACGTTTAAATAACCTTTTTCTCTGTTCTATTTTTTTTTTTTTTTTCGGATGTTGTATCAGTAACTGAAAGAAATTTCTATATTTTTAGGCTTTGGCTGTAGTTGAGCCTTTCAAGCATTTTTTTGCAACACTCTTCTTTGCCTCTATAGGTATGTGTATTTCAGAATGAAGTTTTTATTCTAAGTATTTGGGCTTTCATTTTAATCACTCCACTTCCTCATGGTTCGGTTTCTTCAATAGAAAGGCTTGACTGTATTATGTAGCATTCATTTCGCTGGTGAACTATCAGTGGAAAACTGTTTCCTATATCTATTAACAGGCGTTGTATAAATTCTGACTTGATTCAGTCACACATACGCTTGAATCTCGATTATAGTGAACCGTGAAGGGAGGTGAAAAAATCGGGAGATCTTAAAAGGGTTTGGTAAGGGATTGGTAAGGGATTGGTAATGGAGGGCAAAGAGAACTGGTTCGTTATATGGGGGTTTGTAACATTTCAGTGCGTATGGAGATTTTTAATCACATGTTGTTGTTTTTACTTTAAGGTTTCCACATTTTTCCATCATTTGTATTTTCTGAAATGGTGATCTTCATCCCAATTACTGGTTGTGTCATCGCTACTAAGGTAGGATCATCGTAATAAGGAAATCTCTCTTTCAGCAGATTTCAACAGATAATGTTTACCACAATTGTTCCCGTTTAAAAAGGTGGATGTAAGTTTGAAATCGATCAATTACCCAAATCAGCATCCAGTTCAAATAAGCAAGAATTTGTAGTAAGCGCCCACGTCCATTCTGATTCACATTTTGACCCAGTTATCCAGTACTAATACTTAAAATTGTCCCGCGAGTTTCAGTTAAGCAAAATTCATAAATAAAAGTCAAAATACGACATAAGAACACGAACTCTGTCTTGAAAGTTTGGAATTGTTTCAGACATTTGCCGACTGATAAACTTCTATAAGAAAGTATAAGAGAAATGGAGGGAGTCCACCTTATGTTCAAAATGATGTTGCTGCCTACCCTGCTTACCCTGTTAAACGTTTTGCCATGAAATTAGGAAACCTGAATTCATATGAACTCAATTTTCACTATCTTTCATCGATCACGAAATCTTATTTCGTAAACTAACTTGTTATGTTGTTCTGGAAGTTTATCTTTTAATAAACTTATCTTTTAAAACGTTCGAAAAGAGAAAAACATCAGAAATGATAATGACGATTTTAAATTAACGCCCAGTTCGAATAAGCAAACACACTCAGGGGTGCTTACATGGAAGGCGAAAAATAACTGGAAAAAAAAAAAAAAAAAACATCTTCTAAAAGTAAAATGGGCGTTTAATCGGTCATTTACGGTATTTGTTGAGCCACTAAATCTTGTATAGAAGCCAAATTAACTTTGTTAAAAATTCGATCATTCTCATCTATGTTTCTTTCTTCTGTGATATTTAGTTTTTCGTCACGGCGTTCGTTCTTCACCAACTTCTTCCGAAAGGCAACAAATCTCAATGGCTTGTTTCTGCTGGATTGTCTCAACTAAGCGAATTCTCTTTTGTTTTGGGTAGCCGCGCAAGACGATACGGACTTATTAGCAGAGAGGTTTGTCGCATGTTGTACCTTGTACTCCTAATGCTGCTCAATTATCCATTAATTTAACCCGTTTCCAATCATATTTTTAGGTATATTTAACTATATTGTCAATAACAACAATCAGTCTGATCATTGCGCCTGTTATTTGGAGATTTGTTTACACGGCTGTTATGGATAGTGGTACATTTAGTATAAAACAAATCTTAAAGCGGTTCAAACTTCTACCACGGTGATGTGTGACTTCAACTTCTACCACGGTGATGTATAGCTTCAATTTCTACCACGGTGATGTGTGACTTCATGTAACAGATAATGATCCCTCGAGGATAAACTTTTGATGTAAGAACAAATATATACATTTCACTGCCGTTCATTTCTCGATGATACAATACATATTAACTGACGGAAAATTCGATTTTTATTCCAGAAATTCTGGTGTCTACATTATCTAACTAATAATACCTTAACCACCAAACAGGATTTTACAAAAAGATTTGTCTTCCTACAACGTTTTTATTCATGTATATTTTTTAGATATTTATTGCAATTGTATTTGATATATTTTTGTTTATATATTTAAATTCAAAAAATTCGACGGAATAACTTTCCCGCGTGAACATTTCATTTCACATTTTGATTTTGATTATTCTTTATTATTTATTTTAACCATTCTTCAAGATGGTATTGTAATAGTTTTATAATAACCAACAATATAAAAAATGTTCAAATTAATAACTTTCTGCGGAGCTTAAAAGAACATCAAATTCATAGACGAGGACCTTAAATCTGCTTCCACTATCTGCGTTTTTTTATATAATCGGGCAAACGGTTCCCAAAATAAAAGAACTACGAAAGTGGAATAGTTTACTGTACTTTGGTAATGAAACTAACTTTGGGAAACGTAGGCTGTATGAGACTGATTTCTGGGAAGTGCTCTTACATAAATTTGGAATTTAAGCCAATCACAGACTTGAACACCTACAGAAGAAGACTATTCAGGAGGGGTATGTTCTGTGAATACTAAAACTCTGATAGGCATCTAACATCTCACATAGATCTAAATCTGAATATCCTGTCTATGAGTTTTCCCATTGCATGTACTATAGAATATTCAGATATGGGAGCAGTAACGAAAATGGGATAAAACATAGTCATAACTCAAACGTCGATTTTCTAAGACGATAGATAAATACAGCTTATTTTCCTAGTGCCTATCGTGTTAATATTCTTTATATGATGCTGACTAAAATTTAATTTATTGTCAATCCAAACAGAGATTGACGCTATCTGCAGATTTCACAATCTCTCCTTTGATTTTAATCTCAAAACTAGGTGATTCTGGAACATAACCTGAAATTTGTTTGGATTTGAAAGTAATCTGTTGTCTCACTTAAACTCTTGCATAGCATTCTGAAGATCCATTTGTTGCAGAGATATATCTTCCTATTACCTTGCGTTAAGTCTTTAATCAGCTTGTTCCTACCTCGTTTTTCTGCCACTTATTTGGATTTTGAGTCTGCTAAATGACGTGCCGACATACATGTCAACGTGCCATCCGTGCTAAATTTTTTTGACGTGCCAACGTGATAAAATTTAAAATTTTGAAGTTGAGATCTTCATAAAATCAGAACAATTAAATAGTTTTCGCACGTTTTCAACAAGAAAAAAAAGAAAAAAACTACCAAAAACTGCTTATAACCGATGTTACGAAACCAAACAACTGCTTATAACCGATGTTACGAAACCAAACAACGAATAAAACGCAAATATACAAAGTTTAAAACGGAAGAACTTGCAGCAAGAAATAAACAAAAAGAATGCGTAATCAGACAAGATATATGAAAACCCTTTTACCATATCCATAACTACATGCTGATTTTTTCTAGTTTGTTTGTTTGTTTGTTTTAGTTTTGATCTAATACTCGATTCAACTTAAGTATTTGTTCCTGAATCATGAGAGCAGGACAACATATATTACGGAAGAGAATGCCTGCAATTTAAATTCATTTTGTCTCGCTATTGGGTGAAATTTGTTAGTGGACAAAAATTTCTTCGTTAATTAAAATCGTGTAGGGTAGGGTTGCTTTCAAATTTGTGAATGATTTTGAAAATTTAAGTTTATTTATCATGCTTTGTTACTTTGTTATTGATAAAAATTGAAAAGAGGCAACGTTGTTATGACATGATTTATGAAAAAGTCTGTTTCGAACTCGGCCACAGACTTGGTTTTATTATAAAACGAATGCAGAGATACATAGCGAATTAAAGAGAAATATAGTGAGGCAAAACAGCTAGGAAAACACAGTTTATTTCTTTTTTGGATATTTTACGAATTTTAAAACATGGCATCAAAGTAGAAACGGAATGAAAGCACGGAAGAATTCATTAATTTGTGGAAAGAAGGAGTTTGTTTATGGGACGTTTCTTCTCCTTTGTATCGAGATAGGGATGCAAGAAATAAGAGCTTTCAACATTTAATAAAAACATTATCTATGTCAGGTAAAACAGTTTGCTATTTATTTACAATCATATGACTATTACAAATATGACTTGACTTGTATCAATACCATTTATCATATTTTTTCTATATATATTTTTTAGAAAGTGACATCAAAAAGAAGATCAACATTTTGCGAACATACTTCTCAAAAGAGCTGGCAAAAATGGTCCCCAAAAGTGGAGCTGGGCGGAGTGAAGTTTACGAATCAAAATGGCCGCATTTTAATTCCATGATGTTTCTTCGGGACACAATAACAGCAAGAAAATCGTTTTCTTCATTTGTGAGTACTTTTTCATATTTATATAAACCTGTTTTCCCAGGAAACCTGTCCTGTTGTATTGAAGTAATCACAAAAATATTCGCTTGTCAACTTTGCATCATTGTTATAGTTATTGCTTCCTGTAATCGATACCGAGGTCAAACCACACTGTTCTGATCTCCAACTACCTAGTTCAATTTTTCCCTCGTCTGTATTTTCAAAATCAATGCTATCTTTGGGTGAATATAACGGAGCTTTATCTCTCAGAAAATTGTGCAAAACACAACTTGCCAAAGTTATTTTTTCTACATTTTCTGGGCATACTTGAATTGGTGAAAGAAAGATTCGAAATCTATTTGCAAGTATGCCAAATACATTTTCAACGATACGACGTGCTCGGCTTAATCTGTAATTGAAAATGCGTTTTTCACGTGACAAGCCTGTGAACGGGAAAGGTTTCATAATATTTTGTTTAAGTGGGAAAGCGTCATCTGCAACAATAACATAAAGTAAATGAAATTGTTTGGTGCTCTAGGCGGTGGTATACCAAGCAAATCATTATTAAGAGCCTCTGATAGGGTACTGTTACGAACAACCCCACCATCGCTTATCCTTCCATTGCAACCCACATTTACATACGTAAATTTATAATTGGCATCAACAAGTGCTAGTAAAACTATGCTAAAAGTTCCTTTGTAATTAAAATAGTAAGAACTGCTTTGTTTTGGTTGTTTAATTACGATGTGTTTACCATCCATTGAGCCGATACAATTGGGGAAATTCCATCTATCTTCGTATTCTTTAGCAATAACTCTCCATTCTTCCTCAGTTGATGGCATCTACAAATACAAATTGGTTGATTTAAACTTTCGTTTCAGGAGGTGAGTGACGGTGACGAAAACGAGAATGAAAGAGAGGAATATTCACTAGAAGATTCGTTGAACAGCGAGGTTTTGGATAACGATGAAGTAAGGGAAAATAAGTCAACGAAACAGCCGCTTCCTAAACAGAGAAAACAGGAAGAAAAAAGCAAGGAGGACAAAATTCTTGACTATGCAATGTCCTTCTTGGCAACTGTAACCAAAAAGATCGATGACACAGATGAAATATTTGGTCAGCATATTGTGGCAAGTCTCCGCAAAATCAAAAATGAACAAAAAAAGAGTACTTGAAGTTAAAAATGCAAGAATTGATTTATAGTGTGCAGTTCGATATGCCACAAACTACACCTGGGCCCTATCAACAGCATGTTCAAACAAACCGGTACATAGGCTTTAATTTGCCGCAAACAGGATTTGGTTTACCACAACCACAAGGGTTTAATGTGCCTCAAGCGCAAAGCTTCAATTTGCCACAATCACCGACATTTAGCAACGACAGTTAATTTTTCTTTGTTACATTTTCGTATAGCTATGTTATTTTTACGTGAAAAAATATATATACGAAAACTTACTTGGAGATATGTATCTTTCAATTTCTCGTACAGTGCCTCGCAAAAGGTTGGGACAAATTGTGAGATTGTACTCTTGTGGACCCGGAACTGATGCTGTAGGTCAACGTAAGTTTTACCAGTCGACAAAAATCTCAACGTTATAGCCAACTTTATTTTAGCAGGGATAGCTTCACGAAATGTTGTATCACTTTTTTGAATGTTTGGCAAAATTAAATCTAAAAGCTCGTCAAAATTTTCAGGAGACATTCTCAGAAACTTTTTGTATTCGTCTCTATTTTCGTTCCGAAATTCTTTCAAAAGTGTATTATCCAGTCCCAAATCGACCGTTTAACTTTTTTGCGTTTTTTCCTTTTTTTAAACGCAAGACATATTGCAACAACAGCTACAGCAACTTTCTCTTCTGATCCCATTTTAAAAAGAATGATTTTTTTCAAGTCAAGAATGATTTTTTAGTTGGTTACGTTTGTTGGATAGTGTAAACACCTGTGTTGGATCAGTTTTTTTCATCAGTTTTTTCCATCCATTTAAACTAATCCATTTAAATTGATAATGTATTCCAGGCTTAAGACACGTACGGCACGCATGGCACGTTAGCACGTCATTTAGCAGACTCTTAAATTTTAATCATCGGATACAACATCGGATCTAACGCCAAACAGATGAGAATTAATGAGAATTTAAACTGGCAAATACACACCAATGCCCAGTTAAATTCCTGCTTTGCCAAACTTCAAGTTCTGCGTAATCTAAAACGTTTTACCAACTTTCAAAAGCGTAAAAACCTTGCAGAATCTTTGATCCTGTCGAAGCTCGATTATAGATTACTGGTTGTCAGTTAAATCTCGTATCAAATTTAACATTCTGAAACTATGTCACAAAGGTATTAATGACCCTAATTTATTGACTCCCTACTTGAAACTTCAGACCATCTAGACCGTCTGCATTGAGGACATTGAGTGGTGAGGTGAATAATTAGTCATTAGCCGAGAGGACAAAAGCTTCTGTGGATATGGAAGCCGCTTGTTTAACAGTTTGCCTGTAGATCTTTGCAAAGAGGCCAGTTTTCTTTTGTTCATTTTATTTAATTTTGCTTCACGGTTTGATTCATTTTATTTATAACACAACAAGATTTTCAATAAAATGTTGTCGTGTCGTCATGGATGATGAACAGTGAAGCTGATGTTTCAAGCTTTTGTTTGTTTGTTTTCCATTTGCGAACGTGCTTGGTTCAATGAATCCTAAAATTTGTTTAAACGATTCATAGTTCATTCTCATCATCTCCCTGTAAGTTTATGTGTCTTCAACTAAGAGCTCCTGGACTAGGTTGGAATACATTCCTTCCTCTTCTCTTCGACGTATCCGTGGTATTGTCGGACCACGTTTTTTTATCCTCATCTAAAATGAGGGCGATCAACAAACAAGTAGCAGCTTTCTGCTTTGGAAGGCAGTATGTAAATGAATGAACAAGTGATAATGCTGTTCATTTTATTTCTTTAAAAAATATGGTATCGCAAACAACGAATGTTCAAATGTTGGCCAACATTTTGCTCCGATTTGCGTAAGGCTTAACATACATAAATTTTGTTTTTAGTCTTTAAAATTTTACATAAATTTATCGTTTTGAACTTGCCTTTTTAGCCACATCGGTTCTCTAAGCTTACTGTAGTCGTGTTTATTTTGCCTGTGTGACCGCCATAGCTTCATCATAGCTCCATATTCCTTTAACCGATTTTGTGTGTATATAAGAGTTACGCACTGTTTCATTTATTTCAGCATGCTAGTTTTACGTAAAACATAACTTATTTCAACTATTTTTATTATATGGGATGAATAGCCATTTTTGTAAGTCCTGAAATATACCATTATATTACTAACCCATGGGCCACGGCGACGGAGGGGCCAGGAGGCCATGGCTCTCCCACTTTTTTGCATTAGTTACATTAGTGTATCTTATCAACAAATAAAATGCGTTTTTTGAAAGCCTCTGAGTCGTTTTAAGAGCTTCTAAAACTAAAAAATTTCTCTCCCCACTTAAAACTACAAGCCGTGCCGCATGTAACCCTATACTAACTGGTTATGAGGGCATTACCGGAGAATATTGACTGACGTCATAGCAATACCGGAGCTTGCATTTACAAAAATGGTTATTCATCCCATATAATAAAAATAGTTAAAATAAGTTATGTATTTAATGTTTTTACCCGTGTTTGTGTTTCTGCAAAGTATACTTCGCTTCGTACCCCCCAAAAAATTGTAAACAAACTTTTCTTTCTCATTTTTGTGTAACATTCGATTTGTTATTAAAAATAGCAAAATGCAATGCAATGAGCTCCTTAACTGTTTCAGTTATTATTTGTCCCTACAATGTCTTTTCTATCTATCTATCTATGTTTTTCTGTGTTTGTTTACATTCATGCCTCTTATTTTATAAAAAATATTGTTGCCATGACACTTCAGCGGGCGGTACCGGTGAGTATAGACCAGAGTGACGTCACATTTAAGCGTAATTGACCAATAGGATCGCGTGAATTTTTTGTATCGAATACAGCCCTGCTACGCGGGTTATAAATTACATTTTTTATGTTTACGTTATTACAAACCTTGATCTGATAACCAATTTGGGCAAACGTTCGTCGTATAAAGTATTTACGACTTGTTTATTTGTATGGGTCCCAATCTCTTTTGTTAGCGCGGTCAAATGAAAAAATCGACGAAAATGTTACCAGGCTTATAGTGAAATCGGTGTAAACAAATATGGCCATTTTTTTGCAACTCGTGTGGTCATTTCATTGAAAATTCGGAATTTATAGTGTTTCTTTGTTTGTGTTTGGATATTCGCCTAGATTTGTTCTTTCGTTTGCGAAATTAGAAATTCGCATTGAATTTGGTAAGAGCATCAGTTGAAAAGTGTTTTTCCTAAAGGTATTTAAATTCGAGGAAAGTAAAATTTTATGAAAAAAATATCAACAAAGAAAGGTGAATGAAAAATATAAGGAATTTTATAGGAGAATATATATATATATATATATATTTAAAATATCTAAACTTTATTGTATATAGCTATAGAGTTTTCTAAAAATCCATCTATCAATCCATCTTTCCTAATAAATAAAGGGGGAGGGGTGGCGCTAATTTTAAAACCTACTTACAACACTACACCCAAGACCACCAATTACAAAAACTTCTGAAGATCGATAGTTACTAATGAATTTGCTGTGAATGCATTAAAAAGGAGGCGTACGAAAGCCATTCCAGTGTGTGCTGTGTTTGTCTCTTTTGCCTTGGTCAGTCTTAATGCATAAAGTAGTGATTTGGTGGTTCAAATTGGAGCTCCAGTGCATGTTTTTTTGGTAATTGAAAGGAGAAAAAAAATGATAGGAATCGTTATGAAAAATTAGTGTCAATGTGTTTTACCTGCACCTTGAAGTCGCCCTGATCCGGACACTGTAATGGCTAGCCATTACTTCCTTATAGCTTCCTTCCTTTAAAACACTAGAAAATAGTTTCAATTCTTTCTAACTATTGTCTTCATTTCATTCATTATTTTAATGATATTTTCTCAGTTACAAACAAAGTTTTGTCTTGATCAGAAGTTTTGCTCGAAAGATTTTGTGATTTTTTTGGGTAATAAGTAAACATAAACCGCATCAGCTTTTGCTTTCATTTTTCTAATTAAAAGGTGAGCTTTTCTTTAAAATAAGTGCGCATCTACTTGATCTACCATCTGTTCCGTTTTGATCATGTTATATATAGTTTTTTTTATTATTATTTATTATTATTTATTATATATTATATTATATATTATATATTATTATTATTTATTATTATTTATTTATTTTTATTATTTATATATTCTTCTGCTACATTATTAAACTTGAAGGTAAGTTGAATAATGTTCTTTTGATTTACTCCCTAGAATTGTCATTACCCTCCCGAACCCTCCCGAGTTTTGGAGCTTTCTCCTAGATTCGAGAGAAACCTCCCTTTGCAATTAGATGTCAGGCTGCTCAATAAGTGCAAATCTGCTTGTAAAGATTACAACAGGAATCTACCAAACATTGTATATTTTGTGTGGGATATTTCTTCCTCTTACCCATATACACATACTTCCTGTCACAACCAGGCTGTCATGTATGTGAGCAGGAAAGCATTAAATTGCTTTGTTGATTTTTCTTCCATAATCTACTTTGCTCTCAGGGGAAAGGTTTGTCTTGAAAACACATGCGGTGTTTGGCTCCATACATTTGCATTCATCCATACATTCATTCTAGAGCAATAAAGTACTATATGAGAAAGTCTCACGATTTTTAGAAGTTTAAGGTTAGAGTATAATTAAATGTTGACACGTTTTCACAATGATGAAATTTGTGAGACGTATCTGTTTCATTGGTGGTGTATTCTTCACCGTAAGAATGATAACTTTAGCATTTATAACTTTGCCCAAGAAAGATTCAGACAATTTTCTTGTTTGGGACAATAATTTCAACACTTTGAACACTCCATAAGTCAAACTGTATGTAAACATTTGTTCACTCAAACGTTGTTCTCACGAGAATTGATTTGTGTTTGTCTTTTCTTACAGAGAAAGTTTAGTTCATTACTCAAACTGATAAACAGAGAATTTATTTTCATGTATAGGCTTTCAATGGGCTTAATGTATTAATATATTTTCTTGAATTTGAAATTCACGATATCTGCGAAAGAGGTCTTTTTATATATGATAATTTCTTTCTAAAGTAATTAGACTCATATTTATGTAACAGACAAAACTATGCACAAAATATTTTGTGTTTTCATGTAAAAATTCACTCTTACATGAATGTGTGTAGTTTTTTTCAGGCTTCTTTACTGTGTACTTACCAGAATTATCAATTTTAGTGACTTTTCTTCAAACCAATAATATTACAGTAGGGTGGGAATGAAGCTTTATCTTTCCATGTAAGATAATTAGCTTAAACAAAAGATTGTTGGCTTTATATAAGTTAACTGTTTTTTGTTTATTTGACATGTGCTTTCATATTCAGTTCAATCACGTATCAAAACAAATCGTGTTGAATACAAATTTACAGATTTTAATAATGACTTCATATAACAGATAAAACTGTATATACACGAAATCTTTTGCACAAGGGTAAATTTATTGAAATTCATCAAGAGAGCGATGAGGATAATGCGCCAAGTGCAAAAAATTTGGAGACAGAGTTCAATCTTTCATTTGTTTCTTTCTTTCAGGCTGTAGGAGAAAATTCAAGAACTTCTGTTTTCTAGTTTAGTAGATATAGGATAGATGGATTGATCTGTTTTTCCGCTCTTTGCATTTGTTACCTGTTTTCAGGTCTAAAACATTTGATGGAGAGCAGTAAACTGAACAAGAGAATAATCAGAGAATGACACACAACAGAACATAATAGATTATTGAGAATAATAAAAGAATAATCTAACATTGTGATGGGCTTTTGTTAAACTTGTTGCTCCAATCTTCATCTGAATCAGTAGGTAGAAGCACAATAACAAATGAATAAATGGGAATTACAATTGATGCAAACCATCCTGTAATGTAACTCCAACCCCATTTTGAATTTGTTAACATTTGAGGTTGTAAAGTAAATGTTACAAGTGCTGTCATCATGCTAAGTGATGAGCATAACAATGCAATGAAAGCTAGTTTAGCCACATTTAATCTGAAAATGTAGTTTGCCACTGGTATGAGTATTACATAGACAGAAAGGACACAAGCAGTCAAAGTGAAAATTCGAACATATTGAAGCCAGGATCCTTGTTGATGGGTATTAAACCATTCGTCTACTTTCCCATTTCTTCCAAGAAAATGGTAAGAATACAATCCTATGTGGTTTCCATCATCATTATAAAGCCAATAGTCACCAAAAGTTGCAGAGGTAAGTAAAATACATGCAATGATGCCTCCAAAAAGAATTACTCCAAAAAGAAGATGTTTGTTCATAATTTGAAATTCAATTCGTCGCTTTTAGTGTCCAGTGTTTCGATGCTTGGACTTTTGTAAACAGTATAATTTTTTTTCTAATTATTTACTGTATTTTTTCTTTCCATATGGTTTTCAACATTTAAATAATTCATATTAATGTTGCTTCTTTTTTATAAGAATTTTATTAAAATCCCCACGTTCATAGTTAATCTCCTTTTTTCTTAATGTCTTTATCTCACGTTTTTCTCATGAAGTTCATGTTTAGTAAATTATGTCAAGCATTCTTTGACTGGTTATCAATATCACTGATCTTCAACAATCATGTTCTATGTTTCTAAACATTTTACAACTGTAATATTTTAGATGTGTTGGGGTATGAGAATTAAGTTGTATTACTATTGCCTTTTTAGAACAATTATATAATAAAATGTCTAAATAAAAAATTATGGAGAAAGCTGCCATTTTAAAGATTGAAGATTGCTGGATTCGCTTTCGTGATTCTCAACTGTTCAAGTTACTCAAATATGCTCTTTCTACATCTGTAAGTATTATTTTTTGTTTTCAATTACTTAAATTCAATTTAGCACCATTTATTATTATAAATTCTATGACTGGGTGTTTTCATTATGTAAAAGAACTAGAACCATTTATGTGGAGATGCATTTTCAAATATATAATTTAATGATTTGTTTTTGATTTATAATCAGGACCACACCCTCACTTACGAAATAATGCGAAAGATTAACCCTGCTGAAGCTGAATTGTTTAACGATCCTGTCTTCAAGACAATTATTAGATTTAGGTAAAAATTATGATTCATTATTTGGTTAAATAATGGAGTTTTAGGTATTTTGGCCAAATCAGGAAATATCAGGCCGTTTTAACATATGTTACAAGTGTGTCACATAATGTACATAAATTTTTTTATAAATTTTCACCCAATTATTTGTTGACGGTTTTGTATTCTTAGAAAAACTTAATTTCTTGGAAATCATTGAGGTTGCTATTGTTGAAGATAAAATCTATCCATTGTTGAGAAAATAAGAAAACCACACAAAAATATTACTCTTTCCTTTTCCTTTGTTTACCTTTTTCTTTGTTTTGGTTTTCGAAATTCCCGCTAGTTACAATAGCCAATTTACAAAGCAGATTTCCAAACCCAATGAGAACCATTACAAAAAAAAAAGTTTGCATCTTACGAATTTACTGACTCTGGTCTGTATATAAAACTTTTCAAGTGCAGAGTTCAATAACATTGTAACCCTGTTAACAGTGAAAACAGTGTAAATATATTTATGTATTATACGACTGAATGAACCATCCTGTATAAACATTTGATAATAATAATAATAATAATAATAATAATAATAATAATAATAACCGATAAAAATTGAATAATTGTGCATCAAATATGATAACATGAAAAATACTCTTCATTGAAATTGAAAGTTGTAAATTGAAATGAAAACAAAATGACAGTAGTGGGTAGTAAATCCAACTGAGACACAAAACGAAAAATATTGTCATCTGAACAAGTTTTAAAATAAATAGTAAATGCAGGTAAATGCAGGCCGAGTAAAGGGATATTCTGGTTGATGGCAGTAGGAAGAGGTCGGCCTCAGAAGACTTAAAGTGAATTAGTAACAAAGGGCTTATGAGAAAAGAAAGTCATTAAAGTTTAAGTTAAGATAGGGGGTAGCATGGAAGTCGGGTCATCAGCATCCGTCCAACCCATGCAAGCATAAAAATGGACATTAGGCCAGGCATGATGATGATGAGATCTTTCTTGTGAATTCTATACATTATCATTACATTTAGATTTGCTGGAGAAGAGTTCCCCCCATACATAGTTTTTAAAGTGTTCATTAAAACTGATGGCCGTGGTATCAAATATATCAATGGAAAGAAATTCATACGTCCAGATACAGACGTATGTTTTAAGTTTGAAATAAAAAAATATGATACTCCTATGTTTTAATAGATTGGCATATATTTTCAAGTTACCTTTATATGACACTTGATGAGGATATTCTTCTGTCTCTCATGCACAGTGTCTTCAATTCTTTCATGCAATTGAAGCCATCTCAGTATCTCTCTTTCATATTAGTAGTTATTGATTTCACACTACGGTCATTTTTATATGTTTTTTTCAGGCTGCCATTGATTCTTGTAAACTTATGGGTAACCGTAAGTTTTTGGACCAAATTATACATGATTTATGTGAAGAAAACCAGTGTTTAATCAATGATGAGTTGGATGTGTCTAATCTCAAGGATTATATGAAGGCAAGTTAATATCCTCTACCATGATCAACTGTAATTCATACCCTTACTTTAAGTGATTAAGCCTTTTTTTCTTTATTAGTTTAACACTTCAAACAATAACTTGCAACCATCTTTTCATTAGTTCATTAATTACTTTATTTATTTATGCTTGTAGTTTATGTTTACATAAATGTTGTAGTGTCTTTATCCATTTAATCGTTTATTATTTCCAGTATGTTTCTACATTGGATGAAATGTCTATTAGAACTGGTGGTAAAGGAAATACTTGGAGGACGTTGACATTAGAAGGTTTGAATTGTTTTTCTTTTTTGTAGTGAAAGAATTGAACCTGTCTTTCTGTTCTTTTAATACTCGGGTTTTTCGCCCTTTTCTTTTCTTTTCTTTACTATTTTTTGTTAATATTCAAACGTCAATATAAACTTCTTTAACGATGGCTGTTGTGGAAATTTTCTGAATTGCTGCTTCAAACGTTTTTCAAATTTTCAAACGGTCTGAAGTTGAATTTTTTTTAATGTAAAAATAGGGAAGATCTGTAAATACCTTTTAAAGGATTTGGGGTAGTTCAATTTCTGAATACTTAAACAAGCTTCTGAAAGTTCTTTTCCCAAAACAACTCAATGATAAGGAGTACCAGATTTGTCTGGTCGATTAATTGTTAAACAGAGGTGATTATGTTTCATATATGAAGCGCCTTTTAAACAGTTATAAGATTTAATTTTGTGCTTCAAAATCAAAAAGGCTATTGTAACAGATCAGAGTAGGCTAGAAAAGGAAGCAACGAGAGAAGAACTAATCTTTGCCTCATTTTTAAGTTGTTCTTTTGACCCCGTTACCAAAGCAGTAATAAGGAGACTGTTGCAGGGAAGTTGAAAGAGACTAGCTATTTCTTTAATTTCAGCTGTACCTCGACAACACATCATCTATGACGTCCTTACCTATCTACGAGAAGGGAGGAGAACAGAACGTTTTGTAGAACAGATGTACCATAAGGGATTCCTGCCTTTAACACAATCACAACAACTGGAATATATTCAAACGTTATCCTCCAAGTAAGGCTGTTAATTATAATGAATTATAATGCTTTTGGAATGTTTGTGTTTTTTGCATACCTTATTACACGAAAATAAACGGCGTGTGTAATTAGGCCGTGCAACAAAAGAGTAGTCTTAATTAAATGCGGCCTAATTGTTACCGCGGTTTACAAAAACACTGTAAGAAAGAGAAAACAAAAACAAAAACAAAATCATCCTCATCATCATTTTTGTTTCTATATCATCATCATCATCATGATCAGAATCTGTATCATTTCGGTTTATTTAATGGCGGCTTAATTTTGGCGATCCTAATTACGTACGCGGTTAATTTTCATGTATTAAAGTAAGCGCACTTTTCCCTGACATAATTCTCAAAATTCTACCGCTTCACATGTTTTTGTCATTTTCATTATTGATTCCAAACTTCTGCTGGCTTCATTTTGTGATTGTCTTATTTCAAAGATGGAGATTAAGAAACAAATGTTGCGAACCAAGTCGTCGATCGAAGCAAGCTATGGCACGTGCTGAACAAATGAGAAAAGTATATAAGGTAACCACTCTTTGGTGAAACTTTCTAGAGTACGCTGATAAAGTAATAATAACAAATAATAAAAAAAAATGGGTAACTTTTTCACTCAATTTCCTCCTGACTTCAATCAACATTTTCATTTTATTTTCATATCTGTACTTACTCGATTTCTCGAACCTTATGCTTTTATAAGAATACCGTATTTTCTGGAATAAGCACACATGTTTGAATAACAGGTGTTATTATGAAGCTTGTGCGCTTATTCGAAAAGCGTTAAAAAAACAAGGGGATTTTAATATACGATATTTTTCCTTGTCATATCTTCATCATTTTTGGTTATTTCTATATGTTTATAAGTAGAAACAATTTTAGCGTTTCGCTGTCACTGTGCACATGCTACACAGCTGGTACAACCAAACCATTGTCGTCTACTCCTGTCTTAAGAAATAAGCGCACACGATTGAATAAGGACACACCCTTCAACCTGTGCACAGTGCGCTTATTCGAGAAAATATGGTACTGTAAATTTTTCGTTTTGAGCCTGACCATATTCTTTAAATCTTCTGGTGTTGGTTTCATGTCATGACGAGGAAATGGTCAACCGAAGGAAACAGTTAAGCAAGTGTATCACTAAGAATGATCTTAATAATCTAAAATGTTTTAAGCAGCAACAAACTCTGAAATAAGTTCTGAAAATATGCGAGTTGAGTAATATAACGAAAATCGACAGTATCATGCGAATCCGTTTTTATACTGGGATCTAAAATCCATCTCTAAGGAAATGAAGTCTAAAGATGAAAAAACGGCTCCTTGTTTTTGACATGTTTTTATGTATTTGGCGCCCTTTCGAATAAATTCGAATGAAGGAGAGATTAAATTATGAAGAGGTTGAACTTCTTTCTTTATGCAGTCTGCGAATAGAGATGACGATTTAACCTACACGATGGTCGATGATCAATGTTTACCTTTATGCAGCACAGAAGCACAGGAAAATACGTCACAGCAGGAGAAAGGTGGTGTACGTGTCGAGAGGCCGTATTTAAATGATATTGACTTTAACGAGAATTGTTGGGATGAAGAGGGAAAGTTGTTATTCGAATGGACACAGAATTTATCGATTGATAATGTTATGTACAGGTGACATAACGTCAGATACAATAGCAATAGCAACTGTCTAAAATGGCATAAATTCGTTTTCGATATGAAATTTAAGGCCAACAACACATAAATTAGTACAGTAGAAATGGATCATTTGTGGAACAAAATAATTCCAAGCTAATACTTTGTCTAGAGTTTCTAAATACCTTCTAGATCACCCACAAAAATAGCCCCACTTTGCCCATTAGGGGAAATCTCGTTTTCAGGCCTCAAAGTTTAAACTGCGTGCGCAAAATGGGTAAAAAAGTTGTTTTTAAAGTGATATTATATATATTTTTAAAGCTTCTTCTATACTGATCATTTATTTTATAGAAGTAGAGGCTGAAAACGAAAGAGTTATATGACAACAAAGTTTGATAGAATGGTTAATTTTTAATAGGTTGAAAATAGCCAAAAAAAAAAAGGAAACCTTCTTAATTTATCATTGAGACATCATATTGAAGTATGAACAAACAAAACTTAGGTAAAATAAGCCAAGTAATAATAAGGCAATCTTTCGAACAGTCGAATGTCTGATACCTGTTTTCTTGGAAAATTTTAATGGATTCCTGGTTGTTCTCGACTCAAAATCAAATTTTGGACTCGGTTAATGTTTTCCTCTGTCCTTCTATTTTTACACTTCTTTTCGATCTTTCTACTAGACCTGTCTCGTCGATCTTTCATGGTGACTTTTTTTATGGTCCATGTTTCGCTGTTGTATAGGAATATCGGCTAGATGGACGTCGATAACGCTTTCAGTTTGGTTTTTATTGTCATGTTTATTGTTAAAGAGATGTGTGTTGTTTTTTTATGCGTTGGTTAGTAGTATTTTTCTTCTGTTTATCTCCTCTTCTGTCCCAAGAAGTGTTCATAGCAACCTGCATTTCTTCCAGTCGTTATTTCTGTTTATCGTTTTTAGCTGGTTTTTGTAGTTTATCTGCAATCTCCGTCTTGTAATGCTGCGGTTTGTTGAAATGATGTCGTCGGCGTAATGCATGTCTAGGTCGATGTGTCGCCTTTGGGGTGTTTGAACGTCTGTTCTTTCTCGTTGGTGGTAAAGAGTGTAAACTGTTTTCGTTTTCGTTGTTGACAATCTCGTTCAAAGCTGCTCTCACAGTTGAATTTTCTTCAGCTTTCGTGACGTGCATTTCTGTCAGTATCTTATTCTGATGTGTTTTCAGCTGATATTTGGATGTTTCTTTGCATATCGGATAGTTCTTTTAGATCTTGTTTTTCTGCTTTTTGTTTCTTTAATTCTGACAAATACTGTTTCGCAGTATAATATAATAACTAGACTGTAACTTCTTTTCACTTCGTTAAATAATGAGCAGCGTAGAAAAAGCATTGAAATGATATATAATATCACTATATTTGAAAAAACAATATCTCGTCCATTCTGATGCAGTTTTTTAGATTTCCACAAATGGGTAAAGTGGGGCTTTTTTGTATGTGATCTACAAGGTATGTAGAACTTCTGGACAAAGTATTAGTTTGGAATTAATTTTTTCCGCACAAATGGTAATTTCTAGCATATTTCTCCCATACTAATAGAAGGTAATAACTGATGAAGTGACGTAATAATATTGCCCACAGTCACTTGGTTGGGTTGCAGAGGAACTTTATGAGAATTTAAATTGATAATTTATCATTACCTGTGGTGGTATTTTGAATTAATGCGAAAGTCGGTAGAATATTAAAATAAATTGTTTACTCCAAATCTCTAAAAGACGTTAAACTATTTAGATAAATTATGCTTAGAAACTTTTTTTGATAATAGAAATTGATTTTTTTTCTTCATTGACGTCAATTGATTGATTTTCAAATAATTTAGGTAATATATACGATAAACTATTTCGTAAACTAATCTATTTTAAGTAGTTTTGTTTAATTTTTTATTTTGAGAATTATTTATCTAATAGTTTACCTTTTAGCAGAACCTTAACACCATCAAATTTTTTTTATCTTATCTCAAACGAAATCTTAATGCGATACAAAGTTGCAAAGGCAGATCAAGAATATAAATTGGAAAGGCCTGTAAAGTGATTACGTCGATAATATTTATTTAAGTATTTCGATCAGTTTTACTAATTTATAAATATTTTTACATGATCCTGTTCGGTCACACCCACTTCTGAACCTGCTCTTCAGAATACGAAGGAACCATCGAAAGAGGAAAGTTAAGGTTCAGAGAATTATATCATCGTTTTATTTTGTTTTATAGATAACTGAGAAAATTCAGATGTTTATGTACTTACGATATTGGAGTGCTTTTAATTGGTCGAATTCATGTAATATACCATTCTGACCACTTGAAAAAAAGTATTTTAAGAGAAATTATTGACGCTTGTTGTATTGGCTTATTGAAGATCGACTTTCCGGGTGTTTCGTGAAGAACGCCTTTCCGGGTGTTTCGTGAAGAACGCCTTTCCGGGTGTTTCGTGAAGAACGCCTTGTAAAGAAAAGAAACGAAACTCTAGTAAACTCTACCGCAATTTTCTAACAAGAATAGATTACTGCAAAAGTAATTTACGTTAAGGGAGTATACTATAAGGGAGTATGTCATCTTCCCCTGTCATCTTCCATTGTGTTGCAACTTAAAAATAAAGATATTATAATTTCTGCATAGATGCAATGCCATTAAAATAATAGAAAAGTGCATACGGCAACAGCCACCTCCTCACTCTCCTTTTTCACAAAAACATTATCCTATCGTAAACTTATTTCTTGGGCGTGCATGGCATTCAAATCCCCAGCTCTTTCAGCGGAAGACCGATAATCTTTCGTCTTGTTGAAACTTGAATAATAAATAAAATAAGAACTATGAAAGGGAAAATGACTGACATGCAAGTACACACGACCATATCGAATACATACTGTTTGTTAAGGAAAGATTTGGAATGTTTCCTCGCTCTTTTAAAAATTGTTGTCCATCGTTGATCTCAAAAGTAATTTACTGTATTAAATGCAATGTACATAACCGTTCAGGATAATTCCTTACTTTATGGCAGGGATTACTTTAAAAAGAGTGAAGATGGAACGGGGGAATTTGTGATGTATGTCTATCTCGCGATCGGTTCGCTCATTGAAATTGAGAAAAGGCGAAACTGCTGACCTGGGATGTCATTTTAAAAGATTAAAAGCTCTCTTAATTCTCGACGATTGCATCGCTAACGAGGGCTTCGACAAAAACACTGGCCGCTCTGGTAGACCTATCTCGGTTCGCCACAGAAAGCACACACTGTTTCTGTTGACGCAGAACTATACGGGGATTCCGAAGAGATTCCGCAGCACGATGCTTTTTCTTTGGTATTTAAAACACGATGCTGAACATACAGCAAAAGAAAACAGTTACATTTCCAGCTAGTCTGAGATTTTTATATTCTGAGAAACCCAGTAGGAGAAAATCCATGCCCAGCATCTACCGGAGATTCAACATACCAAGGCAACTACTAGTACTAATCGTACCCCTGAAACTGAAACTACTGGTACGACCCCTACACTAACTACTACGGCTACTAGTACGCTTACCACTCTGGTAATTATCGCGTAGGTTGTCGGGATAGCAGGGTATTTATACCAATCTGGAAAAGTCACCGTCTCAACACCTAAATCTTCAAAAAGCGTAAAACGTATAATGAAACACCTCCAAGATAGGAATGGCGAAACCCACGTTAGCTCTAAATGCTGAAAATTATATAACAGTAGGCCTCTACTTAGCATGAAGATCGCATACTCTGCTTGAAAGCAATTTTGTAAGATGATCAATCTTCCAAATCCTTTTAAATCTGCTCCTCTTCGAGAGTCTACTTCGTAATCAAGTAGTTCTCCATTCACATTCGATGGTCTATTCACCATCGTAGATTATAGATCGAACCATGGGCGCATAAAAATAGAAGGACTTACAACTTCAATAAATCCATTGATATAAAGCTTGTCTCGGGTTATTGAAATTTTAACAAAGGCAATTTTTAAGCTTCCTCTCAAGTACAGTTAAAAATACATGCTGCTTTTCATTTCATTTCATTTCCCAATTTATTTAATGTTGGTTTTACGTAGTTTACAAGATACATGATAAATATAAAATGAACTAATCAATACCAACTCGTCAAGCTAAAATTTATCACAAAACCCTACAAAGTTTGCAATTGCATTGCTTGATTAAGTTAATGGATTTAAGACAGAGTTTAAAAGCATCTAATGAAGGTTTAGACTTGACACTATCTGGCAAGGCGTTCCACGAAAGACTTCCTCTAAATAAAAAAGACTGATTGCCAAAGCGACTTGAACTTGATGGAGGAAGAGAGAGAAGATTTGAGTTTCGCAGACCGTAACGGATGTTTTTGACCATGAATAGTGTCTTCATAAAAGAGGGATTCAGCCCATGGAGGGTTTTGTATATCTCGCATAAAAGGTAGTGTAAATGGATCTCATGTATACGCTTAAACCCAGACAATTGTAACAGTTCTTCATAGCTTTTAGAGAAATCTTGATAAACCGCTCTAAGTGCGCGTTTATGGATACTGTCAAGTTTACTGCATGAAGATCTGCCACAAAACATCCATATAATAGGTGAATAATTAAATATAGACAAAATAAAGAAGTTAAATAAAAGTTTTAACTGGTCCTCTTGAAGAAAAGATCTAATCCTGTTGAGAGTTTTGATTCTATAACTAGCTTTATGACAGAGTGAGGAAATATGACTAGAAAAAGTTAGTTTGCTATCGATAGAAATACCAAGGAACTCAACAGTTTCAACAGAGGTAATTAAAACATTATCAGCATATAGACTAACTGGTAAATTGTACTTAGGCTCCCCTTAGACTAACATCTGGAATTTTGACGGATTTGCGGCTAGCTGATTTGCTTTAAACCAGGACAGAACAGCTGAGAGGTCGTATTTTAGATTTGATATAACCTCCGCTAGAGAGTTGGCACAAGAATAGACGGTATTATCATCCGCAAAATTACAAATGCCAGTCTTAGATACAAAAGATAATAGATCATTAATGAAAATATTGAATAATAAGGGCCCGAGTATGGATCCTTGAGGTACCCCTTTCAATATTAGCAGCCAAGAACTGAAAAATGAACCAACTTTGGTTCGTTGAAAACGATTACTCAGGTAGCATTTAGAAAGTTTGAGACCTTGGTAATCAAGTCCATACGCAGCAAGTTTAGCAATCAAAAGCTCATGGTCAATACAATCAAATGCTTTGGACAAATCCATTAAAATTGCTCCAACTTTACCAGACCTGTCCAAACATTTATGCCATTGACCAATCATTTGGAGTAAAGCGTGTTGAGTGTTATGCTTAGATCTGAAGCCGCAGAGCTGCGAATGTAAAATGCCATCAAAGTATTCAGCTAGCTGATTAAAAATAATTCTTTCAAATTTTTTAGAAAAAGATGACAAAATACTAATAGGTCTATAATTTTCCTTGAGAAACCTGTCCCCTTTTTTGAAAATTGGAGTAACATCAGCAAGTTTCATGGTTTGAGGAAACTTACCCAAATTTAGAGAGGCATTTAGACATAGAGCAACTGGCTCAGAGATGATATCAGCAACCATACGAAGGACTTTTGAAGGAAAAGGTCCACTTACACTTTTCCTAGGATTAAGATCCCGAATTACCCGATTGACTTGATCTGAGGTCACATTTGAGAAAGAAAAAGATTTCCCTCTATTTGAGCTAACGATGGATTTAATGCTCGGGTGGTTGCGATATTTTCTCACAATCGAATCAATGCTTGAATCGGTGTCTTGAACTTTATCTGGACAAGGTTTCCAAGGAGTTATATTCAGACTGTCCACTATATTTACAAAAAAAGAATTGAAGATTTTAGAGATATGCTCTTCATCTTTGATAATATCACCGTCATCACGCAAAAGAATGCTTTCATGAACATGAGAACCTTTTCGCTTTGTTCTTCAAAGAAGAGCACAACATAATGGCCTTACGTAGGGTTTTAGTCAAATGAGGCTTATGGTTTCCCCTGACTGTGCGTTTCTTCTTTGGAGCATGAGCGTCTAAGACAGATTCAAAGATTGAGCTGAAAGAGACAAAATCCCCAGGTGCACTGTTAGTAAGAGCATTTACAAGGTCATTGCGAAACCTGTCAAGAGAGAAGTTTCGGAAGGTTCGATAATGCACAATCTGTGGAGGTGACTTTTCATACGTCAGCCTAACCATAGTATAAATCAGATGATGGTGGTCGCTAATTCCAGTTTCGAAGGAGTTACTTTTCTGAAAGCTCCTATTTTTATTGGTAAGTATAAGATCAATGCATCTACCATCACTAGATTTATAGCATGTTGGTTGTTTTATAAGATTAAATTATTTGAAATTAGACATGAAATTTGAGAGATCAATTTGGACGACTTCTTCATTAAAATCGCCCATTATAATAAGGTTTTCATATTCTTTAGAATAAAAATCAAGAATATTTGTAATCTCATCTAAAAAGTACTTAATCCTCTGTTTAGGGTTGCTGTTTAGGGTTTAGGGTTGCTATTGGTTTCTATGATCGTAAAAACCAACCAGAAATGAATTTCAAGATACTACGTTTATTTTGTAGCCAATTTTTAAACTCTGATTCTTCGTAACCTCCTACAGCCTCAACCATGGAACTTTCAGATCGAAGGAAAATATATTCATTTTCCTGTACCTTTAATAGGCGTCAGTCAGGCATCTTTCTAAGGTCCGAATTTTTCGTAAAAACTATATCCACTAAATACTACATAATTTGTCGAAATTCGCTGTAAACGCCCATAAATACTACATAATTCGTCAAAATTCACTGTAAACACCCATTCGACATTTAGAAAAAGGTTGAGCAGTAGTTTTGAAGTACTAATGAAACAGATTTTATATGCAATCCACATTTCTTCCAATTTCTTTGAATTTTCACAATGTGTGAGGCATAAACATATAAACCCGGGCATCTAAACAAGACTCCAGTGAAACGAGAGGCGAGGATTATATCAAAGGAACACCGACGTAAAAGATTTTGACAATAGAATTGAAAGACTTTAGAAGTTAGTTGTAAGTCCTCCTCTTTTTTTACGTCCATGATTGAATTGAGCTAGCTGGCGAAGCTTTCCAATATCAACACCGTTCGCAACGCACAAATTTCGTATTCTCTCCATTACATTTGAGCGCAAACACATCTCTAGTTTCGTTTATACACAACCTCCCTGTTTAAGAACCTTACGAGTTCACCTCTTTGCATTGCTGAATAACCACGCAGGCCTGTTCCAGCTCTTCGTTTCAATTTCTTGAGGTGTTGCATTTTATTATGAGACCAAAACTAACGCCGTCATGAATGGTGTAACATGCACCGTCTTCGCTGTCACTGATCAAATATTTGTAGACTGTATTGACATTCTTTCAGGAAATCCTGCAAATAGCAATTTGACCGTTGCTGATACAAGGGATGAGCCATCCCGTATTAGTTAGGGGAGGGGGGGGGGGTGGGGGTGGGGTGGGGGGGGGGGTGCCTGTTTAGACTTTGAAAGATTAACTCTTCAATACTGGGAAGAAGAGAAATCAAATTTGGATGGCGCATAGAGGAAGTTTCTTGAGGTTTTGATATAGACAGATGTGATTTTTTTACCGAGTTCATTCTTGTAACCAATGATTTAGAGGTCTTTTTTAAAACTATTTTTCTGACTTGTTATATAAGTTTGAATGGTGAATAAAAACATGGTTTACTTATAGAACGAACTTCTTGGTAGACCGACTAGAAGAATATTGAATGATGACGCAGTCCCAACATCATTTGAGCACAACGCAACAAAACATCCTCCAAAAAGACGCACTAGTATGATGAGAGAAGCAGTCTAAACAGAGACAATAGCCCAGTGGACACGCATCCGTTCTCCACACGTCCTGTAGACGCCCTCCCGTCTCCCTTTCTGGTCCTTTTGTTAAAAGGACGTCCTTTGAACAAGTCCCTGTTGGACATCCTATTTTAGCGGACGGATTAGACTT
This sequence comes from Turritopsis rubra, assembly GCA_039566895.2. NCBI lineage: Eukaryota > Metazoa > Cnidaria > Hydrozoa > Anthoathecata > Oceaniidae > Turritopsis > Turritopsis rubra. Next base: position 4,043,823 of record CM077628.1, read on the forward strand.
CACTTTCGACGTCCCTGCGTTGCCCCCGGGACGTCTGAACTGAACGCCAATGGACGTCCCTGTGCCCACTGGGGGAGATTCTATCAATGTGCACTGAAATCTCTTACATATTTCCATCAATACCTCATGTTCTGATTGAAACTTCTGAAGTTGGTATCCAATGTGGTATTGATTTATTACACCATGAAATATCTGCTGATGAAAGTGAAATTGAGTCTGACCGTGATCGAAATGAGGACAGTAAATATCTAGTAGTCAGTCACTTATATCTTTATACATTTAAAACATATTTTAAAAGTATTTAAAATTCATTTTAAATGCATTTATTTCTTGACGTAGAAAAAGCGTAAATATATTTAAAACGTATTGAATCCGTATTTGAAACACATCTGAAATATATTTTAAATGTAATCCTAACATATTTGATATGCATTTAAAACCCATTTTAACTTTTTAACTTTCAGTACGCTTTGGAACATTTATATGAAACGCAATAATAATGTATTTGATACCTATTTATACATTCAAAAATCATCTACTCTTCAGACAAATCGAAATACACTACATACATTGTGGCTAAGTGTGTTGTCTTAATTCTCGATAAATCCTACCTTTCAATTTTGAATACATCAGACATTATATCCGGATTTAGTGCGTTTTTAGTTTTATAAATTTCTGTTAAGAGAGCTCTCATATTTTGATAGTGGATTGTTACGGAGTTATCTCTTTCAAGAAGCTCGAAAGTATAGGCGATTTATGCGATTATTCATTTGACGACTGCAATTCATCCAAATTAGTAGACAATATTTAAATAGCAAGTAAATGAAAGTTTTCATAGCTATGCGGGACTTGGGTGATCCCATGTAGGGTGCAATTCTAGCTAGAGCATATAGATTTTAAGAAACAGTGCCACAAATATATTTAACATGATTTTCAAAATTCAGCTTTTCATCTACTTTGATTTCTAGTAAAGTCTGTTCGTCCCAAGTATTTATTAAGGTACTTCCTATTTTTGCAATAGTATTTTCAATAATATTTACATAGTAGATGACATTTATTTTCGTTATCTTTCACTCCGTTTTGATCAATCCATGAAACATTTTTAACAGATATGGTCTTCTTACATCAATTAAATCTGCTAAAACAGCATACGTTTATTTCTCTATTCATTTGTCTTTGGGATCATCTTCGTCAATTATTTTAATTATTTTGCTGGTAAAAAAATGAATGTAGTCCTCTCAAATAAATGAAAATTTCATCATCTTGTGTTGTGGTGTGGTGTGGTTAGTGTGTGGTGTGCGTCTAAATATCAACAAATGAAAATCACAAAACTTTTTCTTTCTGTCCTTCATTGATAGAAATGAAAGCTAAACGAGCGTCTTTTATAAAAAAACCTACTGTACTACTGATTCGTTTCATAAGACGAACTTTTAAAAAAGAAAATGACTGATTCATCTACATTATTAGAAGAGTTAACAGTAAGAATTAACCAGATTGTGAGAGATTCTATTTCCGTTATTAAAGAAGATATCGTAAGAGAAGTAACCGCCGCTGGGAAGAGATCATTGACTAAAGAATCGCAAAGTATCGCAAAAAAGGTGAAAGCTGCTGAAATCCCTACCTTCAAACGTGCGTACAATAAACAGCAATACGAACACAACAATAAGGTTGAACAGGTTTTATTTGATGCTGAACTTGCGTTAGAGAATGGGGATGAAGAAAAAGTGAAGGAAAAGTTGGAGGAAGGTAAGACCTTAATTGCGAACAGGCAAAAATTGATTAAGATAGCGGATAGGGAGGATGATGGTTGGGAAGTTGTGAGATGCTATACTTCTGATACCCTTGCTGATAACTCTGAAGACGAGAAACGCATTAATAGGTCTAGGCGTCAAGCAGCAGCTAACAAGAAGAAAAATTCTGAAAATAGAAGAAAACGTCTAAATAAGGACATTCGTTCTAATGAAAATTTGTTTACCAGACGAGAATCTTTTGATGTTACTCCGGTCCAAAGGTTTAAAGCAAGAAGTGAATTTTTAAATTTTAGATCCTCTTGTTTCTTATGTGGAGAGAGAGGACATTTTGTTGCCTCCTGCCCAAGAAACAAACCACGGAATTCTGGACAGTAGAGATTATGAATACGAAACCTCAGAAAATGTATATTCTGTTGTGGGAAGGTTGAGAAAACACGTATCTTACGGTGGTTTTATTTTTGAAAGGTTAAGTCAAAAACTTTGTGCAGGAAAATTATTTTTTTTTAACCGAGCAAACAACAAGTTCTACACTCAGGGAGCTTCTAGCAGTTAAATATGTCTTATCTAGTTTTCGTCACCAACTTACCTCCGAGTCTGTTAATATTCATTTGGATAGTCTTAACGCGACACGTATTCTTTCCGTTGGTAGCTGTAAAAAGTATTTACATGATGTGGCTGTCGATATATTCAAATTTTGCTTACAGCATGATATCAAATTAATCCCAAAGTGGATTCCCAGAGAAGAAAACGTAATTGCTGATAATTTAAGTAAATGCACCGATTCTGACAATTGGGGAATTGATTACACGACTTTTAACACGCTTGTTAGATTATATGGCCCTTTCACGGTCGATAGATTTGCTGACGACAAGAATAGAAAAGTAGAAGTATTCAATTCGAAATTTTATTGTTCTGGCACTTCAGGAGTTGACGCTTTTACTTTAGATTGGCGTAATGAAAACAATTGGATTTGTCCTAATCGGTTCTGTCTTTAGGCACATGCGCCTTTGTAGATGCAGTGGTACAGTTTTAGTCCCTTTGTGGGAATCCGCTTATTTTTGGCCACTGATTTATCCAGACGGCGTACATCTGGCTTCATTTGTGAAGCATTTCACTGTTGTTAGTCCTTTTTACATTGCATTTTCTGAGAACACTGTATTCTCTGGGTACACCAATTTTAACGCCATAGCATTATTTGTATCTTTTTCTTAATAGATAAGAATTCTGACTAATCTGTCTCCTTTGTCAATTAACCATGTTTACTATCAATTACTTAAATAGGACAGACTTTTGGAACCAGATATTCCATTCCTGGATTCCAGGATTTACAGTGTAGGTTTGTATTTCCTAGACGGGAGGCTTCACAGCCACAAGATTTGTATTCCCTAGCCGGGAGGCTTCACAGCCACCAGATTTGTATTCCCTAGACGGGAGGCTTTACAGCCAAGATTGGTATTCCCTAGACGGGAGGCTTTACAGCCAAGATTTGCATTCCCTAGACGGGAGGCTTTACAGCCAAGATTTGTATTCCCTAGACGGGAGGCTTTACAGCCAAGATTTGTAGAGAAGGCAATACTGTTTTTATTTCAAGATTGGAATCCGATTATTGCCCGGTCAAGTTGCTCGAAAAATTTCTTTTCTTGTGCAATGTTGATAAATTTTCTGACAAAAATTTTTACTTGATTCCTAGATTATTTAGTTCCAGAAATGGACATGTTGCATCTAAAAGCCAAGGTATAAGTTACTCTAGAGCACGCGAGATCTTTATCGAGAAATTAAAAGTGTTTGATCTAGATTACAAAGACTTTGGTTTACACAGTTTGAGATCTGGTGGCGCAACAGCTGCCTCAGCCAACTACATTGGTGACAGATTGATATCGAAGCACGGAAGGTGGAGTACAGAGAAAAGCAAAAATGGATACATAAAAGATTCCATTAAAGAAAGGTTAAGCATCTCAAAGTCTTTAGGGTTGTAATGTACTTTGAGTAAACTGTAATACATAGGCTGCATCTCTACAATCTTTTTCTCTCTCTCGGATTACATGTTGCGAATCCAAATACCAAATCATACCGTGAAATGTTGTTGTTTTCTATTTCATGTAATGTGTGTAAGCAAGAGGGAAGATTAGTCGGGAAATGTTTTTTCCAGCAAACCCGATAGCTGGTAAATATTTTCCCGACGTTTCTGGGAACGAGGTTGAGCATGCGCGGATGCATGCCCATAAAATGGGCGTTGTGGATATTTTTTATTCTCTCGGATCTCTCAACATACACAGTGTCATAAGTTTTTTAAATGTGTTAATAATTTTCTTTCTTTCTTTTTGCACCTTCATCGACGAGCAATGGAATCCACAGTGATGGAGGCATGAAGACCAACTCTTGCCATTTGATTTGCTGGTATCAAACAACGTGTCGCAGAAATGGTTTCATTCAAATCCATTTGCTTTTCTTTTACTTGATAGATTGTAGATAATAAGACCCTTATACTTCGAGGGTACCCGTGACTGACGCATTTGGTTCGAAGACAACGTTTCCTCCTTCTAGGGGGTTTTTCGCTGCCGGCTTAGTCACTCAATAAATGTATATATACACGTACGGTATCTTATGGGACATAATTTACTCACACTGTGTACATGTTGCGAATCCAAATACCAAATCATACCGTGAAATGTTGTTGTTTTCTATTTCATGTAATGTGTGTAAGCAAGAGAGAAGATTAGTCGGGAACATTTAATTTCCATGTATGTGGCTGGCTTCGCTTTGCAATCATGTTTCCTTTATGAATACCTATAGCCTTGAATCCTAAACTCCATATCGATCACCTTACTTAGTATCAGAATTCATACATAAAGCCAAGACTAAATAATTTAGACTGTGATTTGCAGATCCATGTGCGTACAAGCTATTTTTTTGGAGACACGACGAAACATTTTCATTTCAAACACTCGCGTATAATGCGTAGAAATACTAATGAAGTGATAAGAAAAGTTGAGACCATATCGCTTAAAAGTGTTTCATGGTTTGATCAAAACGGAATGAAAGATTTTTTTAAATTTTTTAAATTTTTTTTACTGAACTGATACTCCATAAAGTGGATTTACACACCACAATGAATTTTTGCGATCCAAATATTGGACCTTGAGTTTGAGTGGTTTGAATTTTCTCAGTCAAAAGATGTTTGCATTTCTACTTTTTCGATCAAAATATTTAATGTAAATCCACCTGAATGTGTTTTTGTCTTGATTTATTCAATTTATGCTATCATGTGTCCAACAATTTGAAAGCTCAAAATTTTAAAGAATGAGCATCTTTCAAAATTTGCCTTATTTGACCAAACAAAATTAAGAGCCTTTCAAACCAAAGAAAAGAAAGTGATTTCATTGTTACCCTTAGTACCAAATGAGTGAAAATGTTTTTTTTGGCGTTAACTGTTGCCGCTTGGGGCGCATATTGGCCTTGGAGTTATGGCACAAAATGACTTTTTCAATAAATCTTTATATTAAAGATCTGTAATAGTTCGACGTTTACACTATTCAATGCTGAATTTGTTCTGTGATTTCATTGTTTACAACAATTCTCTGATTTTGTTTTTCGGTGACAAGAAGAGAACAATGCATTTTTATAAATATATATTATTAAATATATTCATCTTCTTATACTAATACGCAATCTTGCTTTTTTCTTACCTAACTTTGAAAGAAAGAACTTTCGGAAAATTTTCTCGGGAAGTTCGTCAATGGATATTTGTTTATGTTTTTTCCGTATTAGTATAAGGCACTCCGGTTTAGTGCTTATAATTGTTTTATGATATGAAATACGTTAGGGAAGACATGATATAGCATCTCAGGCGGAGACTTCGAATTACAATCGAACGTAGCAGCTATTGACAACGAATGATAAATAGTCGTTTGAAGAAAAAAGAAGCGTTTGTTTACATTTTTTAAGACAAAGTAATAATAAAAAACATGCATAAAAAAAACAAGTTTTTATTACGAAGAATAGTTTTTACACATTTACGACTTATGTTGTGTAATGTTGAAGGTTGAAGACGTATCAAACGGCATTTTATCCTATCTCGGTTTGTTTTTTTAGATTTCCAAAGAAAAAAAAGAAAATTTAGTAAAAACTGTGTTGAGCATGGTATTTTTTAGTATGTTAGAAAGAAGAAAGTCAAGAAGGAATAAAAGATTAGAGATTTAATTAATCTGTTGGTTTCGGCCGTGAGTAAAATTAGTTAATACCGATGGCGTTTTTCTAATTGGAGATCTCTCTGTTCCTGGAATTTATAAAGAAAGAACTTTGAAGAAACTTCAGCTTTGAAGAAAGAAACATTATTTGGAGGTATGATTCTTTTTAGGATTTAGTTAATATCTTATATCGTATATATGTAAATCTGTATACACTCCAAAAGTTAATTTTGCGTGGGTAGTTTAGTGTGTGAGTGAGATATTTCACAATTTGTGAATAATTTTTCTGAGATTTAGCATTGATAATTATGAATATGTTTACCACAAAGACTGAAAGAATTTTTGGTTGACAATAAAGTTAGAAAGTGGAAAGAATTAAGAATTGGTTAGGATTCAGAAGTCGAAAAAATACAGCCTTTTATTTAAATTTTTTTATTTTATTAATTTTTTTTGTAGCAAGTTGTTTGAGGGACTTGGAACTATGACGTCATTATCATGACGTTAAAATGTATTGCCGACTACATGTCGGTCACAATTGAATTTGTGTGCATTTTTTCGATGGGCTTAATATATATGACATTAAACGCATAATTATTGCGTTAACTGTTGCCGTTTTGGGCCCATATTGGCTTTGAGTTATGGCTCAAATTGATTTCTTCAGTAAAACTTTACATTAAATATGATTCGACGTAAACATGTAATAACATTTTTAACAAACAAACTTCTTCCGTGTTCTGTGAATTCTATTTTTGGCGACAAAGAAAGGAGAAATCAATAGTTTTACCTCAATACACCGCGTTATCAATGCTTGGTAAAAATGTATGGCGGGTAAAAAAATCATGAATCGATGAACGATTTTAGGGCGGCGTTTTGGACTGCGTTTTTGTATTTCATAGAGTTATTATCAAATGGTTAGTATAGCGTGTAAAAACATCTTATTGGGAAAGATGTAAAAAATTTTTACACGGTATACTAGTCTATATACTAATAGCGAGTTGTGCATCCACTTTTTAGTTTGGTCAGTGTGAATAAAAGGACTGGGAACGAAATGTTCGTATGGACTGTGATATAGTGACATTTTAGGTCGTGCGTAACTGAGTTGTCGAGATATAGGCGATATTAGTATTATAGGAGTAGCGCGACGTCAGTGGGCACATTGCATTGCACCCTAAATAGAACGCGATATTTAAGGGCAAATATCTCGAGAACCAATGGGAATAACTGACGTCACCTTGGGTGCGCGATATTGGCGGTGGGGTGTCGAAAAATTTGGGTCTAAAACTTTTTGGGGACGGGTGTGACGTCATTAGGAAATTTAATCGACTATATCTCCGTAACGGTTAGTCGTACACAGACGATCCCATACATTTTCTTGATCAGGTTTTCGAGCTCTACAATTTAGTGATACTTATTCTTTTGGATTGTGTGATTTTATTTTTTGTCATCCCTATAATTTGAAAGAACACGGGTGAAGATGGGGGTGTAACTCATGTAACTCATTGGGGACGGGTGTGACGTCATCTATAAGTGAACCGGTAAAATGTTTTTACCCGGGATACTAGTTATCAAATATTATCCAATGTAAGTGTAGCGTGTAAAAACATTTTATGGATCAAAACTGTAAAATGTTTTTACACGCTACACTAGTAAATAAACACAAACTTTCTATGATATTGATATTCATTTTTATAAAACACTAAATTATATACATACGTAAGGTATATAGGTACATGTATTGTATAAGGAACTAAAAACATGTATAAGGAACCAAATATAAGGCGCAAGTTTGTATTGTAAAATTTCTTAAGACCTTGAATGACATCCACTATGAATGACTGCATTCAAAAAATCTTTTTGATATATTCTCGCTTGGCTCTTGCTTCACAAAGAATTGGAAAAAATGAATGATTTATTTTTATATCTAAAATATTATTACAAGTGACAGGAAAGATATTTGGGTTATTTACAGTATAAACAAAAGGTTGTAAAAAGCAATTATTGTAAAAACCGGCATTCTAATTTACAAAAAAATATGAAGAAGATTTTTACGCCTGTATGGTAACAAGGTAACGCAGTTACATCATCTAAAAGGCTTAAGAATATTAAAGAATATCAACGATTAACACTTTCAAAGTGTTTTACTTTCTTTTTTTCTTCGTTTTTGAAGTAATAATTAATCCAAAACGTTCTTTCTCAATCTTTGAACGCAAGTGAACATTGCGATTCATGTAACAGGATACAGGAAAATCTGTCCAGGTTTGGAAGTGAGAAGAAAAAAATATGAAAACAAAGCTTTAAAAATTAATTTGAATTACATTACGGTAAAACAAAGCAAGCAATCCCTTCGGATGTATAACCAGGTGGAGCTATTACACCGGCTTGTGTTGTTCCGATTTCACCAGTGTTTGTTATATAAAAATGATCGACTACTGAATTATAGTATCGAAGTAGAGGAATCGCGTTACCATACCTCTCTGGATAGCAGTATCCAGCAATACCTTCACTCGTATAACCGTGCTTTCCTTTGACACCTGGAATCGTCGTTCCAATATCTCCGCTGTTGGTGGTATAAAAGTGATTTTTGTTCCCGAAATATCGATACAAAGGAACTGTCCCTGTTCGGTGACATGGGAAAATGTGACATTGTATTCCTTCATATTTCCAAAAATTACTTCCATGTCCCAATTCTCCGAAATTTGTAGTGTAAAAGTGATCATGAATCAATGAATTCCAATAACGATAGAGAGGAACTAAATATTTGAAAATTGCAGTTATGTAGAATGTTGGACAGTGGATGATAACAACTCAGAGGACTATTAATTTCATCATATCATATCAAAAATTCTTTTTCATCAGTTGGCAACAGTCTAGAAAAATAAAATTTACCTGGACAACAACCAGTGCAATTTTGGTGTTGTATGGGTTCTCCCAAACCTAAAGTAATACAATCTTTTCCACCATGACGAGGGGTTGGATTAGTACACATTCGAGTTCTTTTTCTAACACCACCACCACACGACTTGGAACACGATGACCAAGCACTATATTCGGTATAGCCCCCATCAATCGCTAAAGATAAAAGTAATGAGCATCTTACTGGTTTTATCACACTTATGTGTATCCACTGAAGTAACCACAAAAGTAACTACCGTACATTGAAGTAACCACAAAACGCGAGTGTACAGTTTGTTACATCTTCTATGATTGCACATCAGTTTGAATGCTGCTTTTATGTTTTTGTGTTCACATGTTACACTACTGTTATTTCCAAACATTATGCTCTAATGATAGATTTTGTTTCCTTAGAAAATTATTTGTAGAAAAACAAAAAAGTCCCCACCAAAAGAAAGCATTTCACGAACTTCAAATAAGAAATATAATACTCTTACAATTGTCACTCTGTGATTGTGTATTTCCAATACTCTGAAACAAGATAAAAACGACAAAAAGTTAGAACTTATAATGATGTCTATCAATAAATAGATAACATTTCGTTTGGAGTAAAAAGGTTTAGCACAGAGTCCATTAGTTAACGCTATTCTAACTTGCTAAGTGAAAATACTTGATAAAAACTTTGAAAGAGATCTATACCTGAGAATCAAACTTCTTGTTTATCCCTCCATTTTCAACAACTCGTGCTTAGATAAAGAAAACTTTGATTTATTAACAACCGGAAAAGAAATTTACAATCTAAGCGACGACTTCTTATAGATACCTAAATTTTCACTTACCCTGGATTATATGAACAATTAAAAAGCATGTTAAACCAATGGTTAAACTTATCTTTAAAGTATTCATGATTGCGCTGAAAAAATATACTAGCAACAAACGTTTACTTTGATCAACTGTTCGAGGAACAATTTTTTTTATGAACGTGAATGGCGTTTTCATATTTATAGCAGTTGCAACACGGAAGTGTAGGTGTTGACATCAATAGTGAAACCAAAAGAAACCTTCAGGTATTTTCAAAGAAACCAAACGAAACCTTCACGTAATATGTTTCAAATATTCAATTGTTGCCTTTGTTTCTATACAGCCTAGCATAGTCATTTTTAACCATTGGGAGATCATGTGATGATATTGCCCTTATCTATTAATCATATCATCATTTTTAACCATAGATTGTTTTAACAATACAAGTTACAAGTTTCTGTTTCTGTTTCCATGCAGCAAAAATTTGCTAGACATATGGAATGGTGAAATGATAAGAAATGGGACCTCACATTCATTGCCACTGTATTATATATTATATATTATATATTATATATAATATATTGCTTGCCAATTCCAAGTACTTCTTAATCCGAGTCGGGATTTCTTGGATCAAAGAAGCGCTCTCTCAAAATCCAAAGATGATTAAGACTAGTCCATCACACGTTGCGGATAAATCTTTTCGGAACGACCAGCGTATCCGATATATGAATTTATTTACGGCATACGAATTATTTCTACATATATAATTATGGGTAATTATCACGTGACAAAGACGGTAAAAGGGCGGATTTGTTAAAAACTCGATATTATTTTCCGACCCAACCCCACTCACCCATAATGTACTGTAGTTGTTGCGTTTTATTTATTTTTACGTCATAGTTGTAAAGCTCTCTTTCAAACTTACTAGGCAGACTCTACTTACAAATTTTTACACTGGCATCACTTCTAACGCGGTCTTTATACACCTTTCCCGAATTCATATTTATATGTTTATTTTATTCACTACAATTTGAATGACCAAACAAGACAAGAAATTTAATACAAAATACTCCTATGAACACTAAACTTATGATCTAACATTGTAAAGAACCTAGCAGTAATAAAACAACAGCAAAGGCGTTCAAAAACGACGAACAAAGTGAATATTTTTTGTATAAAAAGTAATAAACCACCGACCACCGACCGGACACTGACCAACCGACCAGAAAAAAACGACCACCGACCAACCGACCATTAAAGGTGCGACACGGTCAAATTTAAAAAAAATAAAAATAAAATAAAGTCATGTGCCGTGACTAATTTGGCTTTATGAAACAACGAAATAAACTTCATTTTAATCCATTAAATGCAACATTGTTCGAGACCATCAATTCTGTCAAGAAAGTCGCATAAGATATGCAAATGTAAGGGAATCCTGCATGACCAAATAACAACGTACAAAACGATCACTTTTTTTATTCAAATTTATTAATAAATAACAAAATAAATAGTTTTATTCGATGGCTCTAAGGAAGAGAGACATTACAAGCGATTCCGAAAGAAGTTACATTAGAACATTGGGTCACAAACATACGTGCTCAAATCTATGATAAAAGGGCCTGGTACCAATTTAAAAGGGTAAACAGTTACCAACCTATTAATCAAAAGGGATAACACATAACTCAGCTACTAGGGTGGCCAATTAATTTGTAGGAAAACTAATAATCGTTAACTTCTCATCAGCAAATGAATTTTATTAGCCCATCAATTTCAAATTCCTTGCGTGGGCCTTGCAAGTCCTAGTGGCAAAAAATAGTATAGATTATGTAATGATTATGTTACTTTGGAGAGGAATTGCTAGAATTGACGGATACGGCTCACTTATGTATGTCATCTGACTGCGGAACCTCTCCATTTGGGTGAAAAATTTCTGATTTTTTTTCGGAAAGGAAGCGCATATTGCGAAATATAGTTTTATAGAAATATAGAATAACAGTTTTTTTTTAAGTTTTTTTTAAATAAATATCTTCTTTGCTAGGAAGTCTCAGCTCATCTCTTGGCAGATCGTATCATATCGTCTCAGCTCGGTTCAGATCGTCTCAGGTGATTCCGTTGTTTAGTCAGTACGTTTTTTTAAAACACATGCATTATATATCGTACGCTGTTTCAGTAGAATAGCCAATTGTAAATATTTTGGAACTGAAATATAATCCGTTATTATATATTTCCCCGTAGGACGAAATATATGTTAAAAATCAGCGTTTTCTTTTTCCTCCTTCTTCTTCTCCGTTCACTTTTATAGCCGGAGTTCCGCAATAGAGCTTGTCCATCAAAGCTTAGAGGCTGGAACAGGGGCTGGTGTTCAGTAAAGTAGCGTGTGGTTGGTATAAACCATTTTTTAAAACTTTTCTGTTGGAAGAACCCTGTTTTACTGAATTTAGTTTTAATTTTTCATCTGTTTAATGGTTTTGCATAAAAGTACTAGCAACTTGCAGATAAAGCAGTGCAAGATTTCGAAAGTGTTGTTGTTTGATGTTGTCGAACTGTTTATCAGTTTAGCTAAAAGCTATTATTTACACACACAACATAACCTGGATAGATGGAACGTTAAAATTATTAAGATCAAAATATTGAGTTGAGGCTGCAGAGTTTACTTTCATAACGATTTATTTTTGGGGTTTTTTTGTCGCAATTAAAAGAAGAAGATATATAGCTCTAAAGCCAAGTGGACATCATGTGGGTAACGATGTATTAGCTACACGACACGATAATAAATAATGCCTTAGTGTATAACTGAAGTGACAACTCGTAACATTAAAGTTCTTGATGCCATTTATACTTTTGCAAAAGTGTAAAGAAATATACGAGACTGTTAGCAACTGTGACTGTAAAACAAATTGTTCTAAAATAAGGTGTTCATGCTGAGAATGAAGAACTTGTAATGGTTTTCCTTTAATTACTCCTGTTTGAGGACTACCATATTTCCTGGAATAGATGCCCCCTAGAATTTATTGTATAATTTAGAAATTTTGCCTGTCCTTTATATATATTCGACGCTGGCGTTTGTTGGACGTTCGCGTTTATTCGAGTAGTAATGGGCTTTATGTCAAGCAAGAAGAAGTGACTGTTTCTATTTCAGGATTTCAGCACAAAAGTGTATCCCGTGTATTACCACTTTTAGTTATTGCAATTCATTATTCAATGCTGATAGTAGATATCAGTAGTTCACGACATCAAATTCATGCAAAAATTATACTACTAGCTTTGATGTGCCGGTACCATTACTTCAGCATTTGCAGCGTTTTTTGAGAAAGGTTTCTCGTATTTTGCACGGATTTAGATTTGTGAACTACCTTATTGGACAAAATGATGTTAGGCAAATTTTTCGTCCAACAAAGTTTGTCTAATAAATTACCAAAGTTTGTTTAATTTGGTGTTGATCTAGTTACATGGGAATGTAAAAACTACTTATCAAATCATTACTAGAAGAAATGTCGCAAGCCAATTTTATTTAACTCTGTAGAATTTAAATCGGTTTTCCGCTTGCAGTCTAGCGGCTTTAATGTTTTTAATAAATTCCACAAAAGCGTCGCAGATGGTAGATGAAGTTTAACTTTTCCGCTGCGGACTATTGCGCAAGTGGCTCAATTAGTGATCAATTGGAGAAAACAAAAGCCACTCCGCACTGAATATTCCGTCTGGTGGAAAACCGGCTTCAGAATCATTACCGTATTTAAAATAATATAGATTTTATCGAAATGAAATTGTTTTTCTATCTCTTGATTCCGTGTACTTCCATGGGGTTAGTTTGAAATTCAAATGCTAAATAATTATGTATTGTTTTACCAATTTCACTACTTATACTTGCGATTCTCCGGTGAAGTCGTTAAAAGTAATTATGAAATATTATGAAAGGCAAAACATCGTAAATAGGCCAAATGGTTGATTCATGCCAGTTTATTGAGCAAGTATGTGGTCTCAAGGATAATGTCATTGTCAGTACGGTCGTAGCTGTGTTTCTACTGCTGTTCAGATTTTTCGAAAAAGGAGGATAAAATGGGGAAATATAGTCGCATCTTGTTATTATTATACGCACAACTATTGATGACGAGACAGCAGAGTGCAAACGTCCACAAGTTACACTTGCTAGAAAAAATTCTTGTGACCTTTTTTAGGCTCAAATGCAGTATCCAATTTAATTAGATCGCCCACTTTATTGTATGGGAACATCGTCTGTTTACACCCTACCCACTAAAATTGAGAAATGTGTCGGAGAAACAACTCATTGTAACATGGATTCGACGAGAATGTGCTGTATTCGCCGTTGTATGGTATGTTATATCACCAAAAACAGATAAAAGCCAAGGCTGAACCACAGGGCCGATCTTGATGCGCGAGTTTCGAATGGGTGCATTCACTTTGCGATAAACAGGGGGCGTTACGCCAGGGTGGACCATTCATTGAAACCAAAATCCAAGTATATTCAACAATGATTTCACAGCATATAAACGAATTGTTCTTCCCTTCAACTTACTAGTTTCACTGAAAAACTGCTGCCTGCACTCAATTTTGAACCCACGAATTCGAATAGTAACGATAAGCACAAGTACTGGAATACCATTTTAAAGGCAAGTCTATTAGAATGCAAACATACAGGGAAAGGTCGAGGATAAACTCAGGATTCCCAGTGAGTATATTGCCCAAAAAAGCAATATACCAGTATGACCAAAATCCCAGTATGAATGTCCACCCTGTTGTTCTCCTGCCTCCACAAGTTAATAAACCCTGTGATTTTCCAGGCAGCCATATTCGCTATTTTTTACTACCACAGAATATCATTTTGTTGAAAACCATACTCAAAACAGGTTCGAGTTTCTATTTCCTCAGTAAAAACAATAAAAAATAATTCGATGACATAGGGTTAATATAATCTTGTCCAAATACGATTCCTAACATTTTTCATCAAAAGGATAAGGATTCTGTCGATGTTGTTGGGATAAAAGAAATGAAGAGTTCAAAAATTTGTTTTGTATTTCATACGATTGTACATCAAATTACTGCGACACAACCTAAAAAGAAAATAAAGCAGTGAATCAGTCAGTTCATATAAAAACACAAATAAAGTTTCAGGCTGGCTATGGTAGTTCCAATTAGATATGAAAGACAAAACACAAATAAGATTTGTCCAATTTCAGTTTGGGCTTTAAAAAACAGAAGGCATTAAAGGCTGAAATACACTATCATTTTTCAATGATAATAAAACAGAGATGACACAGGAAGGAGGACTATGCACACATTGAGTAAACATCTTTGAGTAAAGCCTTAGTTAAATCACAGAAATCATAGTTTTCCTAGTATTCTATTTCAAGAATTTCACGAATTGTGGCAACATCACTACAGTTCTCTGATAAATTGCTACACTCATAACAATATTTTTCTTCAAAAGAGACTACCTTTTTTGTCACATTGGATGAAAACATAGCCTTACAAAATGTCATTTTTCATTGTATGCATTATGATAAATGATGTATTTCAGCCTTTAGTATCGATTTTTGAAACAAAAAAGACAAAAACGGGAGCAACCGCAAGCTTGAACAAAAATCTCCATAGAAACAGCACTTTACCCCCGTGGACAAGTTAAGTTTCTTGGTCTTGCTTTTGAAACAAGATTCATATCTTTTTAATGAAACAGACAAAAAGGTAATAAATAAACTTGTGCAAGCATAACATTAACATTTACAGAATGATTAGAAATTCTCTCCCTGCAAGTTAGAGACAATTAATCACCGACACCAAAACTTATGTAGTAAAGAAAATATGTTTAATTGATGACATTTCCATCATGAAGTACAGGTAAATGGAAAAATCTAGTATTCTCTTTACCTGTCCAGCAATTCTGTCCATATCTCTTCTGCCTGTGGACGTGATGCTACGTCCTCCATTGACATCAGTACTAACTACTTTAACACCTTCCAGACTTTGCAGTACCTTTCGAGCAACTGAAGCAGATCCTAAACAGAAATGATTTGGTCGAGTTCCATTTCTTTTAGCACGTCCATATATTTTGCGGATTGCTCCTACACCAACATTTGGACGTAAGTAGACATGGCGTGCAACAGCAGCTGATCGTACATAAAACCAGTCAGGATCTGTTGGACCTAATTCTGCTGCTTTCCCAGTTTTGACTATTTCTACAAATTCTGGAACTTTTAACTTGTTTGACCTACAGAAAAACAAAGTTTCATAAAAAGACATAAGTACAAGATGCTGAAGGACATAGTTCTAAAATAATACTCACTTTTTTAAATGAGCAGCAAATGCAACAACAAACTGTTGTGGATCAACGTCTTTGACTGTAACTCCACCAGGCATCTATAAACAACAAAATATAAGACTGAAATGTGCTTGTTCTTTACCATTGATGATTTTAATTTTTTTTAATACGATTCAGACAGACCATCCCCTCACAATTGTACAAGGAAGTATGTTAATTCATGTTTATTTGTTTTCAGATAAAGATTTACATCTCATGTCATGCACTTTCCCTTCCCATATTTGGTATATATTTATAATATTGACAAATATTCAAACACTTATTCTGACCTAAACTGATGATGGCCTATAGCAGTCAAGGATAAGAGTAGATGATTTTGTTATGCTCTTTATACACATATCCTGGGAGAAAAAAATTTCCCAAGAATATAATTTAATTAACCAGGGTGGCCACTGTAAACACTATTTCAAAATCCCTGACTTTAATTAAGAATTCCTGACTAATAATACATTTCTTCCAGCAAATTTTGAATTGGAAATATTGAGAAAAAAAATCACAGCACATCTCTAAGGTGAGACCTGTGACAGTTGAAAACTTTTCTACACAATTATTACATGGCAGGTATTAACATTAAAATTTAAAAACCGAATTAAATATGATAGAAAAAATGTTTACAAACCCAGTGGAAACACATAAAAGTGAAACAAAATGCATGAAAACTTTGTTTAATAGACATTACGACCCCTCAGAGAACCAAATCATGAAACTCTCGCCATCAATTATCCCCTAATACCTGTTATTTTCTGTCCCTGTTAAATGTATGAGCTAAGCAGACTTAAGTAGTTAACAGCAAAGAATATATTCGTAGAAATTTTCAAAACAGTCCTAAGATCAAACATGGAACAATAGGGATAGTAAAGGAGATACCGAGGAAACCACCCACAGTAATAGTTTTGTTTATGGGTATGACGTGTTACTTTACACATATTCTTTTCAAAGTAAATTAAAAAGAAATCTTGAAACATTTATAGGGCTTATTGAGCTTTGTCCTTGATACTACTCGTGATATTTTCATAAACATTACATCATGATGCAAGCCAACTCTGATAATCAATTGATTATTAAACATGACGATAATATATACCAAGGCCAATCATTCCGTTCTCAAGTAGTAAAAAAGTTGTGGCCATAACAGCATGGGTGAATGTCAGCAACTTCATTTCATTCCTGTTATTGTTTTCCTCTTAAACCACACAATCTCAATTATTAAAGTGGTATTTCGAATTTAAACTATTTTAGTCAACATTACTTACAGTATGTTTTCCATTTAAAATGTTTTTCATTTTTTTTCATTAATTCATTTTCAACTTAATGATGGGAATATATGCTCCTAGAGCAGGAAGTGAATAAGAAATTATAGATAAAATCAAACTAAACTATAGGTTAATATAACAAAATGTGAGCAGTACTAATTTGTGGTGAAAACCTTGTTATTTCTGTTTGGGTGTTAAGCGCGAGGTAATGAATGGTTATGTTATGCCTTGTTGTTCTTTCAAACGAAACGTTTAATGATTGCATCTTGTTAGCTTAACACACTTTAAAGTTTTGACTGCCGCAAGGCAATCATTTTGGTAAATTATCATGTAATTATTGATTGAATTTCAGGAAAGGCCCGCGGAGGAAAAAAATAAGTCGAAAAAAAATTATCATCGTGTAAATCCGCTTCAGTGTCATAACAATAAGACATTTGCATATTTATTTAAGCTATTCCAAAAGTAAAGAAGTAGGACATCCTTAAAATATTTCAGGTCAAAGAATATATATTCTAGGGAAAAATAATTCGCATTAACCTTTTATCCTGTTGTTACACTCGTTTGAATCAACGTTGGAAAAGAACATGCCGGATTTTCGGTTCCATTTTGTAAAGTGGAGCCCATTCTTCTAACTTGAGAAAAATACAGACTCATCATGAGATAATATTTGTAGTAATATTTTGTTCTCTTTGCACATATATTCAGTAAAAATAGATACATAATTTGTGGAAAAGTATTTTAAAATTAATGAAGGCATTTTATATACACAATTCAATGATTCTAATGTTAAAAGTGTAAAGCAATTTTTGCTTTCAAAATTCCCGAATTTTTTCGGCAACCGTTTAAATTTTCATTGGCCATCTATGTTTACAAAATAGTTTCAGTGAACCTCCCGCGTGTTTTCCGGTGAATCCCTTTTAAGATACAGTGAACTCTCTCTATCTCGAACTCTCAAGGGACTGGAAATTCTGTTCGAGATAGAGAGAGTTCATCATTCCCTTTTCTATCTTTCGTATTATGTCGCATTTTAAACTAGTTTCGTATTTCTCAACTTTCGCTTTTTACAGCTCAGCTGTGGACATGATTTCTCGTTTTTAAAACACACAATGCGAATTTCTGTGAGGCAAAGGAATTTCCCTAGTTCGAATGAATTGGTAGCATTCGAATTTTCTTATTCGAATTTGCTGCCTGAAGAACAGGTAACAGAAAGCTATTCCTTGTGCTGAAATGGAACAAGTTCACTTTGATTTCTCCTTTTTTGTAAAACATTGTTTGCACAATTATGATCTTGCAATATGTTCCTCCATGTGTGAACATTTTTAATATCTAAAATATTAAGATTGGTTCACCTGTGCTCGACACAACAACTTAAGTATTCAATAAATGAAAAGGTAAACCCAATTTACGTCAAAAGGATGTAAGATATGAAATACACAATATCATCAAAACAACATTATTATTATTATTATTATTAATCAATCTTTATACAAATACAATCAAAATTAAAATTTAAAATCAGAGAGAAGAGATCGAAACTTAGTAAAATCATTTGTCGATCTAATTTCTAGTGGGAGGCTATTAAATAATTTAGCTCCTCCAAAATAAAAACTTTGTTTTGCAGTCTCCAATTTCACTGCTGGCAGTTTTAATAAATACTTATTGTTTCTGGTGTTCTTCGCATGAGACAATATCGTGAAATATTCGTCATACACCGTGCTGTTAGTTTGTTTGTCAATACATTTTTTCACAAGCATGCAGTTCTGCCTTTGGATGACGTCATTTATGTTGTGTATGTTTCGTGTAATACGCTGCCCTCTATTTGTTAAAGATGTCAGCTGGTTTCTTTGAGTCCGAGTATACATTAACTTGACTGGACCAGGGTATAATAGAATTGGCAGGATCATCATATTGTAAATTTTTGTTGCTGTGTCAGCGTTAAGATATTCTCTAACGTTTTGAAGTAGCCTAAGGCGGTTGCATGCTCGTTTATATGCCCGATCGAAAGTTGGTACTGAGGGTAAGCGTATTATCGATAACGTTTCCTAGGTACACGTACTCCTTGACAAATGACACTGATGTACCTTTATATAAGAGATGTGGAGATCTTTACCATGTTGCTTTAAACGTTTCGCCGTTCCAAACAACATTGCTTCTGTTTTACCCTTTTTAAGGTTTAACAGAAGTTCATTGTTGCTACAGTAATGACCTATCGCTTCCATTTCCAGGTTTAGTCTCTTTTCAATAACGGCAGCGTTTCTATCAGCAAAATATATGACCGTATCGTCAGCGTACTTAATGACACGGCAATTAATATTTTCTGTAATATCGTTTTAAAGAAAACTATGAATAATAGAGGCCTCAAAATTGACCCCTGGGGAACTCTGCAGCATATAGGCTCAGGTTTTGACCGGATGTTGTCAATTTGAACAATCTGCGTTCTATTAAATTCTATTAAATAAATAGTCCGTGAACCAATCTAATTCTTTCCCACTCACTCCTTACGCAGACAACTTGTTCAGCAGAATCCCATGGCCTATCGTATCAAATGCTTGTGATAAATCAAGATACACGGCTCCTACCATATTACCGTTATTCATCTCTTTACGAATGTCATCACACAAAAGTGCTGCTGCTAATTTCGTGGAACGATGTTTTCGAAATCCAAATTGGGATTCAGTTAAGAGTTTATTGGTTTCTAAGAATTCGAGGAACTGGTGGTGAACTGCTTTCTCGATAATCTTTGATACAACCGGTAACACTGATATTGGTCTGTAGTTTTCTGGTAGTTCGTGGTCACCAGTTTTAAATATCGGTGTCACTTTAGCAGTTTTCTATAAGTTTGGTACGGCGCTGCTTTTTATGGACAGGTTCATGATGTAACAGAGCGGTTGCGAGATGTATAATTCGCAGTCTTTCAACATTCCCGGGGTAGTTCATCTAGTCCCGTTGCTTTACTTTGTTTTAGAGATCGAAGTTCCCTTTCGATAAAGGCTTTTGAGATGTAATTGATAGTAAACTTCTTATTTGTTCTCCTCGCAGGTGTTTTGGTATATCGCCATTTAAAATTTTTTAGTGGCATTGCTATCAGTTTTAGTGATGCAATAGCATTCTTGTAATAGTTACTAAATTTATTGACTTTTTGCTGGTGATGGGCTTGGTCCATGATTGTATTGTGCGATTTGACACTTTTTGATGGAAAAATGGTCTTTATAGCAGCCCAGAAGTTTCGTGGATTGTCAGTATTTTCGTTCAGCAAAGTTCGATGGTACCGACATTTTGCACGTTTAATGATGTTCGTGCAATAATTTCGTAATCGTCTATATGCAGTCCAGTCAGCTTCCTGTTTACTTTTTCTTGCTTTATTTAGGAGCTTGTCTCGGTCGTTCATGGAACTTTTAACTTCACGAGTTAACCACGGACTCTTTTTACCTTTGACCCTTTTAACCCTTTTAACTGTAAAGGGGGCGTGAGTATCGAAAACAGTTCTTAATTTATTTGAGAAGTATTGTAGTGCGCTGGTTACATCAGTGGTATTGTAAATGGGTTGCCAATTGATTTTAGAAATGTCCTCATTAAGTTTATTTACATCATAGTTAGCATAGTTTCGGCATCTGATAGTTTTTGGTTCTTGTTTGTGAGAGTTTCTTTTTCTTATACAAGCAATCATGTCGTGATCACTTAGTGATGTCGATACAAGATCATTGAACGATATTGTTGATAATTTATTGGTCAGGATTAAATCGATGTGTTGATGACGTACTAGTGATTTGCGTAGACTTCTTTATTACTTGTTTAAATTCGTGTTGACTAATTGATGATTTAAATTCAACATTCTCTACCGGCTCGTTATAGTTAACATTAAAATCATTTAAAATAATGATTCTTTGTTTTCCTTAACAATGGATTCTAAGTGATTATGAAATATGCGATTGTAGTTTTTCGGTAAATACTTTGAAGTCTCTGGAGGACGATAAAAACAGCTTACAAGAAAAGATTTTGAATGTTTCATTGTTATTTCAATCCATAAGCACTCATTGAGAGTTTTCTCTAAATCATCCCGTCGCTTGAAAGTTATATTTTCTGTTACATACATAGCAATTCCGCCGCCTTGTCCTTGCTCACGGTTTCGATAGATAAAATTATAACCACTTAACTCATAACAACTGTTGCAACTTGCCTCCGAGAGATGCGTTTCAGATAACGTAACAATATCGAGTTTTGCGTGTGATTCTATAAATTCTTCTAGCATGTCAAAATTACATCCGATTCCTCTGATGTTTTGGTGAACAAGTTTTATACCTTTTCTTGATAGAAACCTTTCAAATTGATCTCTCGAAAGTGATTCTGGACCTGGCTGTGTTTCGATATCACCACATACTAGTAATAGCATTAATAATATGCTGTTCTTTCAACATTTCAAAACAAGTGGATAGGAAGTACATGAAGTCTTGTAGCAAAACAACGACGAAAAACAAAAACTCTCGTTTCCATTATACAAATCTTCTTTAAGTAGAGTAATACTAACACCATCTGGTTGAGTAAACGAAGACTTTTTAACTCATTCTGCGCCACGTCAAAACTCGAAAAATATTGTACCTATAGACACAAATTCATTGACTGAAACTACTAAAACTAAATTATTTAATCATTTCTGCATCCAAATCAACAACATTGGGTCGTTTGAGATGATGGCTTTAAGTAATGACATTGATTGATTTGTTTATGTCTGAAAGCCGATGAGAGCGGCTCGCGGGTTTTTCCGAAGAATTTCGAGCCGCTGTGAGCGGCTCACGGCGCGCAATGAGTTAACCATAAGATTCATAAAACATAGCATAAAGATCAATGAGCACAGTGCGTTGAAGGACACGTCTCGACCCTCCATCTTTCTCGTTTGTTTAACTTTAACTGACTGTAATCCCTCAACCAAGTGACTCTCCCATAATCATACACAGGTTTCGATGTATATTGTATTCTCTTCAACAAAGTGACAATAAGACATCTAAGGAAACTTCGTAAATTAGTAATAAAAATATAAAAGTACTAGTATATCATGTAAAAAATTTTTTACATCTTTCTCAATAAAATGTTTTTACACGCTATGCTAATCGTTTTATAATAACTCTATGTAATACAAAAACACAGTCCAAAACACTGCCTAAAGTCTTTCATCGATTCATAAATATTTTACCCGCCATACTAAGCATTTGATAATTTTTTCTAAAATAAATCCTAACCAATTCTTAATTCTTTCTACTTTCTAACTTTATAGTCAACCAAAAATACTTTCAGACTTTGTGGTGAACAGATTTATAATTATCAATACTAAATCTCAGATAAAAATATTCACAAATTGTGAAATATCTCACTCACACACTACACTGCTCATCACAAAACTAACTTTAGGTGTATATACAGATTTACATATATAAGATATAAGGTATTAACTAAATCTTAAAAAGAATCATACCTGAATAATGTTTCTTTCTTCAAAGCTGAGTTTTCTTTCTCTATAAATTCCAGGAACAGAGAGATCGCCAATTAGAAAAACGCCATCGGTAATTAATTTTACTCACTGCCAAAACCAACAGATTAATCAAATCTCTAATCTTTTATTACTTCTTGACTTTCTTCTTTCTATCATTGTGCTAAAAAATACCATGCTCAACACTAAATTTTCTTTCTTTTATTTGGAAATCTAAGAAAACAAATCGAAACTGGATAAAATGCCGTTTGATATGTCTTAACCTTCAACATTACATATAAGTCGTAGATATGTAAAACTATTCTTCGTAAAAAAAAATTGTTTTTCTATGCATGTTTCTTATTAATACTTCGGTTTAAAAAATGTAAACAAACGCTTCTTTTTTCTTCAAACGACTATTTTTCATTCGTTGTCAATAGCTGCTACGTTCGATTGTAATTCGAAGTCTCCGCCTGAGATGCTATATCATGTCTTCCCTAACGTATTTTATATCATAAAACAATTATAAGCACTAAGCCGGAGTGCCTTATTCTAATACGGAAAAAACATAAACAAATATCCAGTGACGAACTTCCCGAGAAAATTTCCCTAACGTTCTTTCTTTCAAAGTTAGGTAAGAAAAAAGCAAGATTGCGTATTAGTATTATAAGAAGATTTCTTTCCTTTGGAGATTAGATAATTGGAGGAGAAAAGGAACAGGAGGACACGTCTGTGTTCAACCATATTATTATTTTCTCGTCATGCGAAATTTTTAAAATGAGTGCTGGGAATAGAAGCATGATGTTGAGCCTATATGAACATACGTTTTTTAAACCAGGCTAGTCATAAGATAAAGTTATCCAGATTATTGCGTGCAATATTTCAACATTTCAAAACATTTTTTAAGTCATAGAAATTAAGAGTTTTTACTACTCTAAATCTGAAGAAAAAAAGTGTATATATGGCTGGAAATCGTCCCGTTGGAAATATTGTTAAAAAGTGACCAATCTCCAGGAACGGGTGGTCACCAGATTTCCCCCTTACTAATAAGTTTCCAAATAAAAAGAATATCTACTAAAAAGTTGTTTTTCTTCTAAAACCCAAATTTATTATAGGAACATTAACTAAAACTTGGATTATTGGTCACCAAATTTTATCCTTAAAATTTTCCCCTGACTAACTTAAAGCCTATTTTTTTTATCTCTGGTAAGTTATTTGGTCGTTTAACAATTAATAAATTTTTGTTGAATGTTGAGGTACGTGTTTGATTGATTATTTTTTTTATTGTTTTTGTAGTAATAATGAACAGTATTAAGACATGGTTATTTGGATTTTGTTATGGTATAAAAGATTCTTTACTTGGTCTTCCTCTGTTGTTAAATATAGACAATGATAAAGAGCTGAATAAGGAAGCAAATTTGGTAAGACCACCTGGTAGGAGAGGCACACGCGACAGCAGAGAGAATTCAAACAAAAAGTAACATTATTTTTGAAAGTTTGTCTTTGCAGATAATATTTCAATTTTTGGAAGTTTTTTTCAAGATGTCTCTCTTAATGTCATCTTAATGTTATTGTTTGTTTAGAAAAAATGGTCAAGTTTTGCCCATGATGGCTCAATGTTGTTTCCTTAATGGAGGCTTGCTCTTGGTAAGAGTAACACAACCTTGGTATTTGTTACCTGAATTGTCAACATTTATATGGAGAACTTGTATGTTTATCCTTAGGTTAGTGTCCTGGTGTTTGAGAGATATGTAGTTCCAACAGTGAAATTTATCATCCTATTTATGACAGGTTTGATCTATCTTTCATTTCTTTGCCTTAAACAGCCTTCAAAACTGTTACTTCTGGATAAGCGTTATGGTGAAATTATTTGGGGGAGGCGGAATTTTTTTAATCTGTAAATTCTAGTAAACCTAATCTAATAAAGAACCAAAATAAAAAGCTAAGACATACGAGATATAACTGCATTTTCTTATTGTCAGATAAGGCTATCATAGTGGCCAGTTACACATACTATTTCAACCCAGGGTGAGTTTCACCTTGACTATCGTATAACTTTTGTAAAAGGATGATTGTGGAACTTTTCGTCCCGAGGTGAAATAAGCATGATTTTCACATGTAACGTGTCAAATCCTATTTCATTCTGTTTATAGAATGTCACCATCCAAGGGAAAAAACTAAATTGAATTTATAGATATACCTATATTACCTTTAATTTTTACCTATAATCTATATTGTATAGATCAAGATTACCTTAAATTACCTATCTATATTATCTATATTATAAGTTTTTTTGGTGTGAAAAATTCATCCTTTCACCCCGGCAACATGTATCAGGAAAAGATTTGATTGTTTGATGGTGGTCTTAATGAAGAAATCTTAATGTTAACATTGAATTGAAATTGTAACTTGTGTGCTGATATTTTTTTAAGTTTACCCATTATTGTGGCAACATGAAATTTGTGCAACATTGTATATTTCGCCACTTCAGGATTTCTCTTGACCGAGAATGACCTGCAAAGCTCACTTTGGTCATGGATGGAACCAACCATGAAGTATACGTTTAAATATCTATGGGTCGTGCCTTTATTTTGGTTGTGTAAACTTTTAAATTGTTTTTGGTTTGTGGTAAGTAATTTATTTATTTTTTGAGGTTCTCTCTCTTGATTGATCTCTTGACTTAAAAAAGATAAAACAAAATTTCAAGAAAATATTTTGCTGGTAATTTTTACAGTAATGGTGATTTTCAATTGAATTAACAATTAATCATGAGTTTTTTTTTTTGTTTTTTTTTCTTCGTTTCTTTCTTTAATGTAGACAAAACATATACAAATATACAAATAATGAGAAATCATTATTTAATTTTACAAGTCCGGAGAAAGTGTGTTGAAACCAGGTTTTTGTAAAGCGACAAACAAAGTCAAGTGAAGCACTGCAACGATTGCTTTTTCTTGACAGAGAGAAGCTTAGCAATTAAAAAGACCAGATGCCATGGCATTGTTTTTGAAGACAAAATCTTTAAGATTAAAGTTCCGATTGTTTTCAGAAAACTAGTCTAGTCTACGTAAACATATTTCTACAAGTAAATATTCTACAATATAATGAAATAATCAAATTAATGATTAGTACTCTTCAGATGCTGTCTATGCCAATCAGATCTGTGTAATATTGTACATGATGCTTAACTGTGTATTTGTGTATGTATGTAGACATGACATGGAAATATGCCCAGGCACTTTAAAAACTTGGTTCTGCATTATTTCTTTATATTGGCAGGCAAAAATATTAAAAAATCATTGAAAATTTCACAAGCTCCAATTATCTCTATAACTCATCAAAACTGATTTGAAATTGTGAAATAATTGTTAAACAAATTTGTGTGAACTTTCAGGTATGAGCTTTTTTATATTACTAATTGAAATTATTGTGTTTTGTAGGAAATAGCTGATATTGCTTACAGAAAGAAATATGGAAGACCAGTGTCTTCTTTGATTACAGCCAAAGATAGGTTGGCAGACTATTTTATATTATCTTTTTCTCAAACATACTTTTTTAATAGTAACATACACATATAGTCAAATATACTGAAATATAGTTATATTTAATGTTTTTTGGGGGGGCGTTTATTGTGTGTGTGTGTGTGTGTGTGAATTGCAAGAAGCAGTGTGTCAAACCTTGCTTAAACGGTCTCGTGACACTAAGCCACATTAGCCGATGAGCCTGACCTTAAGCCAGGTTTGCCAGTGACGTGGCATACAAAAATGAACATCATCAACATCAATATTTCCATAGCCCTTCTTATCCACTCATTCTTAGCACTAAAGATCACAATCCTACATGACAGCTAGCATAAACACTAGAACACACACATGTGTGCATCAAACTTTCTGTGAATACTGGATAAAACCTTGGGGATAAGGCAAAAGCTCTTGGAGAAAACCAGTAAGCAAGCTTTAACCAAGAATGATTGTTGAAGTAACACAAACAAAAATATTGTAAGTTACAGGTTACAGTGTGGAGTAGGTGGGTAAGTGAATCAGACTTAACAGAATAAGAAGCAGGACGCAGACTTAATTGTTGCATGGGACTAGGTGACAGAGGTAAAAAACACACACACTGATATCTCAACAAAACTTTTCATTTTAGTTAACTATTATTCATTTTTTTTCCATTTTTA